>CM060919.1:245436891-246036891 GCA_030737875.1 Allium sativum | reverse complement strand
TGCATCTCAACATGCCACACAGGAAATTCACGCTATGCAACCGATGTATATCAATCACACAGAATGAAATCCAATGTCAGACACACATCCCTTTAAAAGTTCATTCTGGGTCTGAACGAAACCGGAGGCACCTTATTCCTCGTCCCGTATGTCCAATATAGGAGAGAGGTCCTCGCATATCCGGTCGATCTCCAAGTACATCTGGACGATCACCACTTATTACCTCCTCTTGGGTGTACAGCGCAATCGAAACATCATTAATCATCCAAACGATGTGAAGACCTCCGGTCTTCAACCACCGTCTTCATCCTCGACACATCGTCGAATCAGTTATTCAGAATGGGATAAATCCGGTCTTTCTAAATAACCCGCGTATATAATAAACAAGTGCTATAAAAACACAGCATACACCTCATTCCAATCCAGAATATTTCTTTATCCAAATATTCATGTACTTTGGGAAAGGTTCCCATTAATTTTATCAAAGATAAATTCTTTAAATTATTCTTTAATCTTCCTTTGGATATCAATTCAATCTAATTAAAGTTTCATTAAAACTCCACTTGGTTTTAATCTTCCCAAAAATGAATATTAACGATTGATCAACTTGGGAAATCATATCCTGTCTTTAACTGGGTTAAAGAACCAATGCCATTTAAAACACGGTTCACGATAAACCCAAAATCACATTCTGTTCCATCAGCCTTTAACTGTAAATTAGTAAGTGAACAATTCCCTAAGTATTAACCCCAAAGGCCGAAACCAACATCAGATCAATACCCAAGAAACCATTCAACTTAACGAATCTCCAGTTAGTTTCTGATTTTCTTAACTCCATTGGGTCTAAGAACCGTATTATTAAAGATACCATTCACGACAACCCAAAATCTCATTCCATTAATAATGGAATGTTCATGGAAAACAAATCGATATAAACATCCATATCCAACCGATAATATAAATGAAATAACTACAAGGCCTTTTAAATTCCATATATATTAACCGTCTTCCTGTACAGAAGCTTACTTCGATTATTACCAAATCGAATTCCATTTAATTCCAATTTAATATGTTAAATTGGAAAACTTTACTTTGGAAAACCTCCTTTAAATCTTAACAAAAGATTTATAAATTCCAAATCACAATTCACTATAAATCGGGTTAAAGAACGAATGTCGTTAAAAACACAGTTCACGAAAAACCATTTTCACATTCCATTTTATTCCAATTATTAAATATAATAGGAAACTCTAACGATCTTAATTAAAAGATTTATTCTCTTCACATGGGGTTCAAGAACAGTGTTACTGAAGACACCGTTCACGACAAACCCAAAATCCCATTTGATATTAAATACAAGGCTCTGAATAGAAAATATATCGGCTTATATTCAATATCAAATACTACAACCAACAAATATCGTATTGGAGATAATGATATAAATATATCTTTCAAATTTCCATAACAATATCTGTATAATCACGAAATCCAACATCGAAATATTTCTAAGACAATTTCGATTCAAATTCATTTCCAATTTATATAATGGAAATTCTGGTTATTTTTAAAACCCTTTCAAATCCAATTTATTTATTTTAAAAATAATTGGATTACAATTCTAGTTCAAAACTAGTTCATTTCGATAAAAATATTTTTTTGTCTTTTCAAATAAGGAATTTTCATCCCAATTCTTTCCAAATCATTTCTTATGATTTTACACTAATTGTTGATATTTTTAATAATTTTATCAAGGCCCGCACAGTCGGTTTCCATAAACGGCTATCGAACTGCACTTACAATGACCTTTTCCAAATTTGATTTGTACATAATTCCAAATCCAACCATTAGATTTCAAATCTATAATATTCGTTAGAAAGTTCTTTTCGATACGAACCCAACGGTTCCGGTTTTAGGAAAATCCGACGGTCGGATCTCCCGTAATGTCCACTCGAATTCAATGGTCGAAATTCGCGAACTGCCGCAGCGTGGCACATTCTATTCAGGCCATTATATTATATATGTAATATATATAATATATATTTCATTGATTTCCATTTAAAACATATTTTGTAAATCGTTTTAAATTCGTTTTCAAAACGATTTCAACTTCATATTCAATTTCAAATCAAAATTGAATATTCCACATCATCGATATGTATATATATATGAATGATAGTATTTTCAAAACATTATATTTTGAAATCAATTATTTTTCGATATTCATTATAAAAATGAATAAAATCTATATAAATATCATTCAAGTCAAAATGGCGTTAATCTAATCAACACAACATTATATATTTAAATATATTCGTGTCCATCCCTAATCGGACATCAAAATCATATTTTGATCCTTTACTGAATATTACTTTAAAATATTCGTTATTTTAAAATAATTATTATTTTAAAATATTCATTCTTTCTGAACTGGAATCAGATACAGTCAATTACCATATAAATTTATTTATATGGATTTCATATATACATGTATACAATGACAATCAAACACAGTCAACCATCATTCAGAGTGCATTCTACACTGCATAAGCATCAAATATAAATATTTAACGTTTACAACAACCTGTCAATCAATCGATCGACATACAACTAATTATTGGGACTAGTGTATGCCATATATCATCCCAATACCCGTGTGGGGTTTCAGTCAACAAATACAGATTTATTTGTGCAGTTGGGCAATGTGTAAAATTTATCGTCCCAATCAATATCAGTCAAATGTATGTACAAAAATAAATCATCCGATTTGTTTATTAATATTTATTTTATTCATATGCACGTTAAAAATTATATTTTTTAACTATAAAATATTTTATTCCATTCCACATCACACAATCAATTTTCACAACACAATCAAACAAACAAATAAGTCGTCCGTGGTCTGTGAACGACGGGTGTCGGGTGCTGCTAAGCACCGTCTGCTTCCTAGTATATATTTTAACTAGAAAATAAAATTCAAAGTGAGAAGTTCTCACCTTTGGGTTCCACTCCGCCGTGCTTTGATTGTCAATCTATGTAGTATACCTACGTTAAAAATTATATTTTTAACCAATCAATTTTTATTTCTTTGTATGAATATTTTATAACTAACATACATAGGCTAAAAATTATATTTCCTCTTTCTAAAAATAATTTCATATTTTTATAACAACGCTACATTGATAAAAATCACATTTTTATACCGCTACTATATAGATAAAATCGAATCTTTCTATCGCTAATGAATATATAAAAATCACATTTTTACATTGCCATTCAAACGAAAAAAATCGTATTTTTATTTACCTTTCATACATATGAAAATCCTGTTTTTAGTTCGCTTCCTAGATAGTAAAAATCATATTTTTATTATCTTTATAATATAAAAATCATATTTTTATTATCTCTATAATATAAAAATCATATATTTTTACAACGCTTCTTCATTATAAAAATTATATTTTTATATCTCTTTTCTTCTACTAAAGATTATATTTTAATATCGCTAATTACATTATAAAGATTATTTTTTTACAACTCTAATTTCTATATAGAGATTATATTTTTATTTTTATATCGCTACATGAATAAAAATTCTATTTTTATCCTATTCAGAATATTATTTCGTACATACGATAAAGTTTATATAATAAAAATTCACCTTTATGCGATTAAAAATCTCACCTTTATGTTAATAAAAATTATATCTTTTCCAATATAAAAATCAAATCTTTGGCTATAAAAATCAAGTCTTTCTAGCTATAAAAATCAAATCTTTTTACATAAAAAAAATCAAATATTTTCGCATTGTAAAATCAAATCTTTTTACATTTTATGAAATCCTATTTCTACATCAAAGGAAATAAATAAAATCAGGAAAATAAAACTCACGTTTGATGTTCGAAGGGGGAGGAGGGTTCATCGTCGGGCGCTGCAGGGGAGGTGGGTCGGAGCGTCGTCGTTGGTGCTGGTGGCGCCGAGGTTGCTAGGCGGAGGCGGATTAGGGTTGTGGTGGGTACTGGCGCCGCGGGCTTCAGGGGGATTGGGGGGTCGCGGTTTCAGGTGGAGAAGGAGGAGAGAGGGCGTGAGAGGCCGACGAGGGTCCGACGGTGGTGAGGGATCCGGTGACGTCGAAGTGGAGTGGGGCGCAGGCGGCATCGATCATCATTAGAGGTTTTTTCCTTCTTTTTTTAAAATCGATTTGAACGAGATACAGTAGAGGAGGGGTTGACCTGGATTAAGGAGAAAAAAGGGGCCTTTAAATAATAATATATTTAATTTAATTTGTTTCAAAAAGTAACTTTTTATTCTGAACTCCAAATCGAACCCACCGACTGTCGTCTATAGCTAATTACCCCCATTCTGAACACAATGGGATATGTATGGTAATCTAGTTCAGTTGTTTCGATAGGTTTCCGTCAAAATTAAAATATAAATCAATATGTATCGAATTTGAACGCACATTTCAATTTACCGGGACCACATACTGACCCCAAAAATTCTAGAAAAATTATTTCTAGCTTCGTATTGACGATGCAGTCCTAACAAAACTAATTTCGTCAAATTTGAAGACCGTTTGAAAAATGGCCATTTTCTGCCCGATCCAAATTGATTGAAACTGACAAAACATGTTTTCTTTTGCCATGCTCGCATATTGATTCAGAAAATTTTGATTTTTGGAATTTGGCAATAACTTGACATCCCAGATCCAAAAAAACTGGTTTCATTGAAAAGGGAGGTCGTTTGCAAAATGGCTATTTTAAGGGCTATATTTTCCATAGTGACTATTTTGAATTTTCAACTGGGCATAACTTTTTATTACCGCTATGAAATTTCAATGTTTTGGATTCGCTGGGAAGACATTTTCAAATAGATACAAATATTTTTGGTTTTGCTAAAATCCGGTTTATTTTGAATCCTGTGCATTCATTTAAATTTTGAAATCGAATTTTCAAACTACCGCGCCATTTTCAATTCCTTTTATAATTAAAATAAATATTTATATTCTAACGTCGATTCAAATAAATATGTACATTCTAATTTTATTCAAAATAAATTTCTTGTCGTCATTATTTAAAATAAATCATTTTAAATATTCAAAATTCATTAAAATCACCAAAATAAAAAATTTAAATTGGTTCTGTTTTCCGGGATGTTACGGCCCCCAACGCTTAGGCCGACCCGTTGGAGGAGAAGCCCACGCCTTTCCAGCCCTATGACGTAACGCGAGTCAAAGTCGGATCGGATGAACCAGCAATATCCGAGGATTAACTCAAAGACCAACCCGAAAGAAGAAGTAGCAGTTTAATAAATATGCATTATTAAAGTTTACTTGGAGGAGCTACTTGGGCGTCAAACAAAGTCCTCAAAGTTATTTTATGCAATGGAAACGATTTGCGCATTGCATAACATATTTATAGACAACAAGAGACGCAACTTGATGCAGCAACATGACTCTACAAGCAAATGGAAGTGATTATTCAATTGTTTTGATTCGTAAACCAATATGTGGACTATTTCGAAGCACACTCTATCTTCGGTAAAAGCACACTTCGAGGGGGCAAAATATTAGCCTGCTTTGTGGATTAGGCTACACAAAGTTAAAGGACCAATTGACGAAGAATGTCGACTAGAAGAATGCATGCTAGAGGTTCGGATCGGATCGGAGACCCTGAGCTGAGTCCACATATTTCAAAGCAGAAGATAAAGGTACAAGGACGGAATCGGATTGGATCGGATTCACCCGCTCCGCTCCCCCTTTTTTCCACACGACTGATCCGAATCAGAAACTACATTTGTTGCACCCCACGATTCCTTGAAAACTCGGAGCGGTTAGGCAACTACTTGCCCACGTTTACCCGCTATGTAGATGTGTTGTCACCATCTTGTTCCATCCGAACCCGATTCGTATGGGATGATTGCCACGTATATCCGAATCGGAGCCATTCCAGAGAGCTGTTCTATAAATACGCCATCAAGCCTCATTTGAAAGGATCGTTTGGCAAATTCAGAGCTCAAACTCCCTTGTCAACCAAATTTCACAACTTTACCAGATCATCATCATAATTTGAAGTGAAAATTCATAAACATTGAGTGAAATTATCCATTGTAAAAGCGATATTGAGTGATTATCATCGTTATTCTTGTATTTTAATCATTCAGCAACGAAGTATAAAATGGACGTATGCTCTTTAACGCCGAACCACTATAAATTGTGTGTTTTCATCATTTTCTTTTTATTTCATTTAGAATCATCCTTAGTTTGGGTGTTAGAGCCATTTTTGGATCTAACAATCGCAACTGGCAAAGAAAAAGTTGTGATAGACATCTATTACAACTGAAAAAAATAAAAAAGTTGTTGAAAATAAGTTTATTACAACAGTCTAGAAAAAAGTTGTTAAAAACATCTATTACAACTGTCACATTCTAACAGTTGTAAAACTGCAGTTGTAATATGGTGTTTTTGTTGTAGTGTTGAAAAACATCCCCACAAGTCAATTACAATACTCTCTTGATTCCTTTCCTGAATCCTCCTCTTTTCTCTTTTTGTAGCATGTCTTGGGATACCAACTTTCCTGAGGGTATCCCCATTCTGACTTGGTTCTTTAGGTATGTGGAAGCTACAATGCCAACCGAAGGGAGAGAGAATGCCCAAGCTCTCGCTCCAGCCATGGTTGTTCCTCCTCACCCACGACCTGCGGCTGATTTCCCTAAGCACTGTAAATATTTCACTACTCTAAGCGGCAAGACCTTCCTTGGTTCAGATACTTTCATTGAGACCCGCGCTTGGCTAAAAAATACCGAGCGCATATTTGGACTTTTGGAGCTTGAGGATAGGAGGAGAGTTCAGCTGGCTGAATAGCAAATAAAGGGCGAGGCTTGTTTTTTGTGGAAGATGGCTGAGACAGAGAGTGGCTTTGAGACTTGGAATGAGTTTAAGGAGGGGTTTGAAAGGAATTTTCTATTTTAGGTGGAAGAGGGCATGTAATTAGAGAAATTCTTAGTATTGAGGTAGGGTGATATTTTTGTGAAGAAATATGTTAATCAGTTCAATGAGCTTGCTAGGTTTAGAATGGATTTGGTGAATTCGGCTCATAAGATAGTGGTGCGATTTGCTAAGGGTTTGAATTAACTGCTACAAGGACTTGTTTTGCCTCATATTCCGATGGGTGCTACATTCGAAATCTTGTTGAGATGACACTTATGCATGAAGAAGGAAAAGGTGATTTCGAAGAAAGTAAAGCTGAGGTGGAAAAAGATGGTTATAAAAGAAGAAATGGTGGTCCTAGAAGGTTAATAAGAAGGGAAAGAGGCCAGAGAAAGCTCAGATAAAGAAAGACATTAGATGTCATGGTTGCAGCATAACAGGCCATTTTGCGAAAGATTGTTAGAAGACTACTAAGAAAGGGAGTTGCTTTAATTGTTGAAAGCCTGGTCATTATAGTAAGCAGTGTACTTATAAGCAAGGGCAAGAAGCTAGTTCATCTGAAGCGCAGATGCATGCATTGGAGGCGACTAATGCCACTGTCAGTTGAGATAGAGGCAAGAAGTCATAGTCGAAGGTTTGTTGACTCTTTATGACTTTCCAGTTAGGACTTAGGACCTTATTTAATTCCGGCGCTTCTCATTCGTTTACTACTACTTGGTTGGTCGATTGTTTGCACCTTAGTACATCTCTTGTTTCTGATCCATTAGAAGTTTCAAATCCAATAGGCGGTTGGGCTCATTTGTCTATGATGTGTAAGGGTTCGAAACTTTCTATATTAGGCGTCGAGTTTTATTGTTACATCTATGTACTGGGGTTTTCAGGGTAGGTATTATTCTGGAGATGGATTAGCTGGTCATGTATGGTGTCATTCTTGACTATGAGAGGAGGGTAGTGAGATTGATGACTTGCCATGGTTGGACCCTCGAGATATCTTGTGACCTGCAAGGGTCAGTCATGTTGAGCTTCTTAGAGTCTCTATATACTAATATAGATGATCTGTGTTTGGTACCCATGGCGAGAAATTTTCCGGATGTATTTGAGGAGGTGAAAGGACTACCTTTGAGACGAGAGATCGACTTCCATATTTATTTGACAAAGAATTCTAAGCCTGTTGCAAACCAGTGCATCATATGCTCCTAGAGAAAGAAGGGAACTAACTAAGCAGGTAGGTGAAATATTAGAGAAAGGCTTTATTAGATAGAGTATATCTGAGTGGGAGCACTGGTTGTTTTTGCTACTAAGGCAGATGGCTCTCTCCATCTATGTGTGGATTATAGAGAATTGAACAAGCTCTCAAAGAAGAATCGGCACCAACTCTCTCGAATAGATGGTTTATTTGATCAGTTGGTGAGTGCCTCCCTTTTCACTTAGTTGGATTTGGCGACTGGGTTTCATCAACTTCGAGTTGCAGATGATAGTGTGGATAAGACCGCTTTTAGGACTCCAAATGGATTTTCCAATGGTTGGTTATGCCCTTTTGGGCTAACCAATGCGTCGACATATTTTGTTTATTTGACGGGCCGAGTGCTTAGGGAGTTCCTGAATAAGTTTATGGTAGTGATTGCGGATGAAATCTTGGTATTCTCGAGAGATGAGGATGAGCATGCTTTGCATTTGGAACAGGTACTTCGTAATCTTCGTACCCATCATATGAAGGAAAAATTCTCAAAGTTCCACTTTTAGCGTAAGGAGGTGAGATTCTTGGGGCATGTGGTTTCAAGAGATGGTATAGTGGTGGATCTTTCTAAAGTGGTTGCGGTAAAAGGATGGAAGGCTCCCAAGAATGCTACTAAGGTAAGGAACCTTCTAGGTTTGGCAGGGTATTATCGAAATTTTATTAAGGACTTTGCGAGGATTTTAAATCTGCTTACCCATCTTATTAAAAAGAACTTGCTATTCTCATGGGACATGGATTGAGAGGATTCCTTTATGAGATTGAAGAAGGCACTCACGACTGATCCAGTGTTGACTCTTCCAAAAGGATCTAAGATGTTAACGGCTTATACAGATGCTTGTGACATAGGATTAGGTGCGATCATAATGCAGTAGGGTAGGGTAGTTCGTTATGGGAGCAGACAACTTAGGGTATATAAGAGAAATTACCCTACTCATGATTAGAGCTAGCAGCTATTGTTTTCCCCTTAATTCTTAAAGGCACTACTTGTTGGTAAGTGGTTTGAGTTGTATACCGATCATAAGTCTCCTAGAATGTATTTTCGTAGAAGGACCTTAACTTGAGACAACGACATTAGAAGGAGTTTTGAGCATCCTACGATTTTGAGATTTCATATACCTCGGGGAAGGGGAATGAGGTGGCGTATGCCCTGAGTAGGCATAGGATGACTTCGAGTCCATTATTTGCAGAGTGGCAGAGTTTGGAGTTTATCTTATCTTTGATTTCAGACCATCTACGGATTATGCAGTAGGATTGTTAACATCGCTTAAGGTACAACCTACCGTATTGGAGCGTATTGGATTCAGTCATCGTGACAATCAGCAGCCAGCAGATATATTAGGCCGACTCGGTAGAGGTGAGACCTTAAGACACCTTTTTAGATACTTGGATGATGGGATAGGATGGCTACGTCGCGATGGTAGGCAATGTGTGCCCCGCATGGGAGATGTGATGAGTATGGTATTGTTTGAGGCCTATCACGCGTGGATGACTGTTCATTCGAGAAGAGATAAGATGTATAGTGATATGAAAAGGGTCTTCTACTGGGTAGGGATGAAGAAGGATGTGGCTGATTTTGTGGAAAAATGCATGTCCTGTCAGAGAGTTAAGGCTGAGCAAAGAAATCCCGATGGATTGCCCTAGCCCCTAGATGTGACACAGTGAAGTAGGAGAACGCATCAATGGATTTCATAGATGGTTCACCTAGATTGAGGAAAGGCAATACCGTATTTGGGTAATCATGAATAGATTGTCTAAGAGCGCTCATTTCATCCAAGTCAGGAATAAAAGGACCGCAACTAGGTTAGCTTCGATATACGTGAGGGAGATTGTCCGACTTCATGGATTTCCTGCTAGCATTATTTAGTGATAGAGATCCCATCTTTACCAATGAGTTTTGAAAGGGCCGCCAGGAGGCATTACATGCACAGCTGAGACTTAGTACTGCATATCACCCTCAGAAAGTTGGACATACCGAGAGAGTTAATCGAATCCTTGAGGATTTATTACGTCTATGCTTGGACTTGGGAAAGACTTGGGAGGAGCATCTTCCTTTGATAGAGTTTTCTTATAACAACAAATATCAAACAAGCATTAGCATGGCAACTTTCGAAGCTTTGTACGGACGGCTTGCAGATCACCATCATATTTGTTGGAGACTACAGATAGGTTTCTTCTTGAACTAAAGATGATTAGGGAAACCTCAGATAAGATCGACCTGATTTGGAAAAGGATGAAGGTAGCTCAAGACAGGCAAAAATCATATGTGGATAAGAGAAGGACATATCTTGAATTCAGTATAGGAGACATGGATTTCATTCAGGTATCTCCCCTAAGGAACGCGGTTGGCTCAGTTGGGAAGTTAGTACTTAGGTTTGTTGGGCTATTTCCTATAGTGGAGAGGATAGGTCATATAGCTTATAGATTCAGCTATGGGAGAGGTTGTCATGTGTTCATGATGTACTTCACGTCTCACACTTACGGAAGTGCCTACATCATTCTGTGGTGGAAGTAGAGCCGAGTACCCTAGAGGATGTCGAGGTTGAGAAGGCGAAATTTGTCAGACGAGAGCCTACATAGATTTTGTGTTCAGAAGTAAAGAAGTCAAGGAACAAGGAGATTAAGCTCCTCAAGGTTCAGCGGGAAGAGGACAACAATAAGGCGACATGAGAGGCAGAGGAGAGGATTCACGCATATTTTCCATTTCTTTTTGATAGTACACTCTCAATCCTTTTTTAATTTTGAACTTAAACATTATCCATTTCCTATCGTTTGAGTTAGTGTGTCTTAGGAAAAGCATATGGATGGTTGGATGTGGTTTGAGCATGTTATTAGGACATGATATGTTTGATGGATTCACGTGGATGCAAGTGTTTGCTAGTGGGTGTTATGGATGCATGTACACACGCTAGGACACTAACATAATTGCATATGGATGTGCATGCACTTTTAATTTATAGATGAAAAATGGATGATTATCACATGAATGTTGCATTTTGATGGTGGTTATAGCACGCATATAGAATTTTACGTACCATTAGTATTCTCTTGCATACATCTTGGATGTATGGGACTGACATAATTTGCATTAAAGGAGATTGACTGAATGAGTGGACCGTTTAATTTCTTGCATTAGTTAGGGACTTATACACTACACCATTGCATATTTTCATGAAAAGAATTATAAATCCTAAGGAAAATGGATGCCTGTGATTGATTAATGAGTAGATGGATGTAGATGATGTGTGATAATATTTATAACATTCTTTTAGCCTTGGAGATTTTGGGGACGAAATCCGTTAAGGAGGGCAGAATGTAACAACCCAAAGTTTTAATAAAGCAATTTAAATTAAAGATCAATAAAATAAATATTAAGTCAAAAAATATTGAGAATTGGGCAACGAGGGTTGCACCATTGGGTCCGTTACGAAATTCTGGTTGAGATAGATATTTGGTTTGCTAAAATTAGACTATAAAATTTAAAAGTGATATTTAAATAAATAAACGAATTGTTAAGTAATTAACTAACCAGTAACCATGTAGAACAGGGACGATCCAGTACCAAGTTGGGTCGACCTATGAGTCGACCCAGACCCTAAGTGGATTGACCCCTTGGTCGACCTACCTATAGGATATGTCGACCAATTCCCATCGACGTGCCCGATTTTTGCGCACGTTACTTTCCAGTGGATTTCGAACGTTTGGACGATTTCTGGAGACTTCTTCTGATCTGATGGACAAAGTTTTAAACCTAATATCTAACGGTCTTAAGTCCTTTAGTTCTATTATAAATATAGCTCTAATCTAACTTTATTTCTCCTTACTTCATTCCTCATTCTCTGCCTGCACTATGCAAAATTTCTTCTTGCAAAAATAACAGAGTTATGAGATTTAGACCTGGATATCTACAAACATAAATTAGAGGATATTTATACATAGACCGAGAGAATTCTTACCAGGGCCTGTTGGATTGCGCAAATCAGTGATTATTCTTTGTGATTACAAGATGAATATAATTTAGGGATTATTTGGACAGTATAACGATTGTTATTTTCTTCATTAATTCACAAATATCAGTGTTTCTTTTATGTAATTGATTCTTGCATATCAGATTACTGCTTCTATCCCTACTTCGGTCTATTTCAGTAATTTATTATGTTATTGTAAATCATTCAGTTTATTTCTACTTCTTTTTCTTCGTAGATTATTTTATGTACAGTTCATATTTTGTCCTATTTTATTTCTTATTTATTTGAGCCAAGGACATGCGAGATCCTAGACCTTTATCCTTTTAATTCATGTTGAGTTTAAGACTTTCAAAGAGCCTAAACCCTTTTCCCTTTTTGTTTATGTGCATATTGGGTGAAATTCTGAATTTGATTGTAAAGGCGCATATAGGAAAAAATACGAATTAATTAAGTATAAGAGGATTAATTGGGGCTTATTGAACTAATATAATAATGGACAATTGAAATGTAATTTTAATAAAATCACTAATAAACTGAATAAATGGAAATTTGAATAGACGCTAAGTAGCAGGGTGGTTGGATTGCATGATGAATATAAACAAGATAATGTTTAAATGCCACCTATAATATAACAAGAAGTTATATGGAATGAGTAGGCTTATTAATAAACTTAAAATGGGCATTAAATTAAATATGAATAGATTAATGAGCATAAATAGAGGTCTGTTCCGATAGCGTAAGCCGATTAGGGAAAATAAGTTGCCTACTAAGAAAATGTATAGTGGAACTCCATTCCAGCAGGGACGACTGATCAAGGAAAATAAGTGGCTCATAGGTGTGGTCTATTCCGGCAGCAACGGTAGGTTGATTAGGGAAAATAAGTGACCAATTACAATAATTAATTTATACTAGCATAGGCATTTGTTGACAATTCTATGGGGGTCTAGGGTAGCTAGGTGATCAACAATAATTCTATGGTGGCTTTGGCGGCAATAAATTAAATTGGAGATTATGTCTAGAGTGACTTTAGTCAAAATTGCACTTTTGGTTGGGGACCCATATTAGATGACACATCCCTTTTTATCACACTATATAGGTCTCACCAGGAGGCAAGGACACACTTATACTATACTGGGTAGTAAGAGGTACAAACAAGGTGGGTACGGGCGCATTCCGGCAGAGAGATGAGCGTGCATCGCGCCGATTAGGGGAAATAAGACGTTGTAACGCATGTGATTAACACTGTCCTTTAAAGCTAATCGGTCGAGCCTGAAACCTGAGACTATAGTCAACATAAGTTATCATAATTGTGGTTTAGCAGCCAATCGATGAATATGATTAGGTTACATCCTAATAATAAGTTATAGTAAATGGTGTTGAAATCGAAATATACGAATGAGATGACAATCGACTATATTCTTGCTCATCCTACTATTGTCTTATTTATTGTCATTGTTCTTCAAATTATTATCTTGTCTAGATTTTCTCTTTTACCACTCATGCAAGTAATTACAGAACTCACCAGGCTTTATGCCTAACTTGGTTTTTTTCCTTCTTCTCTCTTCCTTCCCCCTAGGTTCTTAGGGTGGAGGATCCAGTAGCTGGTAGAGTTTCAGACAGGCTGAGCTTATTGGAGATTTCTACTTGTTTTATTCTTTGCTTATTCATGTACTGTTTCACATTTGACTTATTTATGTATTTGATGTTGAGAGGAATTTTTATTTTGTACTCTGGTTATGTTGCTTTTCATAAGACAGTTGTGGGTTTATGACTGAAATACATTTTATAATGCAATGACACTAATGTTCTAATTTAAATAAAGTCTTAAAAATTTCCGTTGTGTTTTCATATACTGTCTTGTGAATTTTAGTTTATGTTATGTTATTTTATACCTATATGATTCACATACCTTATCGAGATCCTCATACGGGTGCCGTTAAGGGATGTGAGGTGTTACACTCGATGAAGTTTGGTGAGGCTCCAAACCATCATATATGGATGATACACGACCAAGGCCCAGTGAGGTTCTAAGGCAATGAGTATGGCTTATGCTCAATTAAAGCACGACATGGATTGAAACATCAACTATGGATTATGGATGGTGCTTGGCTTGGAATCGGCCTGGTGGGGTCGTGGACATCAAACATTAACTTGAAAAGGCTATTAGACATATAAACAATCCGACGAGATTGCGTACATCGATTACTGCTCAAAAAACAATCATAGAACTTAAGATCAATCCAGAGAGATTGTAGATTTCTAGACTCATACAAACACGTCTTCCACCAAAAGACACATTGGGGGAGGAAGCAAGTTTTAACGCACCTTTTTACAAGATCATCACACTTCAAATTTCTGATCACTAGATTGCTTAAGACTTGAACACAAAATTATTCGAACTCGGAAACGCTTGGATTAAGCATTGGATTCAACAAACTCTCAGGATTTTGGCTTCACACGACCCAAATTGGTCGTGTACATGGGCACATGATCAAACATGGTTGATCATCCTTAGGCCTCGTCGATTACCCTACGCCCGGATTTCGTTATGGTATTCTAGCATTTGCACATATGAGATAAGCATGATCACCTAGAACCAGATCACTCAACTAGCCTCGGATCGGACAGAACTGCGCATTGGATCAACGCAATGGACTTCAGGGACTTAGATTTGATAAATGCCTCAGGGATCGAATCGAGTAAAACACCGTTCTTATCAGATCAGTTCAAATAATTTGGATGTGGATCAGGCATTGGCATCGAGGACTAGAATGGATAAATACATAGAATTTAAGGGTTCAGACTTGGCAAAATCGATTGGATTTGGCACTTCAACTTTTGGTTTACCGGACCAACTGTTAAAACTAGAATTCGATTTCAACACCAAAGGTGTTATGGAAACACTTCACCAAACAGTTAGATTAGAATATGGAGCCACGTAATCACAAAATGAAGAGCATAAAATGAAGAAAAAGGAGTTTTTATAGCGGTTCGATCTAAAATAGATCTACATCCATTTTTTAATCATTTCTCATTATGATATTTCGTTTTACAACATACATGAATTCTCTCATATCGTTCATTTCTCACCATTTTCTCTTTCTAGGATCTAAATTACACTTGAATCGACGAAGGAATTGGAGAGATGTCTAGCTTTATGATAATGGATGTATGAATCTTCAATCACTTAGGCATTTTGATACTCTTCCATGATTTGACATGAATTTTGTGTTAGATCTGAATTTTAGAGAGGATTAGTAGCGGTTAGAGATCACTTAAATCGTGTTAGACAGATTTTCCATGACATATGAAGGAGATTAGTGAATCTTTGATTGAATTGGAGAGAACTCTAATGTTGATTGGAATAGATTTGATCCACTTAATGTTGCAAAGAAGTTGTTTGATCCTTGGAAGCCATTAATGAAGTTAGAAGGGAGCTTTAAATTTGGCTGCACTTTGTGGTAGGAATGAAATTCGACCCCCCAGAAATGATGGAGAAGGGGGTATTTATAGTTGGAATTGTTGTGGAGTGGCGAGGTTGTAAATTAGGATGTATAGTTGGCGTATGGTTGGTGCATGGTTGATGTCAACCATGAATTTACACTTTACAACTAGCACCAACTCATGGAACGGCATAAAAACTTTGTTGCGGTCCAAAAACATCTGAACAATCTTACAGCTCACATGCAAGCCAATTGTTCCCATATATGGTCTAAGCAATCTTGCAGGTTTAAAGCATTTGCGGTCTGAACTATTGTGCGACCTAAAACTTGCTCCATGCAATAACGTCATAATCCCCCATGTATGCCTATCAACCATTATTTGATTTTGCATAGCTTCCCACACAAGCTAACAACTAACCCCAATTACTTTACAACTGTACCCAGTTGGTCCTCAATGACCTAATTTTGTGGAATGATCTGAGAGTTGCAGATGAGCTAATTGAATGGATCCAACGACTTAAAAGCTTCTTCAGGCCAAACGACCTAACAACGTATGGAATAATTCATGTCTCATCTAGCTGGCAATATTTGGCGTCCCATTCCTATATACTAAATGATGGGTACGACTTAAACTATACGAGATGAGGCAATGACCTAAAATATTTGCATGGTCTAAAGCAGTTGCGGGCTAAAGCATGGTTGCGGTCCCCAACCGCTTGTATGTGTGCCACATCAGGTAGTTTATGCAATCTGTAAGAATGCCATAACCTGATGATGACCTAAGTGCCAAACGAGCTAAGAGGTGCCATGTGGCGCCAAGCTGATGGATTCTGCATGGTATGACTGTATAGGATTTGCCTTGCGACTCAAATATTATCCATGGTCTAAAAGCATTTGCGCTGACGACCTAAGGAAATTGTTTGAATGAGCTAAAGAAGCAGACGATCCAATTTTACTATAATTTGCCACGTGTCCATCTTCGTGTTAACAATATAAACAACGACCTATTTTAATATAATTTTCACGACCTTTGGGTATGACCTAAGAACCATGTTATTAGCTGTCTGCCATATGATTGTTTATCACGTAAGACTCCTTGCCTTTAGGAATAACGAGCTGATTACTGTATGCATGTTACATATATGCTTCATGCACATTAAATTATTATTTTGAGCCACATGGGAGCTGCTTGTTAGTGAGTTGACTTGGCAATGTAATGTTCTGAAATGGTTATAACGTCTCGAACCATCTCGACGGATTGAATGACCTGGTGAGCTTTGTATTGGTGACCCAAGGAGTTTAGACGACCTAAGCCGAAAGCACGGGCTATATGTATCAGCGAACTTGTTGCGGAGAACGAGCTAAATAAAGCCGCGAGCTAAATGATGTCGCGTATCATCGTTCATAAATACTTCATAATTTTGAACTGCCTTTTCACAGTAGGGTTAACATCTACCCTTTGAATCTTGTATTTTTTTGCTTGCGAGAAATGCGGGCTTCAAAATGAACACCTTTAACATGATCTGCGTTGAGTAGCTTTTTGTTTGATACGGAAAATTGTGCTTTGAATTTATTCGCTTCATGCCACCTGTTCTGTAATTAAAACAAGAAAGTGCATGATTTTGGGCTTATACTTCACCATCGACAGTCCACATCGATAGTGGGTTAGTTTAAACATTAGAAAGAAAATTTTATCTTGAATTGAATAAAGTGTTAGCACAGGGTTGTTTTATTCAATGGTTCATAACTCGTTGAATATTATTTGTACAAACACGATATTATAATTTGAATTCGCATTATTGCTTAAAATCGACTAATTGACTAAAGTCGACTGCGGATTCCAAACGTCGCCATTTTAATGACTTATATGATGGTGTACAATATTTCTCGTTTGAGAAATACGTATTTGTGATCTATTTTCTACTTTCTCTTTGAGAAACTTGGATATTTATGCCCCTTGTTTAGGAGATCATTATTAGTCCTTTCTACGGGAAGTACTTTGGATTTCATGCCCCTTCTCGGGGTAACACCTAACACTTGTCATGTCTGAGATTTTTAGACACTACGCAAGTTAAATCGATTAATGTCCAACACCCGTCGCATCTGGGATGACCAGACATTACGCAAGTGATTGGTCGAATCCGAACTCCGTCTATAACCCATCTTGGTTAATTCAGGCATTGGAGACTTTCGTTACTCAATTATACTGATTAATCCAAGTGTCGGTAGGGTCAAAAGGAGTTCCCCTAGAGAGGACTTTGGTTTGAACCCAATGTTTGTTGTAATCGGATCAGGTACTTCATTGACGATCAATTGGGTGCCCCCGGAGAGGACTTTGGTTAGAATCCCAATGTTTGTCGTTATCGGATCAGGTGCCTCCTGATACCGACGATCAATTGGGCTCCCCCGGAGATGTCTTTGGTTAGAACCCCAATGTTTATCGTTATCGGATCAGGTGCTTTCTGATACTGACGATCAATTGGGTACCCCCGGAGAGGACTTAATTTAGAATCCCAATGTTTGTCGTTATCAGATCAGTTGCTTCCTGATACTGATGATCAATTGGGCGCCCTGGAGAGGTCTTTGGTTAGAACCCCAATGTTTGTCATTATCGGATCAGGTGTTTCCTGATACTGACGATCAATTGGGTGCCCCCGGAGAGGTCTTTGGTTAGAACCCCAATGTTTGTCGTTATCAGATCAGGTGCTTCCTAATACTGGCGATCAACTGGTGCCACCGGAGAGGACTTTGGTTAGAATCCCAATATTTGCCGTTATCGGATCAGGTGCTTCCAGATACTGACGATAAATTAGGTGCCCACTAAGAGGTCTCTGGTTAGAACCCTAATGTTTGTCGTTATCGAATCAGGTGCTTCCTGATACTGATGATCAATTGGGTGCCCCCGGAGAGGTCTTTGGTTAGAACCCCAATGTTTGTTGTTATCAGATCAGGTGCTTCCTGATACTGATGATCAATTGGGTGCCCCTGGATAGGGCTTTGGTTAGAACCCCAATGTTTGTCGTTATCGGATCAAGTGCTTGCTGATACTGACGATCAATTGGGTACCCCCGGTGAGGTCTTTGGTTAGAACCCCAAAGTTTGTCATTATCGGATCAGGTGCTTCCCGATACTAACAATCTATTAGGTGCCCCTAGAGAGGTCTTTGGTTAGAACGCAATCTTTGTCGTGGTGCTTGTTCATTGTTTGAATCATTGCGACTTTTCCCATTCACTTTTCAAGGCGGTGCTTTCCTATTTTTGTATTTATGCATGTTGATATTTACAACATTTGGCACTTGAACTAGCGTTGTTGGCGTCGCGATGTTACAGGGACAAGCGCTCGACGGATGGCCTGCAATATGAAATCATCTTTTTAAATAAGTTTTGATTTGACACATAATCTTGCAAACTAGAAATTCATTCAAATAGATATGCTCTTAGTGATAGAGCTAATGTCCAGTGCATCACTTACAGATTATTACAAACTGTTTACAAGAAGTTTTGAACATAATAGAAAGTAAAACATGAGGTAAAGCATGAACTAAAGCAAAAATAGAGCATGAAGTAAAGCAGTAGCGATGTTGATCGCTTATTGCGAGCCATTAAAGTCGGAGCACAATCAACAGTTATCAGTTGATGATCTGGCTTGGAACGATTTGAATAAGAGCTTCGTTGCTTGTTGCCCCCTGGCCCTGGGGAATCGGAACAACATTTGAGGACTGTGGATTTTTCACATATTGTTGCAGACGATTCTTCCTAATCAGCTCTTTTATTAGTGATATTAGATGCCTACACTC
Organism: Allium sativum; assembly: GCA_030737875.1. Taxonomy (NCBI): domain Eukaryota; kingdom Viridiplantae; phylum Streptophyta; class Magnoliopsida; order Asparagales; family Amaryllidaceae; genus Allium; species Allium sativum. The sequence continues at coordinate 246,017,525 of CM060919.1, read as the reverse complement.
GTTGGTATTGTGGCCTGGCTGATTATGGAACCGGCATAACTTCCCAGAGTTTACTTGATCGTCACTTAATTTCTGAGGTTTTGGTATTGGATAACTTTCGGTATCTTCAGTTGCAGCAAAAATATTTTCTAGAGTTTCTGTCAAAGGGGTTAATTTGGAATTCTTAAAGAAGCGGGGTTTGTTATTGTTCTGATCGTCCTTTCCATCATTTCCCCTCTTTTAACCAATACCTGGATTCTTCTGATTATATTGAGTAGCAGCATCTTTGGGGCTTCAAGAAGTTGATTACCATCAATAATCTGAAGAGGCACAGGATTATTGTCGACTCTCATGTACTCCTCTGTTTTTTTATAGAATTTGTTAAGTGTGTTTGGCTCTTTCATTTTAAACCATTTACCAAATTCGCTCTTCACATCTATGGCGCCAATTAGGGACATTAAGATCATGCGGGGCTCAGGATTTCCTACTTCGGCCAAAGCATTGCTCTTAATGAAGGCTTTAGCAGACTCTCCCAGATTCTACTTCATCGATGTCAGAGAAATAACGTCCTTAGCCTTGGTAGCCTGCAGCTTGAACTGCTCTTTGAATTTTAGAATCAAATCGTTGAATCTGTCGACGAATTTAAGTGGCAGCCTTGTGAACCATAATGTTGCAACCCCTTCTAGATAGAGAGGGAAGCACAAGCATTTGATCCCGTCTGTTGCTTTGGCTGCATTAATGTACCACTCACATCTATACAGGAAGTTATTCGGCCCAGTAGTCCCATTGTACGGAGGCAGAGTAAGATGAGTGAACTTCTTGGGGAACTCAGCTTTGCGGATCCTCTTTGTGAACGGATTTTTTCTGGGGGAGAAGTCCCATTCCCTTTCATTGTCATTGCGAGGTATGTTATCTTTCATGATTTGCTTCACCATATCCATGATATATTCCTTTGAGTTGTGTCATTCCAGAGAGCGGACTTCGATCCCTTTTCCAAATGCCCGTCATGGCAAGCAATCGCAATTATAGAATCTAGGTCTTTTACCTCCATTATGGGAGGGTGCCCCTGCATTGGGACTTGCAACTCGTCGGGTATTTCGATCGGAATGGTTTTTAGCTTTCAGCTTTGAGTCTTCGATATTAGCATTGCTTTTGTACACAAATCCTTCCATGTTGTCATTATGATGATTGAAGGCTGATGAATTTGCATTCTCTTCAAGGTTGATATGGATTTTTGGAGGATAAGCAGGATTAACTTGAGTGTTTAGGAGAGTACTCATTTTATCCATTAAAGCTTGATTAGAATCCAGCAGAGTTTTATTAGCATCGATTAAAGCTTTGTTGGAAGTTTTCGTTCGTTGACTCAAGTTAGCGACGACGACATCTAACTCAGCCTTGGTTACTCCGGCTCCACTCGTTGAATTTTCTCCAACTTCAAAGAGGTTGGTAAGTGGAGTAGTCTCATTGTTAGCAACGTTGTCATTTTCTTCAATGGCTTTACTAGTGGTCATCATAGATTTGGCCATGATTTTGCACAAGGCTTTGAATTTGGAAGAGAGTCCGCCGATTGACCTAAATCATAGACTTGTAGAATCTATGGTAGAAGTAGGCTTTGAACTTCAATGGTAAGCTCTTAAGATTGAGAGAATTGTGAAGGAAGGAGATGCGAACGCGGCCCTATGGTGGGGGCCAAATGTTCAAACCAAAATTTGATTTCAAAACCAAAGGTGTTATGGAAACACTTCACCAAACGGTTAGATTAGAATATGGAGCCATATAATCACAAAATAAAAAGCATAAAATGAAGAACAAAGAGTTTTTATAGTGGTTCGATCTAAAATAGATCTATGTCCACTTTTGAATCATTTCTAATTATGATATTTCATTTTACAACATACATGAGTTCTCTCATATCATTCATTTCTCACTTTTTTCTCTTTCTAGGATCTAAATTACACTTAAATCGGCAAAGAAATTGGATAGATCTCTAGCTTTGTGATAATGGATGTATGAATCTTCAATCACTTAGGCATTTTGATGCTCTTCCATGATTTGACATGAATTTTGTGTTAGATCCGAAGTTTAGAGAGATTTAATAGCGGTTAGAGATCACTTGAATCGTGTTGGAGAGATTTTCCATGACGTATGAAGGAGATTAGAGAAGCTTTGATTGGATTGGAGAGAACTCTAAGGTTGATTGGAATAGATTTGATCCACTTGATGTTGAAGAGAAGTTGTTTGATCCTTGAAAGCCATTAATGAAGTTAGAAGGCAACTTCAAATTTGGCGGCATTTCGTGGTAGGAATTGAATTCGGTCCCCCAAAAATGATGGAGAAGTGGGGTATTTATTGTTGGAATTATTGTGGAGTGACGAAGTTGTAAATTAGGATGCATAGTTGGCGTACGATTTGCGCATGGTTGACGCCAGCCATGAATTTACACTTTACAACTAGCAACAACTCATGGAACGACCTAAAAACTTCGTTGCAGTCCAAAAACATCCAAACGATCTAACAGCTCACATGCGAGCCAATTGTTCCCATATACGGTCTAAGCAATGTTGCAGGTTTAAAGCATTTGCAGTCTGAACTATTCTATGACCTAAAAATTGCTTCATGCAATAACGTCATAATCCCCTTTGTATTCCTCTCAACCATTATTTGATTTTGCTTAGCTTTCCGCACAAGCTGACAATTAACCCCACTTACTTTACAACTGTACCCGGTTGGTCCTCAATGACCTAATTTTATGGAATGATCTAAGAGTTGCTGATGAGCTAATTGAATGGATCCAACGACTTAAAAGCTTCTTCAGGCCAAACGACCTAACAATGTATGGAATAATTCATATCTCATCCAGCTGGTAATATTTGGCATCCCATTCCCGTATACTGCGTGATGGGTACGACTTAAACTATACGAGATGAGGTAACGACCTAAAATATTTGAACAGTCTAAAGCACTTGCGGGCTAAAGCATTGTTGCGGTCCCCAACCGCTTGTACGTGTGCCACATCGGGTAGTTTATGCAATCTATACGGATGCCACAACCTGATGACGACCTAAATGCCCAACGAGCTAAGAGGTGCCACGTGGCAGCGAGCTGATGGCTTTTGCATGATTAGAATACATATAGGTTTTGCCTTGCGACTCAAATATTATCCATGGTCTAAAAGCATTTGCGCTGATGACCTAAGGAAATTGCTTGAATGAGCTAAAGAAGCAGGCGATCCAATTTTACTATAATTTGCCATGTGGCCATCTTCGTGTTAATAATATAAACGACCTGATTTAATATATTTTCCACGGCCTTTGGGTATGACCTAAGAACCATGTTGTTAGTTGTCTACCATATGATTGTTTGTCACGTAAGCCTCCTTGCCTTTAGGAATAACGAGCTGATTCCTATATGCATATTACATATATGCTTCATACACATTAAATTATGTTTTTGAGCCACAAGGCAGCTGCTTGTAAGTGAGTTGACTTGGCAATGTAATGGCCTGAAATGGTTATAAAGTCCTGAACCATCTTGACGGATTGAATGGCATGGTGAGCTTTGTATTGGTGTCCCAAGGAGTTTAGGTGACCTAAGCCGAAGGCGCGAGCTATATGAAGCATCGACCTTGTTGCGGCGAACGAGCTAAATAAAGCGGCGAGCTAAATGAAGCCGCGTATCAGCATTCGTAAATACTTTATGATTTTGAACCGCGTTTTCACAACGGGGTTAACACCAACCAACTATTAGATCAGTACCGATTACTAGCTTGGATTGGTACCAACCCCTATGGATTATGTGTTGGAATTTAGATATAGGGAGGATGAGAGACATAAAACGTAGAATAATTGAATGACTACATTTTTATTGCTTCATTTTTCTTCATTCAACAAATGAGATAGTACATCCCTTTTATAACATAGCCAAGTATTTAAAATCTTCTAATTCTAGAGTTTTCTTCTATTCTCTAATTTCTACTTTCCTCAACAAAACAATTCTAGAATTCTCCATTTGATAAATTTAAAATTTCTTACTATATATTTTAACATTCCCTTAATACAATAATTAACTTTATTCCATAGTGTTTCCTATTAAAACCAAGTTTATTATTAAAACCAAGTTTATTTCCAACATTGTGGGTGACCTATCCGATCTCTCATCTACTGCTTTGATCAACTTCTAGATCCTACTTTTTCTTCTTAATTTCTGGTCTATCCAAACTGTTTTACAGCTATAAATACATCATCAGATGGCTCATTTTGGGGCATCTTCTCTTGACTTTTCGGCTCCACTATGCAAGGAATTTGCTATTGCTAAGCTGCATCTACTTTTTTTTTCCACATCCTTGTAATCAAGCAGTATACACAAGCTATTACGCCATAGTGGACGAAGAAGTATTGTCAAAGCACTATAAATTTGTGTGTTCATTTACTCTTTACACACTTTATGGCTATGATCTATGACATATTATGTGCCTGTTATATGTGATTGGATTGTGAATTGCATAAACTAGGGCATTTGGCTTGATTGACCAAAAATCAGTCAAACATAAACCATGAACATGTCGGGATCTCGATAGTGGAACATCGATCCCTTTAACTCCATAATCACAAAATCAAATGGCAGTACTCAATGACCAACAAACGCGCAACAAAGCTCTCCAGACAGCAGTTCAGTTCCTCCAACAATCATCGGCAGAATTTTGGACTCAGTTCCATCATCTATAGTTCATCACATTTTCAACTGGTTTTCATGCTATCACTATTAGTTCTTTCTGCTGTCCGCATAAGAGGGTGTCACATGTTTCTAGTGGTTATGTGTTTGATGTTTTATGTACAGTCATTTCAAAATAGGTTTTGTTGGAGTTTTGTCTTTCCAATATGTTGTTTTATGTCATCGTTGGATTGAAGTTTAACAGTTCTATTCCCATTCAGTCTAAAGTTTCTCTTTCCTAATTGTCTTGCTATATTTTCTTAAAATGGCATAATTGAGCTTGCATATACGTATACTACTTTATGTTTAACATCGTGTTGTAGTATATTATATCAATACCTAAATACTCTAGTTCAGTTATTTCACTGATTAATCATTGGAATTTGGAAAATTATATATGTAACATCCTGCACCTAAATACTCTAGTTCAGTTCAAATAACTTGGATGTGGATCAGACATCAAATGATGATATACAATATCATTTGCTATTTACATAAAGTTAAACCAAAATGTTTGTAAAGTTCGAAACCCGCAATGACATGCTAAAAAGATTTACCATGTCCATACGCTACGATTAATCACTTATGTGGTATCCGCGGACTGGACTAGGTGCACTAGAGGGGGTTTTATGACTTCGGTCGGCTTCCCCGTGAACAAATTCAAATATACATATAATAAAATATTAAGAACAATATAGGGTATACAGATATTTATATTTAAAGCTCTAGCTATACTGCAGTGGTAACGATACATAAATAGAGAAGCCCTTTTTCATGACTGGCCGTGTTGTTGTCATGTGTATTCAGTATGCAATTTAGTGTTGCACCTGAGATAAATGATTTTCTGGTTACAGTATATTATTGCTTTCATCTTTGGACGAATTATTTAATTCCGTTGTATGATTTTAATTAATGTAAATGTATTCATTAGAATAAAATGAATTCTTATTTTTCTTTGCCCATGTATGATTGAATTGTACATGTATAAAAATTAATAAAAATGCTACATTAAACATGCTTCAAATTCATTTTGCAAGGTTAGAAATTAAACCCTTATAAACAGTGGATTGTTAACACCATTCCCTCACATATACGTTTTCTTTTCCTTAATATTTTCTATACGATATTTGCAAATATATTCATTAATTAAAGAAGTCAATAACAAATTTCTAGTTGTCGGACAAAGCATATTCTCCATATTCTTCCTGAAAATGAATGACAGAAAATCCAATTAAACTTTCAGTCTGGATCAAAAAGAGTAGACTAAGAAAATGAGAATATATTAAAGAAAGAAAGAAAAATAATTATAATTAAGATCAAGGTTAATAGCAGTTAATACAGTGATCATCAAATGACTACGATGAAGACAATAAAACGTGCTCATTAAAAATGTTTATATACATTTTATGATATATAAAATTCAAATAATCAAGTGATTGAAGGTAAGCTCATACGAACGTGCATATATACTCGGTCTATAAATGTTCACAACCAACGGTAGCTAAAGAGCATGCGTATGTAAAAGTACATGTATTATTTCTATTTTCAATAGTATAAAATAAGCCAAAAGAAAAGAAACAAATGCAGAAACTAATTTGAATGCTTTGAGGTTATTAGTTGTATGAATGTTCTTCAGCTTTCACGACCTTCTCGGTCGTAACTTCAAGTTCTGCTTTTGTTGGCATTGGTAGTGTCAAATCTGCTTCTGTGGACACAACAATAAATGCTAATTACACGCTCTGATTAAATTGCAGATTCACATGAAGGTGCATGTATACTCGTATATAGAAAGTAATTAGAATCTAGTCATCATGAATGCAATAACATAACTTTTGTAATCTAATTTATAACTACGTGAGATGGCTCCGGTGGAAATAGTTTGTGACAACTTCAACTTGTTGCTTTTGAATCACTAACTAGTGTCTTATCGAAGTCCTTACGATAGTCTAAATTTGCACTCAGACGATGTACGGAACTTCTCATGATAGTAAGGATTCATTACTTCAAGGTAGCATATGCTGGCTTCATAGAATTCCGCACAATGGCTTTGATTCATGTCTTAAGATTCACGTGTTAGGCTCAGGATATCCACATCATCCAATAAGATTCACGTGTTAGACTCAGGATATGTCACACGTGCGGTGGCATGTTGAGACAAGTCTCACATCGTGGAATTTGTAAAATAAATCTTGTATAACTACTAAAAGTCTGTCGTTCACATTGCCAATTGGTTTTGTGATAATTTGGGGTTTTCTACAATATCGTATTTGATTTTCTCGAAATAGCTTTGATACGTTATTCGATCAAAGTGCATGATGACCATATTGAATTTCACAATGGCTTCATGGCTTAGAGCATCTCCAATGGAGGCCAATTCAACTGTAACATTACAAATTGGCCTCCCAACGGTGATGTTACAATGTAATATTAAAAGCAGTATTACGTTTTGAATTCATGATTCGTAATTCCTGATTCGTAATATTATGTTTTCCGGCGAGGCTCTTTGATTGAAAAAATAGAGTAGCAGTGGAATAAGTGGGAAAAAGTGGTTGGATGGTTGTTTTATGATTGTCTGGCGCCTATTTATTGGAAGTCAAAGGTCCGGCGCATATTAAATAGAAGCAGAAGGTCTGGCGCCTATTAAATAGGTGCCAAACCATTGGAGTTATTCAGGGCATTATATCGTGAATATTCAAGGTGTAATCCACTGGAGATGCACTTGGTCTCACGACCACTCCAAGAAAAATAACATATCTTCTACAATAGTCTTGCAATGATTTCATAAGATACCATCAGGCTCTGAGTGTCTTTTTTTTTTTGAAATATGTACTTATATTACATTAACCAAGTTACATGAAAAAGATCAAGCTTCCAACGCACACAACTAAAACGAATACTATACATAATCAAAATAACATCCAGCTCGATCTACTAGACACAGCAAAACACCAAAATGATACAACATAAAACCCAACAAAAACCTCAACTAAAACTAAACACTGAATACACAAATACACTGTTAACATTGTTAAAAACACCGGGTCGGCCTCAAAGTACCGGATTGGTCACTACATCGGGTCGACCTCAAGGAACCGGGTCGGTCAGTTGCAAAGCATCGGGTTGGTCGCAAATATGGGTCGGCCTTAACAATGGACGATTAGTATTAACAGACCGGGTTGGTACCATTTTCGAGTCGATCCTATAAGGGGCACACCGGGTCAGCACTAGCTGGATCGGAAAAATGCCTTGTTTATGGATCGGGTTGAACCTTAGCAATAGATCAGTGTGGTGTATACAGTACAAACTTGGACATGGACAACGTAAACTGCCATGGATCGCTCATTATTACTAAAGGCACATGGACATATATTGCTCATTAACCTATATATATGGAGAGCATGTAAATGCGGTGGCAGGTGGCTGAGTTTCACAGTGGAGACAAAGCATGCATGTAACTTAAAATAGTGGAACTGCATGTACACGTCATGTTAGGAAGATCGTGTACAATATACGGTGACACACTATCCATAATGCAAAGTATGAATAAGCAGTACAATATGGACCGTGAATTATACGTATGGTACATGCATGTGGTGGGCACCCTCAAGAATATGGATCAGCAGTATATCTGAGAGTGGATCGGTCATAACGATTATACGGTGGCATACTTGTAATATTTGTGGAGCAGCACATTAAAGTGAAGTGATATCCCATTATTGAAACTGGATCGGTCACATTGCAGTAAAGTGGATCGGTTCTATAGTTGAGAAGGCAGTGGCAGCACCTAAAATGGATCGGTACTGTTAAACCAAAGTGGATCGGTGCATTGACACAAAGTGGATCGGTGCACTGACACAACTCAGATCGGTACTGTTCAAACATATAGGGTCGGGCATTATTAAAGGCGTTTGCAGAACTGTAATATATGGGATATGCCAGCTGTATACAATTGTAAAATAGACCAGTGGCATTTCTGTAAATAAGTTTTAGGCCGACCCAAGTTTATGGTCGATTCAAACTCTGCAGTCCAAAATAATAAGACTGCAACTACCCCCAAACTACACTTATAAATGGCCCCTTTCTCCATAATTCAAGGGACCAATTCCACTACCCTGAAGGGCTGCCAAAATCATTCCTCAACCCTTCTAAAGCTCCTAAAAACTCCATTAATGGCCGTCAAAATTTTCTTCTTCTTCCTCCCACATGAAATGGATCTCATCTTCTCCATTCACCATTAATTTACGCTTTGGTCCACTCCAAGTGATCTCCAATCGCCATTGCTCCTCTTCAAAGCACGGATCTAACACCATTTTCATGATGGAGCCAAGGAAAAGTATATAATTACACGATCCAATCCGTTCCTTCTCGAATCCAAGTGAGATCTAAAGCAGAAAGAGAGCATGAAGTGGAGAATTATCGTAAAAGTGATTAAGTGTAACAAACGAGATGTGTGAGATCGTAAACTATGTAATCCTCCCTATAATGATGAAAAATACTTGAAAAATGGATGTAGATTCATTTTGAATTAAACCACTATAAAAATCCCATGTCTCTTATTTGATTTTATCCATTTATTTTGTGATTGCGGCTCTTTTAATTTTTAACCATAATTGGTGAAGTGTGATTTCACACCATTGGTGTTTGAGTCAATTTCAATTCAAACGTTTGACGCCCACCGTTGGGCTGCGTTCGCATCTCCTTCCTTCACATTGAAATTCTAAGCCTACTTCTACCTTAGATTCCGCAAATCTAAGATTAAGGCCAATCGACGAATTCTCATCAAAATTCAAAGCCTTGTTCGAGATCATGGCTAAATCTAAGAAAACTACTACCAATATCGTTGAAGAAAATAACAATGTTATCAACAATGAAGCTACTCCACTCACGAACCGCTTCGAAGTTGGACAAAATTCAATATCCAGAGCTGGAGTGACTAAAGCTGAATTAGATGTCGTCGTCGCTAACTTGAGTCAACGCGTGGAAGCCTCTAACAAAGCTTTAATCGATGCTAATAAAACTCTCGTGGATGCTAATCAAGCTTTGATGGATAAAGTGAGCGCTCTCCTAAACGCTCAAGCAAATCCGGCTCCTCCTCCGAAAATCCATGTCAACCTTGAAGAGAATGCAAATTCATCATCCTTCGATCCTCATAATGACAACTTGGAAGGATTTGTTGGCAAAGGCGACACTAATATCGAAGACTCAAAGTTGAATGCTATAAACCACTCCAATCGAAATAACTGACGAGTTCCAAGTCCCGTCAAGGGGGCACCTTCCATAGCGGAAGTAAAAGACCTAGATCCTCTATAGGGCTGTCAACGGGTATCCGAAAAATCCGATATCCGTCCGCATCCATATCCGAAAATATGAAATATATCCGTTATCCGAGATGCAGATACGGATATCCGAAAATCATTTCGGATACGGATATGGTTATAGTGGTATCCGTATCCGAAAAATATCCGTCCAATTTTCTGATACGTGTATGTATATATATTATATAATTTTTAATTTATATTTAAGATTAAATTAATATATAAATTTCCTTAAAATAGCTAACCTAAACTCAACTATTTAATTATAAACAAATGTTGTATTTTGTATTATGCAACATTTTAAATCATGTACTCATTTTATTTTGTGGTATGGTTATAATTAAAACATAATTTTGTATGTGCTTCTATGATTTATGTTTTGTTTTATTTTAGTCTTAGGGTTGTGTATTTCATATTTTGAACACTTTATCTCTTAAAAAAATTATTGTAAAAAATTTATTTGATTCATGTCCTGCTTGTAATTTTTAATTAGATGTATTCACATTTTCAAAAAATATATTTTATAAGTCAATTTTGTATGTGAGTGATATACTTGTAAACTTTTATTGTTTTATTTTCAGATTTTTTTTCGGATATTTTCAGATATTTTTCGGATATTTTCGGATAACCACATCAAACGTACAGTTTTAAGTTCCAGATACGGATATTTCGGATATTTTCGGATATCCGTATTCGCTAAGGTGGATACGGATATTTTCGAATATCCGAAAATATCCTTGGATACGGATACAGATATTTTTAACTGGTATCCGCGGATATCGGATACAGATTTTCATTTTAGGATACGGATTCGGATACGACACTATCCGTATCTGACTGCATCTGTTTACAGCCCTAATCCTCTAAGCGTGATCGCTCGCCACAACGAGCATCCGGAAAAGAGATTGGGGTCCCCTCCCCGGAACGACACAACTTGAAGGAATATATCACGGATGTGGTAAAGAAAATCATGAAAGACAACATGCCTCGCAAGGATAGGGAAAGGGAATGGGACTTCTCTCTCGGCAAAAATCCATTCACAAAGAGGATCCATAAGGTTGAATTTCCCAAGAAGTTCACTCATCCTACTCTGCCTCTGTACAACGGGACTTCTGATCTGAATCACTTCCTATACAAATACAAATGGTATATGAATGGAGCTAAAGCAACTGATGAGATCAAATGCCTATGCTTCCCTCTCTATCTAGAAGGTATTGCATCGTTATGGTTCACAAGGCTCCTGCCCAAATCCATCAACCAATTTGATGATTTAATTATGAAATTCAAAGAGCAGTTCAGGCTGCAAGCTACGAAGACGAAGGACATTATTTTTCTTACGTCAATGAAATAGGAACCGGGAGAGTCTATCAAAGCTTTCCTTAAAAGATTCGATGCCGCTGTATCCGAAGTAGGAAATCCCGAGCCCCGCATGATTTTAGTGTCTCTAATCAACGCCATAGATGAGAATAGAAAATTTGGCAAATGGATCAAAATGAAAGAGCCAAGTACGCTTGACAAATTCTATAAAAAGGCCAAGGAGTACATGAGATTATAGAATAAGCCTGCGCCTCTTCAGATTACTAATTCAAACCAACCTCTTGAAGCTCCCAAAAATGCTACTACTCAATACAATTAGAAAAATGTCGGAGGTCAGAAAAGGGGATGCGACGAGAAGGACAATCGAGATAGTAAGAAGCCTCGCTTCTCTAACCCATCAGAGCTAACACCTTTAAATGATACTCCAGAAAACATCTTCGCTGCAACAAAAGACTCCGAAGATTACCCAATTCCAGAACCTCAGAGAGTAAGCAGTAAGTAAGAAAACTCTGGAACGTTCTGTCGATACCATAATCAGCCAGACCATAACACCAACGAGTGTAGGAATCTAAGGTCACTGATCGAAGAGCTGATCAGGAAGAATCGTCTGCAACAATATGTGAAAAATCCACAATCCTCAGATGTTGTTCCGATTCCCCAAGGCCAAGGGGCGACATGCAAAAAAGCTCTTGTTCAAACCATGCCAAGGCTGATCATTAACTAAAAACCGTTTGTTGTGCTCCAGTTTCAACGGCTCAGAATAAGCGATCAACATCGCCACCATTTTACTTCATGCTCTATTTCCTGCTTTAGTTCATGCTTTACTTCATGTTTTACTTTTTGTTGTATTCAAAACTTCTTGTAAACAGTCTATAATAATCTGCAAGTGATGCAATGAACGTTAGCTCAACGATTAAGAGCATATCTATTTGAATGAATTTCTAGCTTGCAAAATTATGTGTCAAATCAAAACTTATCTAAAGGATGATTTCATATTGCAGGCCATATGTCGAGCACTTGTTCCTTCAGAATCTGACAAAGCATAGTGAACCCAACAACACTAACTTAAGTACCAAAGGCAGTAAGTATCAACATTACCAAATGCAAAAATAGAAAAGCATCTCCCTGATAAGTGAATGGGAGGAGTCGCAAAGATTCAAACAGTGAACAAGTGCCACTGCAAACAATCCAAAGTCCTCTCCGGGGGCACCCAATTGATCGTCAGAATTAGGAAGTACTAGATGTGATAACGACAAACATTGGGGTTTCAACCAAAGTTCTCTCCGGAGGCACCCAATTGATCGTCAGAATCAGGAAGTAGATGATGCGATAATGACAAACATTGGGGTTCTAGCCGATGTCCTCTCCGGGTGCACCCAATTGATCAACAGAATCAGGAAGTATCTGATGTGATAACGACAAACATTAGGGTCTCAACCAAGGTCCTCTCCGGAGGCACCCAATTGATCATCAGAATCAGGAAGTACCTGATGCGATAACGACAAACATTGGGGTTCCAGCCAAAGTCCTCTCCGTGGGCACCCAATTGATCGTCAGAATTAGGAAGTACCTGATGCGATAACGAAGAATATTGGGGTTTCAACCAAAGTCCTCTTCGGAGGCACCCAATTGATCGTCAGAATCAGGAAGTACCTAATGCAATAATGAAAAACATTGGGGTTCTAGCCAAAGTCCTCTCCGGAGGCACCCAATTGATCGTTAGAATCAGGAAGTACCTGATGCGATAACGACAAACATTTGAGGTTTCAACCAAAGTCCTCTCTGGGGGCACCCAAATGATCGTCAGAATCAGGAAGTATCTGATGTGATAACAACAAACATTGGGGTTCTAGCCAAAGTCCTCTCCGGGGGCACCCAATTAATCGTCAGAATCAGGAAGTACCTGATGCGATAACGACAAACATTGGGGTTTCAACCAGAGTCCTCTCCGGGGGCACCCGATTGATCATCAGAATCAGGGAGCACCTGATGCGATAACGACAAAAGTTGGGGTTTTAACCAAAGTCATTTCTGGAGGCACTCCATTTAAAATTACTGAAGCTTGGATTAATAAGTACAATTGTGTGACGAAAGTCTCCAATATTTGAATTAGCCAAATCGGATTACAGATGGAATTCGAATTTAACCAGTTAACTTGTGTTGTGTGTGAAAATCTCAAACATGACAAGTATTAAATTTTAGCCCAAGCAAAGGCAAAAAATTTGAAGTAGTTCCCTAGAGGAAGGCTGATAACGATCTCCTAAACTAGGGGCAAATTTCCCAACCTTCTCCAAAGGAAAGCAAGGAATAAATCATGAATGTGCATTCCAAAAATATGAAATGTTGCCTTTCATTATATAAATCATTAAAACAATAACGTTTGAAATTCGCAGTTGTCTTTAGTCGATTAGATGATTTTGATCGTTAAATGCGAATTAGAATATCGTGTTTGTGCAAACAAATTTCAATGAGTTTTAAACCGTTGAATAAACAAGTTCAGCACAAACACTCTATTCAATTCAAAACTAAATTCGCTTTATTTCATTTTTTAACGATTAACTAATCCGCTATCGGTGTGGACAGTTGATAGTGAAGTATAAGTCCAAAATTGCTAAGTGCTTGTCTTAATTACAGAACATGTGACATGAAGCGTACGAATTCAAAGCATGGTTCGCCATAGCAAGACAAAAAGTTCTAACTGGATCACAGTGCAAAATATGTCAGCAGTAATGTTCCTTTCGAAGCCCACATTTCTCGCAAGCAAAAAATACAAGCTTCGAGGGGAAAATGTTAACCCTGTTAAAAACACCAGGTTGGCCTCAAAGCACCGGATCGGTCAATACATGAGGTCGGCATCAAGGCACTGGGTCGGTCAGTTGCAAAGCACCAGGTCGATCGCAAATATGGGTCGGCCTTAACAATGCGGGTCAGTCAGTATTAACGGACCAGGTCGGTACCATTTTCGGGTCATTCCTATAAGGGGCACGCTGGGTCGGCACTAACTAGATCGGAAAAATGCCTTGTTTATGGATCGGGTTGAACCTTGGCAATAGATCAACGTGATGTATACAGTACAAACATGGACATGGACAACGTAAACTGCCATGGATCGCTCATTATTACTAAAGGCACATGGACATACATGGCTCATTAACCTTTATATATATATGGAGAGCATGTAAATGCGGTGGTAGGTGGCTGAGTTTCACAATGGATACAAAGCATGCATGTAACTTAAAATAGTGGAACCGCATGTACACATCATGTCAAGAAGATCGTGTATATAAGCTAAACATGGGTCAGTGCAATTATAAACATTGCTACAAGAACGATCATTGGACTGCGCATATCTTATATGCATGGATCAAGACCAGGCAGTAATGTAGATCGTGTTGAATATATGGTGACACACCATCCATAATTCAAAGTATGAATATGCAATATAATATGGACCGTGAATTATACGTATGGTACGTGCATGTGGTGGGAACCCTCAAGAATATGGATCGGCAGTATATATGAGAGTGGATTGGTCATAATGATTATACGGTGGCATACTTGTAATATTAGTGGAGCGACACATTAAAGTAAAGTGATATCCAATTATTGAAACTGGATCGATCATATTGTAGTAAAGTGGATCGATCCTATAGCTGAGAAGGCAGTGGCAGCATCTAAAATGGATCGGTACAGTTAAACCAAAGTGGATCGGTGCATTGACACAAGTGGATCGGTGCATTGACACAACTCGGGTCGGTACTGTTCAAACATATAGGGTCGGTCATTATTAAAGGCTATGACAGAACTATAATATATGGGATATGCCAGCTATATCCAACTGTAAAGTGGACCTGTGGCATTTCTGTAAATAAGTTTTAGGCCGACCCAAGTTTATGGCCGATCCAAACTCTACACTCCATAATTACGAGACTGCCACTACCCCCCAAACTACACCTATAAATAGCCCCTTTCTCCATAATTCAATGGACCGATTCCACTATCCCGAATGGCTGCCAAAATCATTCCTCAACCCTTCTAAGCTTCTAAAAACTCCATTAATGGCCACCAAAATTCTCTTCCTCTTCCTCCCATATGAAATGGATCTCATCTTCTCCAAACACCATTAATTCACACTCCGATCCACTCCAAATGATCTCCAATCGCCATTGCTCCTCTTCAAAGCACGGATCTAACACCATTTTCATGACGGGGCCAAGGAAAAGTATATAATTACATTATCCAATCCGTTCCTTCTCAAATCCAAGTGAGATCTAAAGCAGAAAGAGAGCATAAAGTGGAGAATTATCGTAAAAGTGATTAAGTGTAACAAACTAGATGTATAGATCATAAACTATGTAATCCTCCCCATAATGATGAAAAATACATGAAAAGTGGATGTATATTCATTTTGAATCAAACCACTTTAAAAAATCCTGTGTCTCTTATTTGATTTTATTCGTTTATTTTGTGATTGCGGCTCTTTTAATTTCTAACCATAATTGGTGAAATGTGATTTCACACCATTGGTGTTTGAGTCAATTTTGATTCAAACTTACACCAGTAGACAACAACCTCCACACAGCCGTGAAAACACACTGCAATCAAAGCCCAACCTTGTCCATAAACACAACAACTTCAAGAGAAACAAACAGCACAACAGCAAGACCAATAAAATCCACTTCAAGAACAGCACAGAAACAAAATAAGCTGCACACACCAAAGCAGCTGCAGATCAAAAGAGTCACCATCCAACTCTAATTACTTTTTAGAAATTCCTCCCTTTAAAATCCCTCCAGGAGAGTAACCATCCTCTTAACCTTTTTCGATTTTGATCTGGTTTGTCTTTGTGGTACTAACTTCACCAACTCTAGATTGGTTTCCACTAAAGGTTCACCATTCATTATTGTGCTTAACTTCTTAAACTTACCTTTTTTTCAATTTTTTCCTACTACTATTGAAACTACTTATAGAACTATCAAATTCATATATAGAGAAATCTTCACTTCTTATGTCATCATCAATCTGTAGAGCTCTGTAAGATTCACTATCCATCATCCCGTTTACTTGTTCATTAGAATCTGATTTCCCATTATCAAATCCATCCTTAATCAGATTATTATCTTCCTTCAATTTCTCTGTACAAACTGATACCTTAGGAATCTCTTTTAAATTTTCATATCTATCACCAGTATTCAGATTAGAGACTTTATCCTATGCCTCAACATTAGTAGAATCTCTTCTGTCCTTTTCTCCTCTAACATTCTTAGATTTTTCACTTTGATTAGTGTTTTTCTCTCTTGTTTCGACAGAAATATGTTTAACCTGACTATCATTGTTCTCATCAATATCCATCCTCACATATGTTTTTAAAATTTCTTTTGGAATCCATATTCTATTCGATTTGCATGTTTTCATTGGTATATCTTGATGGCTTCATTTTTCTATATTTAAAGACATCACATGGAAGTTCCTGTAATTAACTGTAGAAAATCGCCCATCTTAGAGTCACGAAGGTTTTTGATTGCTATCACATATGGCTTCTTAGGAATTGTTTCATAATGACTTTGTCCTTTGCAATTTTCTTTCCTTTATTGTTCGGCCATTGCCGGTATAAGAGCATCTTCAGTGGTGGTAGCAGAAGGCAAAAAACGAGAAATTCCTTTTTCTCACTTCATGCTACAACAGTGTGAATTTAAATGCTAGAAAGAATTTAAGCACTAGAAAATGAAAGTAATGGGGACTATTCCCACATTATTACACACAATAACAATATGGAAATATTCACAATAATTTTAATGTTTTCCTTGGTATATCTCGATTGCTTCAGTTTTTTATATTTAAAAGACATCACTCTTGTAATTAACTCCAAAAAAGCGTCTATCTTAAAATTAGAGTTGTTACGGTTGAACCATGAACCGCACCAACAATCTAGGAAGTTACCATTTAAGATGGTAACAGTTATAGAAGCGGTTGAAAATTTAAATTGTCACGTTTAACCATATCAACTATAGATGATCGTTTCATATAATATTTAACATTCAAATATAAAAATTGGTAATCTAAGTCAAAGTAATAGCTTGCATATTAATAATATGTGCCTTCATTAGCTAATAATATATGCATGCATAATCATTATATGTAAAAATAAATACATTTGCAAAAAAATAGTTATAGCTATATTAATTTATCATAAATAATACATATAATAAGAAATATATGTACAAAACGCTTTTCAAATATGACGAATCATCATAAATTGTTGTGGTGACGTTTATTAGAATTTACAACCATCAACAATGGTTAGATTACGGTGGGTGATAATAATGACGGTTGCCATAACCATAACACCCTTACTTAAAATCATGAAGATCTTTGATTGTTATCACATATGGCTTCTTAGGAATTGTTTCATAATGATTTTATCCTTTGCAATTTTTCTTCCTTCATTGATCTACGAATAAGAGCATCTCTAGCAGTGACAACAAAAGGCAAAACGCGAGAGATTCTCATTTTTTTTCTTTCCTTCATGCTACAACAACGTCAATTTAAGCATGGAAAGATGAAAGTAGAAAGGGAAATCTCCCCATTCATTTTTATGAGCGTTGGCTTATAAATGATTTTTAGAAAACCATCTATGTTACAAATGAGTTTCTAAAGTCACAGTTTTCATAAGCCCTACTGTACTATAAATTGGTATCTAAAAACCATTTAGGCTATAAATCATTTTCTAAAACCAGTTTACGAAATTTTGGATTTTTTTTGAAAATGACTAATCCTCTCATGCGTTGGTTGGGAAATGGGAGGAATTAATGTTTTTAAATCAACTCTTCGTGTTGAAATTTGATCTAGATGCTATAACATTTGCCCAATTTTTTTATAATCCGACCATGAGTCATACCGTGAGGACTTAGGATCCAAAGTTTTGAAGGTCTGACCGATCGAACCGTGAAGAACCGCACATGCTTACTAATAGTGAAAATGTGAATAATCAAGTTTTATGTGCGCTCAAACAAATGAATAATAAAGTTTGAAAGTCATCTATTGTTGAACCGCCTTTTGAAAAGGTCGTCACCCTATGAGCTACCGCAGACAGAGCCAATCAGAGCTCGAGCATGGGTCCGGACAAGCTTGGACACCACTGACTCAACCCCCGGTTTGATCACCTTTAGGCTCGTCTATGCCCCGCAACATCAAGAGCATACCGGGTTGAAGAAGAGGGTACACGAAGTACCTTAGCTTGAATAGGGCTCCAGGTTGGATTGAATGAAGCCCCATCTCGGATCGAATGAAGCCCCATCTCGGGCGAAGACCACACTTTAGTAAAAACAGGGCTCCAGGTCGAACAAGTCGGGTCGAATGTGACCCGACCCCACCTGGATAGTTACCTGAACGTGGTTAGTGGACCTATTCTCATGGCATGCTCCCCTATAAACCCGGATCGGGTTCCACTTGGCAATGCATGATCAAGGAGGTTTTCCCCACTTTCTCCACTCCAGCTCTGAGATCACTGGATGCTTGCCATGTGGCGATTCGACCCAACCCAAATACTGCCTATATATATACGAAGTCAGAGCTAATTAGAGGACCTTTGGCCATAAGAAGTTCTGCACTACTTAGCCATAGCTACCAACCTTCTCTATCTCAAAATAAGAGTGATATTCATATTTGTAATTTGAGATAAACGCTAGAAACGACATTATATGAGAGATTATGATGATCTCATTTATTTTAACTTCACTTTTTTAGATGTTATACTACAACAGAATCACCATATTACAATGGTGTAAAACAGTTGTAAAAGACTTTTTACAACAATGATTACACCGTCGTATATTAAGAAGTTGTAATAAACTAAAATCTTTTACAATTGCTATGTACAGTTGTAGTAAAATCTATTACAACTGTTATGCACCGTTGTATTAAAAGTTAGTACAACTATTATGCACCTATACCAGCCCGCATTTTGCATATCGGAGGATTGTAAAATATTTTTATTTAATTTCCTGAGATTTAGATCATTCTCATATTTTGGTATGTTGTTTATAGAGATGTGGGACATGTCCATTATTTTTACCAATTTTATTTGTGACCATTTTGCCCCTTCAGTCTTGTATAGGGAATAACTTTTGACTAGAATCGAATCAGGCAGTGAGGACAATTTCATAGGAAAGGAAATGGTGTTTTCAATTCCATAGATTGGTCACATTAAAGATTTGGTTCAGCGGTTTGAGAGGAATCGCTGTTTTAGTGTTTCACAATTTTCTGTATAGATTTTGAGCCACTAATGGGCTGATTTGGTGTGGCCCATTAGTGGGCCGGTGGGAGGCTGTAAATAGTAGGTTAGAGGCATGGAGAATAGTTTACTTTCTTTATTCTCTGATTTGGTTGAGCTCGTGATCCTCCTTGCTTAATCAAATACACCTTTCCACCATTAAAATCTAAATCTACATAAAAGAATAGAAGATCTACATCGTTTGAAGCTAAATCTACGTCAAATAAAGAAAGATCGCATCAAATCAAGAGATTTGAAGCATATTCTTAGCTGTCCGGATTGGGAATTTAGCGATTTCAGGTTAATTCGAAGAATTGGTGAGTGATAGGCTTCTCTCACACGGATTCGATCAAGTTTATGGGTTATTTGTTCATATTTTCATCATTTTAAGTTGTTTTCACCTAGATTTACATCATGGTAAGTATATTTTCATTTGAATCACCATAGGATCTAAGCTAGCAACTTACAAATTGTAGTTTCATGTGTCAATTTTATGCTTAGATCCGTGTATATTGATTTAATCATTGGTTGAATCTTCGTTTTGATGTTTGACGATTGTTAGATGAAATTGATTGATTTTGAGTTGAGATGGGTTGGAGAGTTTGGATGTGTTTGGCAACATGTTTAGGAAGTTGACAAATTATGGTTCATCAAGAAAAATCAAGCGGATCAGGTGAATTTTTAAGAATCGGGCAAAAATAAAGTTCTGGAAATTTACAGCATTTGGAAAACGCTGTGAAAAGCCCTTAGGTCGCGCAAAGGCATAGTTCGAGCTAGATTTGACAGCGTTTGGCAAACGTTGTTAAAAACTGTGGATAGGGCATGATTTATGATAGGTCGCGCATGAGTTTTCCTTAGGTTGGGCATGAGTTTTCTTAAGTCGCGCATGGGATGGGTCGCGCCTGAACTACGATAGCGTTCTTGAAACGTTGAAAAAGTCAAAAAAGCTGTGAAAGGCATATTGATGGACTGGAAGGTATAAGGATGGACCAAAACCATTGACAGCATTTCTGAAATGCTGTAAAAGGAAGAAACGCTGTGAAAGCCAGGTTTGAAGCTTTGCTTAGTTTTTCACACTAGATTGATGCAGAATTGTACTAAGAGATATAATAGCATTTCAGGAATGCTGCAAAAGTCTATTTTCACATTGTGGTTCGTTTTTCATAGCGAAAATGCTATAAAATGCAGTATCAACCAAACAAAGCTTGTTTTTGAGTCATAAGTCGTCAATGGGAAGCTAGGTTAGGGGTTACGTGGCGCTCTAGGTCGTGGATATTGTTTTGGGAAAGTAAGGCACGGAATGGGTCAGTATGAATGTGTGACATCGGGTTGTTAGAACGACCTAAGGGGGTTAGGTCGTTGGGACGAAGCAAGGAAGAACTTAAGAAGGGCTTCAATCTTAGGTCGTGGGACGACCTAAAGGGGATATTGTGGGACGACCAGAATAATGAGATGGACTTAGGTCGGTTGTGTCCTAACGATGACGACCACTGAAGGTGATGGGTAGCTAGTCTGATGAGATGACCTAATGGGTCAGGTCGTTGGAGGCTAGGAAAGTAATGTCATTTGATCTTGAAAGGGATGGATCGTTGTGAGGATGGGATGATCTGATGATGGATTATTGGACAGCCTAAAGAGATAGGTCATTAATGACCTAAGAGTCGGAGCGTTGGAACGAGCTGAGGTGCCGGTGAATGGTGAGTTAAGTCGTGGGTTCTTGGCTCGTAAGTAGTTGGATCATGATAAGATTTAGGATGTTGGATGACCTGATTAATGGACAGAAGACAACCTGGTCATGGTGAACAAATATTGATGTTTTCATGGTTCAAGAATAGACGTGGCTTGGAAGCAAATTCAGAGAGGAATGTTCGAACGGATATGAAGTGTTCGTTGATCGCGGAGATGCAACGAATGTGAATGTGATTCAAGTTGGATTTGAAGGATGCTCAGAATGTTGTGAAGTGTTCATTGATCGTGGAGATGCAACGAATATGAAGATGATTCAAGTTGGACTTGAACTCGTGGACAATGGTTGCTCGATACGGTATCTGAGCTTATGGATAGCCGTCGGCGATGACGACTAGAGTTATGAAGACTGAGAGATTATCGTTGTCATAATTTTTAGCGGTCTCAATGCAGGGGTATAATAGGAACGCCTAAAAGGCTAGTTGGACTAGTCGAGTACCCTGGACCCATTGGATGGGCCTAGTTGTCTCTGGGAGGCAAATGTGCGTTGGATATGCAGTAGTACGGTTAGAACTGGGGTTACAATCAGCCCTTGACAAAAACCAAGGTGTTTAGTCGGTTATACAATTAACAATGGTTTTAAAGCAGGATTGGCAGTGATAGCCAGAGTCATGGATGTTGATTGTTTTATTTCTGTCGTCCTGTATAGATTATTCGACATCGAAGGAGATATCTCTTGGTTGCTTGTATGATGTTGGTTTAGGCATTCAGGGCTTGTACTTGAGAGATGTTGATATCGATTAGGGTGGTCTATGCTTGATAACTGATTGCCATGAATGTAGTGTTATTTCAACTCGGTTGTTTGTAAAGATTATCACTGTCGGATGTGGGGAAGACAGTTTGGGTTCTTCTCTGGTGGGTTGGTAGATTGGTTGGATTAATATGCTTATTCTCATATACTTTATTGATGATGTTAGTTAGTTGTTTTATCGCTCACTAAGACTATTGTCTAGCTCAAGGTTTTATATCTCCCTCTTATTAGCTTGGGTTTGTCATCCGGTTTAGGATGGGCAGACTAAATAGCAGGTGATCCCTTGGTGAGGACGATGTTGCTAAATGGAGATGAGCTAGTGGCTTACGTACCAGTTTCTTATTATACATATTGTGATGTTTTTCCGCTGTCTGTTGTATTCTCTGAGTGTTGTAGTGAGGCCTCTCTATACTGAGATTATTGATGTGGTCCAAAGATGTTATGCATATTCTGTGATGATATGAAGGTTTAAATTTATGTGCAATTATGCTTCACTATTATTGCCTGTTGTATATGTTCAATTATATCTTATCCTTGCGTTGTGAGTTGTACGACAGGTTTCGCTTGTGTTATCCTACCTTGATGATCGTCCATATCTGTCTGACATGTCTTTCAGCGCATTATTCCCCTTGTTAAGTGCAGGGGTTATGAGCGGTCGTCACAGCACCATTGTGACTTTATAATTTTTACAACTATTTCTAACTGTTGTAATACACTTTATTACAACTACAATTGACATTTGTGTTTTAAATCCCGTAAAGTAACATATATGCGCCAATTATTCACAAGTTAATAATAGTAGAATTCACTCATTTCATATAATAATATAATTCATATATCAACGCAACAAAAACTAAATTGAATTCATTCATATATATTAATAATCATAATATTTGATTAAAATACAATACATGTCCAATAAAAAAATATAAAGTAGTCACTCACATCACCAACTAAACCATTACAAAAAACATAGTCATTCCCTCAAACAAATATAAGAACTTAAGCAGCAACAACCTTGCCCATCTTCTTCTACAGCTTCTTAATGTAAAATCGAGTTCTTTTCCCTTAAGTATATATCCGATCATGAATAAAAACAAATAGACAAGTAAGAAGTTCATTATAAAGTGAAAACATAACAAGAAACAAATACAGAATTATCTGGAAAAAAAATCATTAAGGGATGACAATATAAAATAATAAAATAGAATACCAAACTAGAGAATATCCTTACAGCAACTATATGATAAATTTGACTCAAACTTGAGAATATTCATAAAATACCTATCTAATTACATTTAAAATATTCACATTTACAATAAATTTAATACAAAGATACATATATAAATTACATATGGTACTAGCGTATACTTGCTTAATTATAACAAGGGATAATGAATAAAAAAAATTGTAATTAACCACCTGGTAGCATTTATAAAAGCAATTTATAACTTAAACAAACCACTTCTTCAATTAAATTAACACACTTTCTTTCATTTCCCCATGTGCAGGCATACTTGTAAACTAATTGCATCTTGGTTTTTCAATACATCTAAAGCATAAAATATTCTGCTATTTTAATTAAATTTAACAATACCAAGTTACTGCCAATTAGTAAGATATCTTACCAGCATACAGAGAATTCAATCGTACTGCCTTATGTAACATTTTACCCTTCAGCCTGTATTAAATGCTCAGTACGTAGAAGCAGTTTAGTTCAACGGTGCAATCCAATATCACTTGAACCCTTAACCTAGAAAATTCAATCTACATAATTTTACTTATCAATTGAACCCATAATCTTAGATTCAGAGTGTATTGATTTCATTTATCTATTGCTACTTTAGGACGAGGTCAAAGATCTTGCGGCTAAAAGGAAATTGAATGTAATCAATTTTTCTCATGTTGTAGTTAAAAACCTACATGTAAGATATTGAATTGTAATGTTTTACCGTATAACAGTTAATTCATTTTATTTTTTTCCCATATTTTTATTTTTTATTTTTCTGGTTATTGGACAGAATATACTAATCATAATATCTGTTCAAATGAAAAAGTGTTGATAGTGGAAACATTCAACAATATAATTCACATGCAGTCAACTATTTGGAGTTAAATTTTGAATGGTTGCCTCTAATTAGTTTGGTGACATCGCAATCAACTGTTTATAACATGTAAATTGTAACTATGTCCAAGCACTATATAAATAATGAAGTAATAAAGCTTATAAGAAAAAAGACAAATATTTTCCTATAAAAATTCAATCTACAATATCACTTGCATAATACATAAAGCTACATTATGCACGAATATAAAGAAAAATTAAGAGTTAAGAATAAATCATACCTTAGGGAAAAACAGAATCGAAAATATTGTCATCATCATAATTCAAACTTATCATCTAGCTTTAAAGCCTAAGCAGCTGCCTCCTCCTCTTCTTCATCAACAACAAAATACGAATTTTGAACTATAGGTTTAAACTTGTAGCCTGTAAACACAAAAAGCAAGGGTTACTTGCTCACCTACCACAACACTAGTCTACATATATCCGTAAGAAGCGATTGTACCACCTTTGTAAAGTATATGTAACAAATCACCACAATTTGTTTCCTACTAAATTATCTTGGTTAAATGCTGACCCATGATGAATAGGCAAACTTACATCCAAATTCTTACACCACTTACAACTTGAAAAAAAATGTTACATATGACCCAACTGGAACTAAAAAAAAACAAAATTGAAAAACTTCTCCAAATGGTTAAGAAAAAAAACTCAAGAATATATAAACTACAAGGGCCAACAATGAGCAGATATATTCTTCAAGTAAAATAATTTTCTTTTATTGTCGTTGTCTACAAGGATGCAACCTTATAAATGCATCTCTCAAAGGGACCATCGACCTGTGCTTCTTCCTATCTTAAATTTTCTGGAAGACTGGTCTAATTTTTCTGTAAATTGTGAACACAGTGCCACTTTAAAGATTAGATGACAGCTTTTTAGGAATCACCGTAAAAACAACCATTTTAAACATTATCATAATGGATCAATGAATGGGTTGTTACCCCTCTTTAACAGCACGTTCCATCTTTTTTCTCTAGCAAGCTACATTCCTAATTTTGTAAATTATAATGTTTCAAAACTCTCAATCTTTTTCCTCATTTTTTCTTTGCAAATGATTAATGGTTCTGTATCAAAAATTAATATCCCAAATTCCCAAGGCAGAATGAAGGTTGTGCTTCTTTCTTATATAACCAATCAAGAATAAAAGTGTACTAAAACATGAAGCAACACCAAAACAGACGAACACCAAATCAAAAGATCACAGTTACTATCAATTGATGCATTTTATTAAACTTTTAAACCACTAGTGCACCAATTAACCCTGATTAGCTAATCTTAGTGTAACGACCACGAGATTTTCGACCCCGAAAATCGACATAAAACACTATGTCAATTATACAAGTACCGAAAATCTAGATCATTAATAGAAAGAAGTTGGAAGGTGAGAAATAGAAAAAAAAATCTGGAATAGAAGAAGAAGAAGAACACAACTTAGCAGAATCACAGTAAAAACGAACCTCACAACAGAACGAATAAAATATATTATATAACATAACTTTTGAAATACGAACTTATGTCCGTATATACATACCATTTCAGAGTACAACTCATAACATCACAGCGGAAATAAACTCTGTATATAACTGATGTTGAAGCCTCCTGCTCCACGCTCCTCCAGATATATCTGAAAAATCCCGACTACTTGACTGCCCGTACAAATTTGGGAACCCAAGAGTTTAGGGTAAAACAAAACAAAATAAACTCTGGGTCAGTCATGCGACTGGTGTGAGTAAACTCTAATCATTTGGTTTAACTTTTCAAAATCCTTTTCAAAAGAAAAGATAATTGCAAGACCGATCCACACATAAACACGGATGGTTTTACTTTACGATAATCCAAAACAATTTTTGAAATCAATAATATTCTGATATTATAATAGTTTCTAAATACAAGTAAATAAAATCTAGCAAAACGCTTGCATCTCTCGCTCCACATATATAGTATATAATCAAAACCGCGGGCGCTTATTGGAGATTGGATTCCGACCACGACGAGGTTTGGAACCACCTGCCGATAGTGTATCTCTAGAGAAGAATACACTGGGTTCAACAAAAATGTCTTGCAACCTAGCCTCACGTGATCGACCACTCATTTTTCTTGAGTGTATTGAATATATTGTCACCTACGATTGCTTGCAACATAACCGTTCTCGGGAGATACAGAAGCGGAAAAAAGTAACAAATGTGAATATTCTCTAGATGGTGACATTACATTCTAATGGGGGCGACTCACATAACCATGTTGCCTGCCCTATTTTTGTCATTTCCCGGTTGATGAGGCTGGAGGTCATAACGTATCTTTGAAACATCTGGCCACCACTCACTTTGAATATCACATCATCGTACCCGCCAAATCACCAATTGATTTCCCCAAAAATACCACGGGTTTAAAGCTAAGAACCAACGTAAATACATTTGAAGAGACGAACTTACGTGTTCTATTAGATATACTCTGTCAGACATTCGTCCATTCAAGTTGTCCTGGGACTGGACAAACCAAAAACACTAATCTGTGAATCCATCTTAAGCAATTTCTACCTAGGATCTCTAGAATAGCCTTTGCATGAACTCCGTCTTCAATTGTCTTCAATATATTTGATTCACAACGCTAATGCCCATACGAAGTGGTTTTCAGATACTAAATCTGCACTCCGATCTCTCTATATTGACAACGGAAAAATGGTCAAAAACATTGATAGCCGGTGATTTAACTTTTAAAGGAAAACATTCACACAAAAAGCGATCATATTATGAAATAGGAATTTGACCAATCAATCATCATTTAAAATTAATTTATTCATTTCCCGATTTCCTGTTTCCCATATTTCTTAAACCCAATTTATACTCTCATGATTTTCGAAACAACATTTCCATATATCAACAATTTCTTATTTCATGTATTTAGAAAATACACGTTATTAATATTGAATTTTTTTTCAATGTCTAATTCATACCTCACTATCCATCAGTCCCTAACCATAAACTAACAAGATAACAACTCCCTAAGTATCAACCCCGAAGGCCGAAACCGACACTAGATCAATACTCAGACAGCTATTCAACTTAACTAATTTCCAGTCAGTTCTATTTTTCTTAACTCCAAAACTGTTTACGCAATTCTCATATTTATTTTACGAGTCCTCTTCTTTACGGAAATCTATGATTATAACGATAACGTTATAATCACTGATTTTAATTTCAAATTATAACTTTTACTTAAGTAAACTATTAGTTAATTAATTAGATAAATAAATAAATCTTTATTATAACCGAAAAGTAAATGGTACTCTCCTAAATTCGATATAATCGAACTCCAACGTATAACTCTCTTCTGAATAATCTCCATTTTAGGTTAACTCCATTTCTAAATTCACTTTTTAATTTATCACTTACAAAACATCATCAAATCCCTTTATAATCATTCCAATTTACAAAACGTTTGCTAATAAATCATAATCCATTTTAAAACGAGAATACTACTCCTTTACAGAAATCTGAAATCGTTTTGTTAAATCAAATCTTGATGTAAATAATAGATACCATATAGTTTTAAAATTCCAATTATCTAGTTATTTCAAAATATTCATATTTCATATTTTATTTCATAAATTCCATTTATATGTTATAACTAAATCACAGATACACATTCGATTATAAATCCAAATATTAATTACCGCTTCAGATTCTGAATTTCATTATATATAATTTATAAGAATAAATTATTTATATCATATTCAACATAGTCGAATTCTAGTTATAAATCCTTACAGATTTACCTTAATCCTATTTACATTTCGACATCGAAATAATTTCATCGCCTTCCTTTGAAATGATTTCCCAATTTCCACTTTTCTAAATTCATCCTCATATTTTCAAATTATTTATTTAATAATAATTATTCCATTTTATTTCTAAACATCTTTTATAAATCGATCTATTTGTTTTTAATGTAATTAAAACAAGTTATAATATTCTAGCTTATCCGAAATTCAAATTATATTTTAAAAAAAATAGATGTTTCCCTCTTTAAAACTCCAAATTCTTTTCCAATATATTTGAATATATTTTACGGTATTTAAATACCAATTATTTCAGTGCCACTATTATTCAACATCCTAAACCAAACAATAATCAATCACAGATTATTTATCACGTCATATAATGCAATATATGATAAACAACAATATCATTGTTGAGGAATCTAGTTGGATCCCTCCAACCTGTTTCCCTGCATCCTAGACGTTAATCAACATAATAGCACTGATTTCTTATCAATGTGAAAAATTATAATAACTGGGGTCAATATTCAACTAATGGTTTTTATATAAATATAAATGTATCTAAAATTTCAACCAATCAATAAGCAATTCATCCAAACAACCATCACATATAGCATTCAATCATTTTTATCAATATTAAATAACGTTATAAAATTACAGAACTGATCAGAGTTAGTGAGTTTATTCAACTTGATTGTTAATCGTTAAATAATGATTAATGCCGGTTGATTTCATTAGACGTTTTATTTTCGTCATAAATTGAAACGGTTTCCAAATCACTCTAGACAGGTTCCATTTTGTAGTGTTCGTCCACACGATCCTAATGTAACATACCACTTGTAAATCTGACCCTGTGACAGTGAGATATAGTATTTAAAATTTTGTATGAATATATATTTAACTAAAACTTAAATTAAATTATTATAATAATTGGGCCTTACCGATTAAACCCGGCCCATTCACACTAGAGAAACATGGCCCGCCAAGAACCATGCTTTCTCCTTATGTTACAAATTTTGAATGCGCCAACATTCCAGCCTCAACGTCATTCCTAAAACTCAGAATCTCCCTTCTTTTCCCTTTTATTCTATTTTATTTTCTCGTTTTAAACAAATGGGCCTACGGCCCATCACTATCCTGACCCGTCTAAGTACCCCCCATCTTCTTCCGCTCTTTTAAGCCGTAACCTGCTCCAACTACCACAAAGCCATTCTGTCTTTGCACTCTTCGTTCTTCTCAACCCCTTCTTGAAATCTAAAAATATTGGTACCAAAATGCATCTCACCAACTTCTCTTTCCTCCTAGCATTACCCTCCTACACTCGTTGGTCCTCATGGAAGAGCGATTCCGTACACCGTACCTAAGTATCGAACTATTTGAGCTTTGAAAACTTTGTAAATTTGCTTATTGGATCGGTTTTAATCCCACAGTCCAAACGTTACTTCCGTTTCTCTTTTTGTTTTGTTAAAAAGAATGTGAGCTGCTCCCTTCCCATTCACCCCCAAAGATCGTAATGAAATTTGCGTTGAAGCCTACATCTCCGCCACAATCCAACCCAGTCACGTTAGGTATAAAAGCCGCGAACAAAACGGTTTTGGAATCCCTTCAGAAGCATACACGGTTATTTGAATATTTGATTTATTATATTTAATAAGCCGTTATGGACTACAAACGATTCTATAGCGACTATTTGAATATTTGATTTGGGCATAACTCACAATTTATAAGAAGAAATCTTGATTTTTCACTTCCATTAGAAAAATACAGTTCTATATATTCGAACGTTTCTTGTTTCGAAGAAATCTGATTTATAACGAATCATGTATATGCAGTTGAAGTTCAAATCGTTGAATTACGAACTACCGTGACCTTCTGAGCTCGATTATAATTTATATTATAATTAATATGTTATATTTTTGTTTAAATAATAAAACTGTTATTTATCTTGAATTTTAAAATCAATTAAATTCTTACACTATCCAATTCACACAACATTGTCACTACACTATTTTCGTCCATTTCGGAAATTAAAATTAATTTTCCATTATTTATGTTAATTTAAATATTCAAAATATTTGAATCCAACCAATTTAAATTATTAAACCAATATATTAAATAATTAAATTAATAAATTAGTAAATCACTGAAATTCCGGGACGTTACATTCCTTCCCCCTTAAAAGAATTTCGTCCTTGAAATTTCTAAGTAGTAAAGACGCTATAATTGTAACTTTTCACAACCTACTTTGTTGAAATTCCGTACCTCACATTTCGATAATTCAATTCTTAAGCCGAATTTTTTATCCTTATATCAATACCCGACCTTTTATTTTCCATTCTAAACGATATGTCCACCATTTTTGGATAATCTATTATTACATACTTATCCTTAATCTGCATGCTATCCTATATATCCCCGCATCTATTCCAAATTGATTTTTTTAACTTGCTTGACTAATCGGGTTTTCAAATTTTTTGCATAATCGACAATTCAATTTCCAATTGTCAAAATTTCTTAAAAAAATTCTAGCTCTTTAAATTTTTAAAAAATTTCGCCAGTGTCTCCTTTGCATGGCTCAATCGGTACAGCTACAACCACCCCTCTAGGCCTTCTACCATCCAAAAGAAAATCAAATAGCCAAGTGGCTTACCAAATTGGTTCATAAAAATCTCGTACTCCTATGAAATATAAACTCGTACCTTTTTTTAGCATTCAACTCTATTGCTTTTTATGTGTTATCACTTCAGCGTATACAACTAAAAATCTCTAATCAACTTATCCTCAAATCCAATTATTTACTCATACTCAAGCCAAATCCCATTTCAAACTCCAGTTCTAATCTCAATTCCATATTCTTGCTCAACGATCAAATTCCATTCCCGATTATCCTTAATCTAATTCGATTTTATTTGACATAGTTTAAGTTAAATTTCAATTTATTTATTCACTTTTACCCTTTATTTAACTTCATAAGTTAAATTTTAATTTCAGAATTAATTCTTGGGTTTTAGTTTAAACTAGTTTGAAATCATATATAATAATAATTCAAAACATTTGAATTTTTAAACAACTTATTTTCTCAAAACAATTTAAAACAAAATCTTTGGTAGCAATCTGTCACTTAGAATCTCGAAAATGACACTAATGATGCGACCGTCATCATCAGAATGATTTTCCGGTTATCGAAGTGAGTTCAATATTATATCATTTAAAAACACCTTTTAAAACATTTCTATTTTGAAAGTACCTCAAAATACCTTCACAATGTCTGGAATACATTTCCAAATTCACCCAGGATCCTAAACTTTCCTTATACTTAATCCCGAACCATTTATAAACACTTTTCCAATATTCGAGAGTTTTAAATCTCAATTCTGCTTTAAATCCAGATCTGGTTCATCTTGATTTTATATCTTATACATATACGAATTTTAATTAGTTATTTATAACTATATCAGTTATAATCTTATTCGATGATAATTTCAACCTACACATTCAATATATATAATAATTTCAATATTAATACTTCTTTTATATCAAAATATACTTTGGGTAAAATTATTTCGCTTACCCTCCTTTCAAAACCTAACATGTCGGTTCATCGTATTCGAGCGTTTAGAAGCTCCTATCGACGTTGTGGTGCCCCACCGTCGACTAGAATTCTTAAGCCTCTCAACCAATAAATCTTCACAATATAAAACATTTTTAATCAATCTACAAATATGTTCACTCATATATATGCACTTAAACTCAATCTAGGGTATTACTAAACCCATCTCCACTGAGTCACGCCACAGAGCCAAGGTAATCACTTAACCTTTCGCTCTGATACCACTGTAACGACCACGAGATTTTCGACCCCAAAAATTGACATAAAACACCATGTCAATTATTTAAGTGCTGAAAATATCAGATCATTAATAGAACGAAGTTAGAGGGTGAGAAATAGAAAGAAAGAAATTTAAAATAAAAGAAGAACACAACTGAGTAGAATCAGAGTAAAAACGAATCTCACAGCCCAACGAATAAAATATATTATATAACATAACTTTTGAAATACAAACTTATATCCACATATTCATACCATTTCAGAGTATAACTCATAACATCACAACGGAAATAAACTCTGTATGTAGCTAATGTTGAAGCCTACTGCTCTACGCTCCTCCAGATATATCTGAAAAATCCTGACTACTTGACTGCCCGTACAAATTTGGGAACTCAAGAGTTTAGGGTAATACAAAACAAAATAAACTTTGGGTCAGTCATGGGACTGGTGTGAGTAAACTCCAAACATTTGGTTTAATTTTTCAAAATTCTTTTCAAAAGAAAATATAATCGCAAGACAGATCCATACATAAGCACGGATGGTTTTTACCTTATAATAACCCAAAATGTTTTTTGAAATCAATAATATTCTGGTATTATAATAGTGTCTAAATATAAGTAAATACAATCTAGTAGAACGCTTGCATCTCACGCTCCACATACATAGTATACGATCAAAACCGCGGGCGCTTGTTGGAGATTGGATTCCGACTATGACAAGGTATGGAGCCACCTACCGATAGTGTATCTCTAGAGAGGAATACACTGGGTTCGACAAGAACGTCTTGCAACCCGGCCACACATGACCGACCACTCATTTCTCTTGAGTGTATCAGATATATTTTCACCTACTGTTGCTAGCAACATAACCGTTCCCGGGAGATACAGAAGCGAATAGAAGTAACAAATGTGAATATTCTCTAGATGGTGACAAAATAAGGGCGACCCACTTAACCATGATGCCTGCCCGATTTTTGCCATTTCCTGGTTGATGAGACTGGAGGTCATAACGTATCCTTTGAAACATCTAGCCACCATTCACTTTGAATATCACATCGTCATACACGCCAAATCACCAATCGATTTTCCCAAAAATACCACGAGTATAAAGTAAGGAGAAACGAATTTCTCTGCCACCAACATAAATACGTTTGAAGAGACCAACTTACGTGATCTATCAGATATAATCTGTCAGACATTCATCCATTCAAGTTGTCCTGAGACAGGACAAACCGAAAGCACTATTCTGTGAATCCATCATAGGCAATTTCTACATAAGATCTCTAGAACAGCCTTTGCATAAACGCCATCTTCAATTGTCATCAATATATTTGATTCGCAAAGCTAACGCCCATACAGAGTGGTTATCAAATACTAAATCTAATCCCAGTCTCTCCGTATTGACAACGGAAAATGGTCAAAAACTTTGATAGCCGGTGATTTAACTATCAAAGGAAAACATTCACACAAACAACGATCTTATTATTAAATGGAAATTTGACCAATCAATCATCATTTAAAATTAATTTATTCATTTCCTGTTTCCCATATTTCTTAAACCCAATTTATACTCTCACGATTTTCGGAACAAAATTTCCATATATCAACAATTTCTATTTCCTGTATTTAGAAAATACACGTTATTAATATTGGAAAACATTTCCATATCTAATTCACGCCTCACTATCCATCAGTCGCTAACCATAAACTAGTAAGATAACAACTCCCTAAGTATCAAACCCGACGGTCGAAACCAACATCAGATCGATATTCAGACAGCTATCCAACTTAAATAATTTCCAATCAGTTCTAATTTCCTTAACACCAAAAATGTTTACACAACTCTCATATTTATTTTACGAGTCCTCTTCTTTACGGAAATCTTTGATTATAACGATAACGTTATAATCACTACTTTTAATTTCAAATTATAACTTCAACTTAAATAAACAATTAGTTAATTAATTAGATAAATAAATAAATCTTTATTATAACTAGAAAGTAAATGGTACTCTCTTGAATTCGATATAATCGAACTCCAACGTATAACTCTCTTCTGAATAATCTCCATTCAATTATCGTTCCGATCTTTGGAATAGTATACCGTTTCAGGTAAACTCCATTTGTAAATTCACTTTTGAATTTATCACTTACAAAACATCACCAAATCCCTTTATAATCATTCCAATTTACAAAACGTTTGCTATTAAATCATAAACCACTTTAAAACGTGAATACTACTCCTTTATAGAATTCTGAAATCGTTTTATTAAATCAAATCTTGAAATAATAGATACCATATAGTTTTAAAATTCCAATTACCTAGTTATTTCAGAATATTCATATTTCATATTTTATTTCATAAATTCCATTTATAAGTTATAACTAAATCCCAAATACATATTTGATAATAAATCCAAATATTAATTACCGCGTCAGATTCTGAATTTCAATATTCGACAGAGTCGAATTCTAGTTAAAAATCCTTATAGATTTACCTTAATCTTATTTACATTTCGACATCGATATAATTTCATCGCCTTACATTGAAATGATTTCCCAGTTTCCCCTTTTCTAAATTCATCCTCATATTTTCAAATTA
Organism: Allium sativum; assembly: GCA_030737875.1. Lineage (NCBI taxonomy): Eukaryota > Viridiplantae > Streptophyta > Magnoliopsida > Asparagales > Amaryllidaceae > Allium > Allium sativum. The sequence continues at coordinate 245,983,105 of CM060919.1, read as the reverse complement.
TTTATTTAATAATAATTATTCCATTTTATTTTTAAACATCTTTTATAAATCGATCTATTTGTTTTTAATGTAATTAAAACAAGTTATCATATTCTAGCTTATCCGAAATTCAAATTCTATTTTAAAAAATAGATTTTTTCCTCTTTAAAACCCCAAATTCTTTTCTAATATATTCGAATATATTTTACGGTATTTAATGTCGAGTCAAGGAATTCAAGGTGTTTTGATCAATGACAAGGAGAAATTCAAGGTGTTTTGATCAATGACAAGGAGAAATTCAAGATCGACAAAAAGATGATATTCGATGGTATAGGTTGATTATTTAGAGTATGAGTGTAGATAAATATGTTAAAACCTATCCTCAAATAATCATATTCCTATATGGTTTGAATATATATATATATATATATGTTTATACATGTATGCACATTCATTGTGCATACTAACAGAAACCGGTCGACCGGTTCATATATAGGCGGTCGACCGTTTCTGTGCAGAATGCACAATGAATGTGCACACATATATATATATAACGTACATATATTCAAACACCAGTCTATTGGTCATTTTTTACCAGTCAATTGGTCTATGAACTGAAGCCATCTTTTCGAATAGACACCCTATTTCATCAATGGTTATGATCCTTTCTCTTGGCTAAAAATCATCCCTTTTCATGGTTTCTCTTCACCAATGATTACATCTCTCCATCCTCTATAAAAGCATCATGAAATCATCATTTTTGAAAACAACAATTCTTTCTATTCTTGCTATCTAAGTGCTGATTTCATTCTTACTCTTTAAAAGCATTCAAAAGCTCACTATTCTCATATATCGTTATTTGAATCCTTGAATCTATATATTATTCTTTAGATTCAAACAACGATATCATCTTCCAAATCTTCATAATATCAAAATCAAATTTGAGGATAAGATTATAGGAAGGTTGTACAAGAATTGACAAATTCGTGTTAGTAAGAACACACATTGTCAAACTACAAGTTTATATCTTGTTTGAAGTCCTCGGTGTTGTAAGAGGCGAGTTGTGAAGTCCTCGGTGTTGTAAGAGGCGAGTTGTGAAGTCCTCGTGTTGATAGAGGCATGAAATCCCGTTCGGCTGCTCGAGTGTTGTGAACCTGTTTTCCTCAGGGTTTAGTGAGGATAGTGTTTAGTGAAATTCCAGATAGGAGATCTGGGACTGGACGTAGGACGGTGCTCCGAACCAGTATAAAAATCCCTGGTGTGATTTTTCTATTACTGCATTTACTTATCTGTGATATTGCTACTGTGAGATCTTTCTTAGTATATATTATATATTCCGCATATCCATATTACTGATCCTGCCTAAAGTCGTCTATCGACACTTTCAATTGGTATCAGAGCAAGCTCATCTCATAACCGTAACACAGTTATTTGATATATTCTAGTAATATGGCAAATAACGCAAGCACTAGTAACACCACTTACACAGAAGGTCAGTCAACACAAAGACCTCCTTTCTTTAATGGCCTAAACTATAGCTATTGGGCAACACGTATGGCATTTTATATGCAATCAACAAGTTATGATGCTTGGAATGCTACTCAGAAAGAAATAGTCAATCCAACAACTGAGTATGCAGAATGGACAGCTGCTGAGAAAGCCGTAGCTGCTGTAAATACAAAAACAATAAATATGTTGTTTTGTGCATTAAATCAAAACGAATATAACCGTGTTAGTATCTGTACCTCTGCATATCAAATTTGGCAAACGCTAAAAACCACTCATGAAGGTACTAACAAGGTTAAACAAGAAAAAATAGCTTTGTTGAAAATTCAATTTCAAAATTTCAAAATGAAGCCGAATGAAACAATCAATGATATGTATTCAAGATTTCAAACCATTCATCATGCTCTTATCGGTTTAGGACAAAAATATTCTGATTTTGATGTAGTTTCAACAGTCCTACATTCACTGACTAATGAATGGGAAGGAAAAGTATTAGCAATATAAGAAGCTAATGATCTTTCCACCATGAAGCCAGATGAATTGATAGGAAATCTTATGTCCTGCGAAGCTAACTTGCAGGCTCGAAAAGAACAAAAAGAAGAAAAGAAAAATGTAGCTTTTCATGCTTAGAAAGATGAAGACGTCTCAGATTCCGAAGATGAGGATCTTGCATTCATTGCAAAAGGATTCAAAAAATTCTTAAAGCAACGAAAAGCTAGTCGATACAACAAAAAGAAGTTCGGATCAAATAAGCCATCATCATCAAATGTAGAATGCTTTAACTGTCATAAGAAGGGACACATGCAAGAGGATTGTCCAGAACAAAAGAAGAAGACAAAAAATGACAAGTTCAAACACAGAAAGGACAAGTCAAAGAAACGGGCATTCTCGATGACATAGGATGATTCAGACTCATCTTCATCTGATAGTGAAAGTGACTCAGACAATGAACAAGCTAATGTATGCTTTATGGCTAAAGAAGATGAGGTCCCACTAAAGAAAAGAGGAAACTGGATACTAGACAGTGGTTGCTCGAAGCATATGACTGGAGACAAGAGCTTATTAACAAATATCACTTATTCGGATGGTGGCTCAGTCGCTTTTGGAGATAATTCAAAAGGCTATATCATCGGCAAAGGCGATGTGAGCAATTACGGTACATCAAACTTACCTCTTATTACTAATGTCATGCTAGTTAGGAATTTGAAACATAATTTACTAAGTATCAGTCAACTGTGCGACAAAGGTTTTTACATCTCTTTTTCGGACAATAAATATAGTATTTTAGATAAAGATCGAAATATAGCTTTTGAAGGATATAGAGACAGAAACATCTATATTCTGAATATGAATACCAATCATAATTCAGATATGTGTCTTGTAGCAAATGATAATGATCCATGGCTATGGCACAAACGTTTCTGTCACATAAACTTCAAAACTATTGACAAGCTAGCCAAGAATGATCTAGTTAAAGGACTACCCAAAGTAAGCTTTAAGGTTGATAATCTTTGTGATAATCAACGTTACAACCATTGGAGCTATTACATATGGATCTATTTGGACCAACACAAGTTCAGTCAATAAATCGTAATCGATATGTGTTTGTAATTGTTGACGATTACTCTCGATATACATGGGTAATTTTCTTGAAAAACAAAAGTGACACTTTCAAACATTTCAAATCCTTCGTCAAAAGAATTCAAAAATCAAAAGGGCTTAAAGTTAAAAACATAAGAAGTGATCATGGCGGAGAGTTCGAAAATAATGATTTTGAACATTTTTGCACAAAGAAAGGTATAAATCATAATTTTTCGTTTCCTAGAACTCCACAACAAAACGGAGTTGTAGAACGGAAAAATCGGACTTTACAAGAATGTGCAAGAACATTATTAATTAGATCCACTCTACCAAAACATTTTTGGGCAGAAGCTGTTGCAACTGCGTGTTATGTTTTGAATCGTGTATCTATTCGACCTCTGACCAAAAATACATCCTATGAGCTATTTAATCAAAGAAAACCAAATATCTCATATTTCAAAGTTTTCGGTTCTAAATGCTTTATTTTAAATACGAAAGACCATCTTGGAAAATTTGATTCAAAATCCGATGAAGGTATATTTGTCGGATACTCGGAACGAAGCAAGGCCTATCGTATATTTAACAAGAGAACTAAAACTATTGAAGAATCACTTCATGTTTCTTTTGATGAATTCTTTAAATCATCTCATATCGTATCAGATGACGAAGAAACCATAGTCACTGATAATCCTGTCACAACAATTAACGACTCTGACTCAGAAATTGTTGACGATATCCCTCAGCCTGCTGTGATATCTTCTCCACCAAGATTTAGATCTCCTCCGAGAATTCTAAGAGATCATCCAGTTCAAAATGTTATTGGATAAGTAACATCACAAATTAGAACAAGAAGTCAACTAAATCAGATGGGTCATGTCGCATTCCTTTCAAATATCGAACCTAAGAATCCGAAAGAAGCTGCTACTGATGATTACTGGATCATTTCCATGCAAGAAGAACTAAATCAGTTCGAGCGCAATGATGTCTGGAAACTTGTTCAAAGACCGACTGATCAGTCAGTCATTGGTATGAAATGGGTCTATAAAAATAAGGCTGACGAACAAGGAAATATAACCAGAAATAAAGCAAGATTAGTAGCACAAGGATATAATCAGGAAGAAGGTATCGATTATGAAGAAACCTTTGCACCCGTATCTCGATTAGAAGCTATTCGAATTTTACTGTCCTTTACTTGTCATCATGATTTTAAACTTTATCAAATGGATGTCAAAAGTGCATTTTTAAATGGATTTATCAAAGAGAATGTATATGTCGAACAACCTCCTTTGTTCGTACATGAGAAATATCCTGATCACGTATATAAACTTAAGAAAGCTTTATATGGATTGAAACAAGCACCTCGTGCTTGGTATGAACGATTAAGAAGCTATCTTATCGATTCTGGATTTCAAATTGGTAAAGTTGATCAGACTCTATCCATTAAACATTCTCAAAAAGATATATTAGTTATCCAAGTATATGTAGACGACATTATCTTTGGTTCAACAAACGACGAACTTTGCAAAGAGTTTGCAAATATTATGACCAAAGAATTTGAAATGTCTCATATGGGAGAACTATCGTATTTCCTTGGTCTTCAAATCAAACAACTTTCTAACGGTATTTTTATTAGTCAAGAAAAATACTGTGGAAACTTAGTCAAACGCTTCGGTTTAGAAAATACCTCTGGTAAACCAACTCCTATGAGTACGACCACACATCTTGAAAAAGATGAACATGGTAAGAATGTTGACCAGAAGTTATATAGAAGCATGATTGGTTCTCTCCTGTATCTTACCGCAAGTCGTCCTGATATTATGATGAGTGTTTGTTTATGTGCAAGGTTTCAAGCTAATCCTAAAGAATCACATTTACGAGCTGTAAGACGAATAATACGATATCTTAATAACACCAAAGACTTTGGTCTTTTCTACCCGAAATATGGTCCATTTGAATTAGTATCGTATAGCGATGCTGATTTCGGTGGCTCTCGCACGGATAGAAAGAGTACAAGTGGTACGTGCCATTTTATTGGAAAATCACTTGTCTCTTGGTTTAGTAAGAAACAAAATTGCGTTTCACTCTCCACATGTGAAGCTGAATACATATCAGCTGCTCTAGCTTGTTCTCAAGTTTTATATATGCAACAAACACTTCGAGATTTCGATATTCATTTATCAAAGTCCATCATATATTGTGATAACACAAGCGCAATCAATTTATCAAAAAATCCAGTCAATCATTCCCGAACAAAGCACATTGATATTCGACATCATTTATTAAGAGATAATATTGAAAAAGGAACAATATGTCTCGAATATGTCCAGACTGACAACCAATTAGCAGACATTTTTACCAAGCCTCTACTCGAATCTAGTTTTATCTCTTTACGTAGAGAGCTCGGCTTGATTTCTAGAAACGAACTTGGTGTACAATGTATGTAAATATATATATACACTATTGAGTTCTTTTCTAGCCGGTACATTCATTTGTTTTTTAACTTAGCTAATTATTAATCTTTTACTATTATTAGCAATTCATTTTGAGCTTTACAAACTTTGATTGGTTCATATTCTCTGAATGCTTTCCATCCATTACTTCCTACTTCGTAAAAGCTATAAATACATACTCCTTCTTATTGTTTTCTGCATCACTTTCTTAGTATCTAGTTTTAACATTCATACATAAGTCCATATACTCTTATGGCACACATATGTGATGAATGTGCTCAACGGTCTCACATCTCGGTCACTAGCTCCGAACCAGACGAGTACTACTCTCCGGAAACACCGAAGAGCAGACCGGAATGTTCGCATATTCCTAGACATACACCCAAACCCAAACGAGCTAAGAAAGCACTATTTTGTTGTCTAGGTACGAGAGAGAAGATCAATGAAATTCATCACTACCAGATACATCAGTTGGATCTCCAGCGTCAACTGCATTATGAACAAAAACTCACATCTGATAGTTTAACGATCTTAGAACGAATGGCGTCATTTTTCTATAGCACGGATAGACATGGGGTACACGAACCAATACCAATGCCACACCCTCCGTCTACATCTCGAAGTCCTAACTCATGGGACCGTAATTATGCAAGAAATGAAGGATCAAGAGAAAATTGGTCACCATGGACGCCGAGAGTTTCGAATATTCATGAAATATCCGAAGACAAGTCATCTACCTTTCATTAAGTTATGTTGTTTACGTATTGCAAAATAATTTTTTATTGTTGTATTTGTTTTCACGTTCTTCATTCGAATTCATTTTGAGTTAGAATAAATTTCAAGTTATATGACGGTATATAATCTTCTCAAGCCAGAAAAACAATTTTCAAGCAGAACGGTCGACCGTATTTTTGGACCAGTCGACCGTTTTTATCTCTGGAAATGATCATATACTTGAAACAGTCGACCGTCTAAAAATACTAGTTGACCGTTCAACTCTCCGGAAATTTTTCATCTCAAATGCTTACCAGTCGACCGTTTTATTTCCACTGGTCGACCGGTAAAGTCCTCTGGAATTAATTTCCTCCAGGAACCAGTCGACCGTTTAAAATCCACCGGTCGACCAGCAAACTTCTCTGGAACATATTTACCCAGTAACCAGTCGACTGGTCCATAAAAACCGTTCGACCGGTCATGCGGTTTACAGAATTTTTGCCCCCAATCGATACGTCGATTCATCTCCTATACATCCCTTCACTTTGTTTTTATACTTCCCTCTTCTCAAACTCTTAGAAATCCAAAATTTTCTTTTTAATTTCTTCAAATTCAATGGCACCTCCTCAGAAGAAACAAAAGAAATCATCCTCCACTTCTCTCCAACCAATAGATTCCAACAAAAAACAATGGCTCATGGATCCTATTGTTGTGAGACGATGGAATGCCATGAAGGATTTCACAATCCATGAAGGTTCTTTCATAAATCTCAATGCTTTTATCCTATATGATGTTGAAGAACAATTGGTTAAGGCTCGTATAAAATCTCTACTTACTTTTGATAAGAACAATGTAGAAATTAATCATATTATGATTAAATTGTTCTATGCCAACCTTAACCTACAAAAATTCAAGCCAGAAAATGCAGTGAATTGCCTTTGGTCCGTAGTTTGTGGTCATCATATTTTCATTTCCAAGGAACGAATGGCTAAGGTACCCGGTTCACCTAATAGCGGAAGAGAATTTTCTTCTGACTTTTGCACCATTCATACTCGTGATAGAATTAGTCATCAGTTCATCGAGGATCATAAAATTAGTACCAAGGCGATTAATTTGCATCCTACGGCTCGTGTTATTCATCATACCCTCATCCATTCTTTATTGCCGAGGGTTGGAAACTTTGATGCTGTTTACAAAGAAAATTTCAAGGTTTTATATGCGATTTATGGAGATATTGAAATAAATTGGATAACATGATCTTCGACGAGATTTTGCTTGTTAATGATCGCAAAAGGCCACATATATATTTTACAATGAATATGTAATGCGGCTTTTAATCGATTGTGGAATCCCGTCTTGTGATTCCAAAATCTTCAAGCCAAAGTGCATCGACAAAGCAACCCGAAAAAGGATGAAGCTCCCTGACCCTTGTATTAATATCATTCCGTTTGATCAATACCAACAACAAGGTCCTTCAGAAATCGCTCCTCCTACTACTCCCAAGCCTAAACCGGAGGAAGTTAAACTCCTTGAACCCTCTTCGTCAACTAAGGACTCACTTGCACAAATTGCACGAAACCAATTTCTTTTAGAAGCTAGACTTAAACGAACCGACACCAAACTCGACCGTTTAGACACAAAGCTCGATAAACGGTTCTCCAAGCTTAAGTCTTTCTTCGGTACTATTTAGGAAGCAATTTCATGTGTATCGACCTCTTCTTCCACTCAAATACAAGATCCGGGAAAACAACCCATGCCTCCAACGTTTACATGGTCATCATCTGAGGAAGGCGCAAGTTCAGGAACTAATACTGGACGTGGTCGTGGATCTCACGAGACCGAGGAAGAAGATGACGACGACAACGAAGAAGACGTTCAAGATGAAGGAGACAAGGAAGGAGGTGGAAGGATAGTGATTCATTCTGAATCTACAGAATCCGATTCTCCATCGCACTAGTTTGTTATCATTCATATATGCTTTATGTTTTATTTTGCAAAAACTTAAATGGCACTTGTATGTAAATAGTATCGTATTTATTTTGGGTGTGTACGTCTTAAAACATTTGGTACTAGACTTGCTTTTGGTATGCTTGGGTTGTATAATATGCTACTATGTTAAATGCTTATCGTGTTGTTAATAACTTGTGTAATCTCTACTCCTTTTTGTCGATGACAAAGGGGGAGAAAATGTTACTAACATTGTGTTTTGCAGATATTTCTTAAGTATGTATTTCAGGGGGAGTAAACATTTGGGGGGGAGTAATAAATTCTTTCAGATCTATATTGTCATCAATCAAAAAGGGGGAGAATGTCGAGTCATGGAATTCAAGGTGTTTTGATCAATGATAAGGAGAAATTCAAGGTGTTTTGATCAATGACAAGGAGAAATTCAAGATCGACAAAAAGAAGATATTCGATGGTATAGGTTGATTATTTAGAGTATGAGTGTAGATAAATATGTTAAAATCTATCCTCAAATAATCATATTCCTATATGGTTTGAATATATATATATATGTGTTTATACATGTATGCACATTCATTGTGCATACTAACAGAAACCGGTCGACCGGTTCATATATAGGCGGTCGACCGTTTCTGTGAAGAATGCACAACGAACGTGCACACATATATATAACGTACATATATTAAAACACCAGTCTACTAGTCATTTTTTACCAGTCGACTGGTCTACAAACTGAAGCCATCTTTTTGAATAGACACCCTATTTCATCAATGGTTATGATCCTTTCTCTTGGCTAAAAATCATCTCTTTTCATGGTTTCTCTTCACCAATGATTATATCTCTCCATCCTCTATAAAAGCATCATGAAATCATCATTTTTGAAAACAACAATTCTTTCTATTCTTGTTATCTAAGTGTTGATTTCATTCTTACTCTTTAAGAGCATTCAAAAGCTCACTATTCTCATATATCGTTATTTGAATCCTTGAATCTATATATTATTCTTTAGATTCAAACATCGATATCATCTTCCAAATCTTCATAATATCAAAATCATATTTTAGGATAAGATTATAGGAAGGTTGTACAAGAATTGACAAATTCGTGTTATTAAGAACACACATTGTCAAACTACAAGTTTATATCTTGTTTGAAGTCCTCGGTGTTGTAAGAGGCGAGTTGTGAAGTCCTCGTGTTGATAGAGGCGTGAAATCCCGTTCGGCTGCTCGGGTGTTGTGAACCTGTTTTCCTCAGGGTTTAGTGAGGATAGTGTTTAGTGAAATTCCAGATAGGAGATCTGGGACTGGACGTAGGACGGTGCTCCGAACCAGTATAAAAATCCCTGGTGTGATTTTTCTATTACTGCATTTACTTATCTGTGATATTGCTACTGTGAGATCTTTCTTAGTATATATTATATATTCCGCATATCCATATTACTGATCCTGCCTAAAGTCGTCTATTGACACTTTCATTTAAATACCAGTTATTTCAGTGCCACTGTTATTCAACATCCCAATCAACACAACAATCAATCACAGATTATTTGTCACATCATATAATGCAATATATGAAAAACAACAATATCATTGTTGAGGAATCCAGTTGGATCCCTCCAACCAGTTTCCCTGCATCCACATACGTTAATCAACATAATAACACTGATTTCTTATCAATATGAAATATTATAATATGTGGGGTCAATATTCAACTAATGGTTTACATATAAATATAATTGTATATAAAATTTTAACTAATCAATAAGCAATTCATCCAAACAACCATCACACACATCATTCAATATTTTTTATCAATATTAAATAACGTTATAAAATTATAGAACTAATCAGAGTTAGTGAGTTTACTCATCTTGATCGTTAATCGTTAAATAACGACTAACGTCGGTTTATTTCATCAAACGTTTTATTTTCGTCATAAATTGAAATGGACTCCAAATCACTCCAAACTAGTTCTATTTTGTAGCGTTCGTCCACACGATCCTAATGTAATAGACCATCTGTAAAACTGACCCCGTAACAGTGAGATATAGTATTTAAAATTTTGTATGAATATATATTTAACTAAAACTTAAATTAAATCATTATAATAATTGGGCCTTACCGGTCAAAGCCGACCCATTCACACTAGAGAAACACAGCCCGCCAAGAACCATGCTTTCTCCCCATGTTTCAAATTTTGAACGCGCAAACATTCCAGCCTCAACGTCATTCCCGAAACTCAGAATCTCCCTTCTTTCCCCTTTTTTCTATTTTATTTTTTTCTTTTAAAAAAATGGGCCTGCAGCCCATCACTATCCCGACCCGCCTAAGTACCCCCATCTACGTCCTCGCTTTCAAGTCGTAACCTGCTCCTACTACCACAAAGCCATTCTAACTTTGCACTCTTCATTCTTCTCCTCAACTCCTTCATGAAATCTAAAAATAATGGTACCAAAATGCATCTCGCCAACTTCTCTTTCCTCCTAGCATCACCTTCCTACACTCGCTGGTCCCCATGGAAAAGCGATTCCGTACACCCAAGTATCGAACTGTTTGAGGTTTGAAAACTTTGAGAATTTGCATACTAGATCGGTTTTAATCCCTCGGTCCAAATGTGACTTCCGTTTCTCTTCTTGTTTTGTTAAGAAGAACGCGAGCTGCTCCCTTCCCATTTACCCCCAAAGATCGTAACGAAACTTGCATTGAAGCCTACATCTGTTAGGGTTTCCACAAGATCACAACACAATTAGATTTTGAAAGAGAGAAGAAGATAACAATAACAAAAAAATTCCTCCAAACAAACCTTTATTATTCCACCAATTTATTAAAAAGAAGGACCTAAAATTGAGAAGATATCTCAATCCCTAAAAACAAAAACAAGTTTTTCTCCCTCAAAAGTGCAAATAAATCTACCCCTAATGACATGCTTATATAGGCAAATAGAAAGTAAATGGAAATTCCCAAAATTTCCTCTAGATCCTAAATATCCTCCAGATATGAAAATATCCTGAAATATCCTCCTCAAAACTTGCACAAAATAAATCTCTCTCTTTGAAACTTGCACAAAATATATCTTTCTCTCCTTAAAATTTGCACAAAATAAAAAATCCTAAAATTTCTTGATCTTCAATATCCATGTGATAAATATCACAAATCATAACACTCCACCTCGATATGAAATCACTCCAAACACTCAACAAAACAAAAAACCACCCCCAAATTATGCAATTCCCTAATGAGATACACCATATAAAAGATCTCAAAATTGCTTGTAATACCACAATGGCTTCCATGTAGACTTTGTGGCTTTACAGTGATGGCTCCACCTTGATTCAGATGAACTCGCCTCTCCTAATCCAATTTGAGAACTCATAACATTCTCCACCGTTTTTCCAAGCAATTTATATATGTTATTATTTTCCCGTTTTGCGCGCAGAAGCTCCTTTCTACCCCTCCAAACTCTTGTAACTCCACCTCTAGTCGAGAAATTGCAACCTTTTCGTTCCAACTGTCCAATTGAAGCTAGATTCTTCTTAATTTCTAGGATGTACCTAACTCCCGTTAGCCTCACCAACCTTCCATCATTCATCTTCAATCGAACTGAACCTATAACTTTAACATGCAAATCTCGACCGTCGGCAGATTCCACTATACTTGTTTGTTCTTCATAATCAACAAATGCTTCCTTTTGATGGCATACGTGAAAACAAGACCCCAAATCAAGTATCCAATCTTTGCTTTCGCTTTTATTAACACATAAAACATTTCCTTCAATCTCTTCGCCAAAATTCACCTAACTACCGTTGTTATTTTGTTCATCAAACTTTTCTTCCAATGCCTTCATCCTCTCCTTATCCCTTTTAAGCTTGTGACAAAATCTCAGTTGGTGACCGGGTTTGTCACAGTAAAAACAAACATATTCCTTTCTCATGTCCGGTCTATTAAATTGTCATTCCATATTTCATTGATTATCCCTCCTTGCAATAAAGGCTTTTTCAATTGGAGTTTCAGTTTCCGTTTTAAATCCTTATCTTTTCCTTCCTTAAAGCTCATCCTCTGCATCTCTTCATTAAGGAAGCTACTAACCATGGACCCCATTGAAACAACGCCATCCGAATTTGAGTTATTCAACGCAACCATAAGTGTTTCCCAACTTTGTGGCAATGAACTCATCATCATTAAAGCTTGTGTTTCGTCATCCACCTTGAAATTCACGGCAGCCAATTGATTCACAATTTCCTAAAAATTATTAAGATGCTCCCCAATTGATCCACCTTCATTAAGCTTCAGATTTACCAATCTTCTCATAAAAAGAGCCTTGTTTGTTGCGGACGCATAAACCCCTTCCAATTTCTTCTATATTGCATAAGCAGATGTTTCATTATCAACATATGAAATACTGAATTATCCAAAAAACCTCGATTAGACGCAGCATCCTTTCTATCCAAAGTCTCCCATTTTGCTTGAGATAGATTGCTTGGTTTTTCCCTATTATTCTCCAGTGGGTGATAAGATCATTAAGATAAAGGAAATCTTCCATCTTTGCCCTCCATAATCCCCAATTTCTTCCATTAAGCTTTTCAATAATTATTTTATCCATATTCAAACCCTCTTCAAAAAAAATTTGAAGAAGGCTCCAATACCAATTGTTAGGGCTTCCACAAAATCACTACACAATTAGATTTTGAAAGAGAGAAGAAGATAACAATAACAAACAAAATCCTCCAAACAAATCTTTATTCTTCCACCAATTTATTACAAAGAAAGACGTAAAATTGAAAAGATATCTCAATCCCTAAAAACATAAACAAGTTTTTCTCCCTCAAAAGTGCAAATAAATCTATCCCTAATGACATGCTTATATAGGCAAATAGAAAGTATATGGAAATTCCCGAAATTTCCTTTAGATCCTAAATATCCTCCAGATCTGAAAATATCCTGAAATATCCTCCTCAAATCTTGCAAAATAAATCTCTCTCCTTGAAACTTGCACAAAATATATCTTTCTCTCCTTAAAATTTGCACAAAATTAAAAATCCTAAAATATCTTAATCTTCAATATCATGTGATAAAACCCAGCTATGCTGGGTATAAAAGCTGTGAACAAAAGGGTTTTGGAATCCCTTCAGAAGCATATGCGGTTGACGATGATCCTGTTAGGAGTTTGAATATACTTTTTTGAAGATTTTTAGTGGAGTACTTAAAATTTTATTTCAAATTTTAAGATACCATGGGAATCTTTGTTATCTATTTTCTGGACGAAACATTTGAGGAGGAAGAAGCCCGTAATTATAAGGTTGTAGAAACATGGCTGGCAAGGAGTAGCAAGTGGTAGATATAGGCTAGGGGTTGACAATCTTCTGAGGTGTATGGATAATTAAGAAAAGTGAACTCTCATGTTGAGATACGACTTCATGTACAAAACAATACAAAACATAGGTGTTTGCGCAGAGATGGACTGTGATTTGAAAACGCATAGCAGTGTTACCTTGCTTGGATGTGAAGTATTTAGGGGTGAAAACTTAACTATAAAGTTTTAGGCACTATAGTATGTGTGAGGTTAGGGTAGGTCGCCCATGTATGTCACTTTGAACTACTGTTGCACAGTTGGTTTTTATTTTAGGGTAGGCCTACTATGTTGAGCTTTCACCTCATTGTCTTGCGCGAGAACAAAGGATGGTGACAATTCATGGATGCTAGGATAGGTCTGCGGTATAAAAATAGGATGGGTCTAGCCTTTACAGATTTCCCTGTCTCCCCGTTCAAGCTTAGGGTACTCTTTAGCTGTGTAGATATTAGCTGCGCTTACAATTTGATTTTGATATGCATGTTGCTTTAGTTTTGGTAGCTTCGGTACTTAGAATATAGGCTGCGTTAAAGAGGGTTCAAGCGAAACTTAGTTGCTAAGGATACACATAGTTTTGTGATCTTAATATACTGATTAGTATCTTGTTATTTTTGATTTAAGTGAATTGGTTTGTTTCAACTTTGGTTTGGGGTATATAAAATAAGCATTATTCAATATGATGCAAGGTACAAGATTTCGGTGAAATTGTTTGTATTGATGTATTTCATTTTTGTGAAGCACTTGATGCACTGTCCAGTTTATATAAAAATAAAGACAAGTATGATGTCTTTGATTTTTCTTTATGGGCACACAAATGACCGTCCAACTATATGTATTGTCGAAATTCAAAAGCTGATTAAAACGTACCATACATACATATAATTAAAAGAAAGGGGAAGTTATCAAGGTCAAAGTGTAGGATGCTGATAATAACGTGTGGGGCACCTAAAACCATATGCTTTTATGTTTATTTCATAGTTTATAAATAATGAAGAAATGGTTGCTTTGTTCTGTTGTTTTCTTAAGAAGTGGCACCATTGAACAATCTAATATCTTAGTGGGAGCAAGGAATTAAAATCATAAACACGATTTGAACAACTAGAGTCAGTTAGAAGTATCACAAATAGTCCCGATTGTTAACAAAAAAATTTGGTAGTAGCGGATCTAATAAATTTAAATTTTACATCTTATGGACCACTATAGACAAAAATAAAGTACCGCTGTGTTAAACATCATGCCACGATCCCAAAAATATAATAATATAGACAAGAGAACTAATTCTGTGAAATCCGAAAATACCAATATATGGTGCAAAATACATTAAACAAAAAGTTGCTTATTTTCCAAAATAAAAATCACAGAAAAATTCTATAAATTAAATTATAATTACATCTCAAAAATCTTGTCCAAATTCGAAACCAGTGAGTTATTATATTTAATAAACCGTTATGGCCTATAAACAATTCTATAGCGACTATTTGAATATTTGATTTGGGCATAACTCACAATTTATAAGACGAAATCTCGATTTTTCACTTTCATTAGAAAAATACAGTTCTATATATTCGAAAATTTCTTGTTTCGAAGAAATCTGATTTATAACGAATCATGTACATGCAGTTGAAGTTCAAATCGTCGAATTCCAAACTACCGCGACGTTCTGAGCTCGATCATAATTTATATTATAATTAATATGTTCCATTTTCGTTTAAATAATTATTTTGTTATTTATCTTGAATTTTAAACTCAATTAAATTCTTACACTATCCAACTCACACAACATTGTCACTTCACTATTTTCGACCATTTCAGGAATTAAAATTATTATTGAATTATTTATATTAATTTAAATATTCAAAATATTTTAATCCTTCCCATTTAAATTATTAAACCGATATATTAAATAATTAAATTAATTAATTATTAAATCACTAAAATTCCAGGACGTTGCACTTAGAACTTAAAAATTGGTCCAAATTACGTTCAGACCTGTACAATAAACGGTCGCCTATATTTTTTTATGAGTACTATCGATAAGCACCAGTTTAGAAATATCATAAGAATTTATAAAATGAACATTATAGGAGGGAAAAAACTAAAAGGACAATGAATAAAAAAGAAAAAGAAGATTCACTTCCATTCAATGCGCCTGAATAATAGACTGGATGCCGGCAAATAGGTCGAGGCTCCATTGAATATTCATGGTGCACGGTGAGTAGATGGAGAGGAGATTAACGATTATTTCTTCTTCTTGGCTATGAATTCATCTCAATTTTTTTATGGAAACATCCATTAAAAGCTATGGCTTGGAAGAACAATAACCCATGTTACAAATTCTTCTCAAAATCAAAGCAGTAAAGGTAATCACATTTTATATTTTTGAGCGGGCGAAGGAAAATGAGATATAGATGAAGGATATGGGAATTTGGAAGGGGCTAGTGGAATTTGGAATTTGGAAGCGGCGAAGGATTTGGAAATTTGGAAGCGGCTAGTGAAATTTGGGTCATTTGAGCAGACGAAGGATTGGGAATTTGCTTGGATTAATAAAATAAAGAAGCAGCTAGTAAAATTTAAAAGCGGGAAATATAATTGATTTTAGAAGAAACTAAAAGGCGTGAAAATTTAGAAGCGAGAAATTTGAAAAACTAGAAGTGGCTGATGAATAATTACATAAGAAGGTTAACATGCGTTACTTGTTAACCACTTGACACTAATTCTTAAATAGTAGGAATTACTTCTTAATTGTCAGCTATTAATTATAGCTTTAACCAGCGGCAAATTATTAAATATTTATTAGTAATTATTGATTAGTAATTATTAAATATACTTATTATTAAGTAGTAATAAGTGTGTATATATTATCAACCATAAATTATTAATTATTTTATCAATTATAGTAGTTTAATATCAATTAATAATTATAATAACTAACTATTAAATATAATTTATAAATATTAGCTATAATTTAATAATTATTAATAGCCAACAAAAATAAATTATTATGTATAAATAAATTTTTTGACTATATATAATAATTAGTAATTATAAATAATTTCTTAAGAAACTTTAGATATAAATTGTCATCTATAGTCGCAAATTATATCTATAAATGAAAAAGATATTAACAGGGGTCTATTACAACTGTTATAAATGAAAGGTTGTAACAAGCATCTATTACAACCGGCAAAATAAAAAAGTTGTTAAAAATATGTTTATAACAACTTTCAGGAAATGACAGTTGTAAAAACCTTAATTACAACTGGCATTTTATGACACTTGTAAAATAACAGTTGTAATATGGTTTTTTTTTGTTGTAGTGTTATGAAGTGAATTATAAAGTGGATGTAGCCTTATTAACGCTGAACAACTATAAGATTGTCTTGTCTTGTTTTTCCTTACTTCTTTCAGTCATTTCTTTACATTTCATGCTCTAAACACGACTCTTTGGGTGTTAGTGCTATTTTTTGCTCTAAATTTTGGTGCTTTCACTGAGAAATGAATATTCTCAACATCTAAGGATTTTCCACTCTATTTTTTGGATCGCCAAGTCCGAAGAGGGAATCTTGCAAATTCACGCCTTCTAGCAGCAACATTCAACAAAGACTCGAAAAGAGCGTGTCCCCAAGTCGAACATGCCTCCGCATCGAATATGCTCTTGGTTCGAACTTACTCTGGAAGTAACGGAGACATGTCCCAAAATTGGAGAATTTCGGTTCGAAACAAACGGGTCGAAGAATATGATTCACACCTTTTATCAGTTCTGGGTCAAATAGAGTTATGCCTATGGAATAAAGGCTTTCGGTTCGAACAAACCCTGGGTCGAATGTTTCGACTCGGATTCTATTAGATCAAGAAAGAACAACACAATGCTCCCACCGAGCCAACTTTTCTGATCCCATCGATCTAATGCCATAGTGCACTAGCCAACATAAATCGTCAAGACTTATCAACCAAGACTCAGCGGTTAGTCCAATAATATCAATAGCAAAATGGTAAGGACTGGGACTCTTCCAAGAGCCATGACCCCTATATGTTGATGTTATTCAACATGCAGAGTTTCTATGCAAATTCAACATGCTAACCAGGACAAAATATATGGGAAAGGCTGCTTTCGACAACCTCCTTTTCAAGGGCTCTGATGGCGCACAAAATTCACCAATGAAACCAATGCTATTTCTAAAGGATGGTGACCATTTGGTTTGCATAACATAAACATATTCAACTGGCCAAATCTCAATTGACATTGATGCGGTGTAGTCTGAACCCTATTCCGAAGATGACTTGGATGACCTTTGTAATAATTTCGATGGCAGGTCACTGGAAAGTGACCAAGTATCCCAATATTACAAAACTACCCTACGCTCATGTGACATGATAAAGGGCATATATCTTGAGACTCACTACCCGAGAAACTTAGCTAACATTTGCAATGACCATTTGCTATCAACCACACTGATGATGATCGAATTCCACCTGATAAGTGCTAAAGAAACATAATTAGGTGCCTAGAGTCAGGTACCAATTAAACCTCCATTGTCCATGATCGGGCATATGGATCCTCATAAAGATGATAACAACTTGACTTCTCATCGGCTACAAGAAGGCAATTCAAAGGAGACCCGATCTCATCATTCGCTCGTAGAGTCCGCCCAACCGCCTTTATCATTCCGTGACCCTTATCAATGCCTATTTTATTCTCGGGATTGCTACCTTACAACAATTTGAAAAGATATCCTTCATCAGCTAAAGACTTTTGCAATCATCTCCTGACAGAGACAGGACAAAGAAAAATGGACTTGCAAAGAACATGTGATGCCATTTTCACTCAGAATATTACTCATTCCTTTTACAGGGTTATATTTTAACCATGTCTCTTATCTTTGCGTACTTTATGAGTTACTGATGTGACTAACTCATATGAATTTATATGTGAATGGTGTAGGTACTCAGAGTCTGGTATTAATCAGACTTCTAACACCCGCATGCATAATTCCGGAGCACTGCCATAATGAGCCCAACTAAACCACTCGTTTACAAGATCATGCCCTCCGTCTGAGGAAAGTTGTAAAGCTCAAGGCATATTTGATATGACTAACCACTCATTAGTTTATGCGTGGCAGACTTCAAGGCAATTATGCATTGATCAATGCACTTCGAAGCTGGAATCCGACTCCAGATGGACGCGATTCGACCGCTCATATAGCTAGATCCTGTGCTCAATGCCATCGGATTACATAAATCCAAATAAAGGAGGCAACACCACCCATCAACATACTTACTTTCCAATCATGCATTTTACCTTTACATGCTTCTCGAGTTGTTGACATGACTAACTCATGCAACTTTGTATATGAATAATGCAAGTACCCAAAGTTCGGTGCTAATCAGTCCTCCCATAGTTTGATCAGAGGAACATGAAGCTTTCACGAACATGATTCGACTGTTCACCTGCTTACTCTTGACTTAGTGCCAACAATCTAACATAGAAGAAGTTCGACCATTCATCTACTGGCTTTTTTCCCTTAACGTAGGGGCAAGAGAAAAATGCACATGAGTTCGATGTGTGCTATCTATGCATAGGCATACAAATGGTCCTCCTCAGCCTCTAGCCTTTGGTTTTCTAGGAAATACATAGAGATGTATTCGGGTGTGACAGAACCACCCAGTAGATCAGAAAATCCATCCCTTGATCCGACGGGAAGAGCGCGGTGGTGATAGGGTGCAATCATATGGACCTTACAATGATCTTTTTTCCCTTGATGTAGGGGGAAAGAGAATGACACTAGGTTGAATGTGAGCCGACCATTCGTTAGAACAACGCCTATGCCTTTGAGATGATGGGAAGAATTCAATTCAGTTTGGACACGGCACGAACGTCCACCAGACAACTTTTGCCTTCGACATGGGGGCAAATGAGAAATGTTAAGATGAGGATGAGTTTGACTTGACCACTCTCCCAACGATGTCTTTAACTCTTTCCAATGCTTCCGACAGAAGGAGTATAAACTCAATGTGGATGTGACTTGACCATCTTCAAGGCATTCTTTACCTTTGACGCAGAGGCAAAGGGAATGACGCCAAGGTAAAATTGACCCGACTGTTTGCCCGATTAACTCTAATCCTCAGAGCTTGGATATAAGTATAAGCACAGAACAAATGCGATAGGCGCGCCAAGATTAAAGACCATTCATCCATAACTCTAACCTAGACTGACTTTGGGAGAGTATAAAGGACTAACTACGACATCCATAGCTCTAACCCAGACTGACTTTGGGGAAGTATAAAGGATGAACCACGACGTCCATAACTCTAACCTAGACTGACTTTAGGAGAGTATAAAGGATGAGCCATGATGTCCATAACTCTAACTCTCACGACCTGAGAGAGAGTATAAACCTACTGGGTTAGTGTGAATGGTGCACCACGACTTAAGACCACTAAACCCACAACTCTAAGTCTTACAACTTGAGAGATAGTATAAAGGACGACATTACGATGTCCATACAAACTCCATCGCCCTCTGGCCAATGACAGGTGTATAAAAGACTTATGGACTGGACATCCGAATGACTTAACCTGGTTCCCACCGATGTTGGGGTATGGGCATAAACTTCTAAATTAACTTCGAACACATTTCTAACGCGACTCGTGATTTAAATTTAAATCGGGGCTATAAACATTATACGTCCAGACTACGACACTTGATACATTGACATTTAATCATTCTGCGCTAAATAGCTTAGCACTTAGCATGTTTTCATTTCAAGCTAGAATTGCTTGTGACTTGCAAATCGACTTAGTAGCTTGCAAGACTAAGCATATTTTTTTTTTGAATTGCAGGTTCATGTACAAATACAGAGCACAAACGTGAGGGTTGCACTCGCATACACTAATAAAGGGTCATGTTCGAAGGGGTAACGCCAACATCTAATGCTAAACCTTACACATGACTTAAGGAAACTACCAAATGTAGGCGTTGAGGGTGGGATAGTCGACAACATATCACATGAATTAAGACAACGAAAAAAGGAGGCCTTGAGAGTGATATATCAAATCGACACATATGCGACTGACTATAGCTCAAGTGCAACGACGAGTATCACCTTGCAAGTACACTGAATGGAAAATGCAATGACTCGATCACTTGAATAACCCAATCACTTAAGCTTTGAAAGCAGTGTCTCTTTTTTATGCATACATGTCTAAATTCGAACGGGGTGTGATTTGAACACTTATCTTTTGCCATTACCCGCGGACTGGAGGCATAACTATTGAAAGTATTTACATACGGCATAACTTACTTGTTTGTATCTAACTTATGATTTGATCCTGGTAGGTCACTTGAGGACCACAAAACAGATGCACAGTGAACGTGCATTTGCTAGTCCCAATCAACTACCTAATTGGAAGGCTCACATAAAACCGGACACGGATTGACTGTTGTATCTTATATACTTATTGGTTGTGACGCAACCACTTTGTCTTCAGCCTTCCCTCGATGTGTGGGGAAAGCGGGAGCACTCGAGGAGACTACGGTCTGACCTTTAGTCGCTTGACTGCGATCCTCAGAGCCTGGATAAGAGAATATAAATTAGTATGGGCTGAGTACCAACAAATCGTTTTGCATCCAACTCTAAATCACGACTTAATGAGCGAATATGAATTCAGCGAAGACATGGATTTCAATTCTACTACTTAGCCAAGCCCCAATGACAAGGGACGAGGAATGCGAGCCACGAAAAGCATGATACGACTACCAAATTATTCTATGCACATTTACTATCATCAAGGTTCTGCAATATCCTGTACTATAACCAAAAGAATGACTCCTCAAGATTAACTGGTATACATCTGAGCAGCGGATCGTCATCTAGAATTAAATGAAAAATGATGAACTGCAAGTACACTGAATGGAAAATGCATCACTTAGAACCCTGATTGGGGACTATTTCATATGCGGAACCAAGATGCCCGTGGCTGGCT
The DNA here is from genome assembly GCA_030737875.1 of Allium sativum. NCBI lineage: Eukaryota > Viridiplantae > Streptophyta > Magnoliopsida > Asparagales > Amaryllidaceae > Allium > Allium sativum. The sequence continues at coordinate 245,961,581 of CM060919.1, read as the reverse complement.
TTCATCCACTTCAGGACTTCACGCTGAGGGCACCTGCGATGAATTGGACAACCGACAACAACTCCTCGAAGACGGAAGTTAGATTGCTAACATTAATTAATGCTTCATTAGAGGCGGAAAATCTCAAGACGACATGGATAATATCAATCACAAACCTTTCACATGGAACACCGGGGAGTTCCATAATCCCCTGGAAATCAAGCTATCGTCTCTTGAGGCTTACAATGGCAGGACTAATTCTACCATGCGCTTGACGCTCAATATGCACTGTATGGAAGTGTTATCATCGTCGGGTAACATCATGGCTAAGTGCTTCTGTAACAACCCCCCAGAATGGGCCTAAATTCGACCCAAAAAAGGCCCATCGAAACTTAGAGACATTCTAAACGGGTTGTTGGTTCTTGTAAGGATTACATTTGCACAGATAATATAAACATATACTTTGAATGAAATTCTCACACAGCGGAAGGAGAAAATATAATACTGAAATAAGATGTACCGCCTATTTAAAAATCACATAAATACAACAGTCAAAGTTATATTTGTTCAATAGGTACATCAAATAATTCATTCTCACAAGGTTTGAAAAGAAGTAAAGATATAACTACTAATAATAGCATACCAACTTTATCTTCTTCTTCAACTTCAATCATGACTTCATCCATAACTGTTACCCCATCCACTGACCTATTGGATATGTTAAGGAGAGGGGTCATAATATAAAGTTCTATGTAACTGAAATAAGGTGTTACTTAATGTCCATAACCTGTATTTTTAGTAGGTTACATATGTCAAAGCATGTCTACGCAGCACAAAAGATTCATACAAGCACAAAGTATTTAACCAATGAGGTAGACATCCAAGTCAATCTCTCGTTAGTGTTTTCAGGGTAAAGTCCTAACGAGGTGGGCATTTTAGGTCACTTATGGCCCTATAAAAGGTGGATTCTTATGATATCTTATAACCCTAAGGCGGATCCTAGCCTCTTAAGACCTCGTACTAGTACGTCAACGTTCTTAATGTCTATACTCTCAATTATAATATGAGAAGTGGTATTGTGAACGTTACTACTTAACTGATATTACGGTAGGACACCTATGTCGCTTAAGACATCCCTTAGACAGTTAATTAACATGCAGTGACAACATATCTTTTATATACCAAGTATGTCCCTAGTTGGGACCTTACAAGCTTATAAAGGAAGTGGACACCTCCCTTAACTACCCTACTTTGTTACTGCTTATGCCTAACCACTTTTAGAGAAGGAGGACCCAAAGACTTACTTCAAATCTAATAAGGGTGTGTCTCATGACTTTGGTTCCACTCCAAGGAGTAAACCTTTGGAGGGATCCTAGTCCTAACCACTTAAGACCCAAATTAGATAAAAAGAGAGTCAGCCACTTAAGACCTTCTCAGTGTGTAGTAAACCTACCTATTTTCACATGCAATAGACTTATATATATATAGTTATATATATTCACACAAACCTCTTACATTAAACCGTATACCTGTAGATGTTGGATATGTCAGTCAGTTCCGGGCAAACTTCTACTACAAGTTGGTTTAACCTCGTGTCTAGTGTACTAAGTTTGAATGGTTCATGGAACCCAGATCTCTCGCATTAGTTCGGTCTACTTGTGGTTGCTGGATTTGCTGGTCGGTTCACGGCAGACTTATACCACAAATAGCAACTAACCTCATGTCATTATTTATATATAAAAAACCATTCCATACGCATGCACAAGCAATCAAAATTATTTATATATATGGGGACGTTTCAAATTCGAATTCTATCCTAATCGCATTTATTATGCTAGTATAACGTTGATTACGTTTATATATGTATAATATATAACGCCTAAATAACATAAATATTCGTATGAATGAGAAAATGTTCTAATGAGATGACAATTGTCAATTTTGTCTAAATCAAGGTGTACAAGTTAGTTTTTCCATGATTTTACCGCTGCAACTTAGGCATGATGGCATAATAACAAGATAACAAATAACAGTGGATGGAAAATATACATACATACAAATTCAACTTACATCCTAGGCTTGTTGGAATGATTTCAATATTGGATAAAAGATAGAGTATTACATACACATATAATATATACATATATGATTATAATTTCTACTTTATCTAATTCACCCCTTTTTGGTGTTAAGCATATAAAAACATTTACATTTGGCATATTTCAAGTACGAATACATTTGGATTCAAAGTGGAATCCAAACCAAATCTTGAAATATCCAAATTTAAACTCTTTCAGGTTGCAATCAAATGTTCATAAGGCTGGATTACATAAAGTAGAAACAACAATAACACCCCTTTCATTCTTAATCCAATATTAAAATCAAAAAGTCCACAAAACCTGTAACACCCCGCCTCCGCTAGGGTCACTCGCAAAGGAATGCACTAGCTTTAGAGGGGCATTATTGGTAAACATGCACAGAAATATCACAAGACAGAACATATAAAATAGCGGAAGTAAAATCGAACTTTCATAAACATTAATAATTAAGGTCTAAAGCCTTTTACATCAGAGTACATCAAAACCTGTCTTGCAATAGTAAAGAAGCATAAAGACTTTTTCATAAATTATTCCCCAAGTAAAAACAGTAAAGTAGCGATAGCCAAGATAAGTCCAAGCCATCCATGATGACCTTCAAGCAGAAGAGTCTGAACTAAACAACAGCATTTCCTCCCTGTAACCTGGGGGGGAACGGAAGAAAAGAGGCGAAACAAAACGGGTCAGTCAAAAAGACTGAGTAAGCCCTATCTACTATTAGTATAAAAACTAGTAAAGTTAACTGACATGAGAAACTGAGATGAACATAAGCATGATAACAAGATAGATAAGCTAAATCAAAATAACAGGATGAACTACTGAACTCAGATAAACTAAGGTGTCATGATAAATTACGATGTCAAGATAAAACAAGGTATCACATCGTCAGGTTTCTATCAAGTATAATATCCCCAAGATATCTATCACGTATAACGTCCCATGGTATCTATCCTGTATATCCGCTCTGCACCTCTCGTACTAGTGTCCTAACCCGTGTCATGTGTTAACCATGAACGTCCCTTGCCCAATGTCATGAAATGGTCCATGTCAACCTAATATATATCATATGTAGGTTTTCCCAACTCGTATGTTTCTTTCCATGTATAAGTTCAGTCCTTTGCCGTAGGCCGTACGGGCTTTCCCATGTAAACGTTTTATCCTTGAAGCTGTTTTGGACTGCAACCCTTGATCTAGTTATATTTCCTTACCATGAACTATCGCGCGTCCACTTAGGATTTATGCCACCTAGGACCGCTAGGGATTATGCTACCTAATGAACGTTTCCGTGTCTCGGTTTGGGTTTCGGCCACCTAGGACCACTAGGGATTATGCCACCCGCCAACCGCGCCCTTCATCCCACGTATGTATCGTGAATCGTTTCCCATGTCTAGACACACATGTTCCCCAATGTGCCACCCGAGTTCCGTGTCAGGGAAAATCAAGAAATACGGAACTCGGTCGGGAGCTTTAAGTCGTCTGCTGATGCAGATATCAAGGTCTGTTTTTGTACCCGTGGCTATGGTCCCACGTGACCCCTCCCTCAACTACTGAAAGGCAACCCACGAAAAATCATGTATGAGAACCACTCCCCGGCCCCACTATAGCCCACTTTCCTACGGGCCAACCTCACCCATGACTCGATAGCAAGAACATGGTCTGTTGGGGGTCCTCTGCCTTTCCGTACGTACACGATTGACTAAAGATGGTAGGTAGTCGGCGATGTGCTATCCAGGGCAAAAACCAAGAATCGTCGACTCCACGCTAATCCATCCCAGTCTTTAGGTCGCTCGCATAGCAACCAAGGCATACTCTTGGCTCTTCTACCGCAGACCTTAACCTCTTGTGAGCCCAGGCGGATCATCTGCAACCTCACAGAGGGATACCAAGAGTATCCTCACGTCCCCCGAAACTTCCGCTTCGGCACCCAGTGCGCTGGAGCATTTATCCAAGTCAGATAACTTGCTCCTCCTCGTATACTAAGCGATGACCTACCGTATCAGGTTACTCATCGCTTTGTGAATTAGTCCTATGTCCTTAGCTAAGAATTATTACTTAGTTACCCTTAACTAAGGTTTACCACTTAGCTTCCTTTCCCGTTCTCCTTGATTAACCACGGTTTTCTACCTAGTTCTTCTAACTAGGGTTTGTCTATTGGGTTAAGTGTTATCATTCAAGTCCATGACTTAACCCGCCCACGAATCACGTCAAAGATTGGCTAAGTATTTAAGTTCAAGACTTAGTCCTACAAGTTGGTTAAGTGTACCCAGAGGCTCATGACTTAACCCTATCAAGTCAAATTGGTCAAGTACTAGTTTACCTTAATCCTATCGGATTATCTTGCTAGATTGATTAAGCATAGATTATGTTAATCCCATCAAATTATCGAGTCGGATTGGTTAAGTATTGGTTAGCTTAACCCCATCCTCTAATCGTACTACGATGGTTAAGTATATTCCAAAAAAAGGTCTTGTGACTTAACCTTATCAGGTCCGCGTATTGATTGGTTAAGTGTAGGTTACTTAACCTCATCAAATCATCATGTATAATTGGTTAAGTATGAGTTGCTTAACCCCATTAAATTATCACGTTAAGTTGGTTGAGTATTGGTTACTTAACCTCATTGAATTACCCAGTTTAAATTGGTTAAGTGTTTTAACTTAACCCCATCGAATTACCGTGTTTAGATTAGTTAAGTGTGGATTACTTAACCCCATCTAATGACCGTGGTTAGATTAGTTAAGTATCAATTACTTAACCCCATCTAATTACCATGTTTAGATTAGTTAAGTCTTAATTACTTAACCCCGTCTAATTACCGTGTTCAGATTAGTTAAGCCTTAATTACTTAACCCCATTTAATTACCAAGTCGGATTAGTTAAGTGTAAATTACTTAACCCCGTCCCCTAATCACCTTGCATGGTTAAGTGTCATTAAGAAATCAAGCCCGGTCCCACTTAACCTACCCATTCGTGTCATATCGGTTAAGTGTCATTAGTCAAATCCAGTTACTTAACCCACTTGTCCATGTCATATTTGGTTAAGAGTCATTAATCAAATTGTCTTAACCCTATTATGTGGCATTAATTACTTAATGCACCTTCACCTCTCACATTAGACTTTGTTGTGGTTACTAGTTAAGCCGGTCGGTTCCGGGTAGCTTTACACCACAACTTGGTCTAACCTCGGGTTCAAGCACAACATGACCAACTTCTCACATTGGGTCCTATTGTTTGCAACTACTAGTTAGGCCGGTCGGTTCCGGGTAGTTTTACGTTGCAAACTCAACCCAACCTCGAGTTGGCCACTTTCATGTTTAGTCTAGTGTCATGTTCATATTCAAGTTTTCAAGCAATTGGGTAGACCTAACTTAATAGGTAAATTCCCAATGGGTAGACCTAACTTAATAGGTAAATTCTCAAGCTTATGTTTTTATGCATATTTACATGTCAACTTCCATGTTATCTTTCAAGTCATGTTTTCAAGTTGTATCTTCATGTCATTAGAAGTTACTCATAACATAACCCAACGCTTTTAAACTCGCATATATGTTCGCAACAACGTAATGGATTAAAAGAAGAGACTTGGCAAAAGCATGTCAAAAATGGATATTAAGCCACAAGTTAATCATGGTGGCAAATGAGGCACACATGTGTTCATTAACTTGCATGTTACATTCTTAAGCCTCAAAACATGCATAAACCCAAACTTGGCACATAAACGAATCATGGTGACAAAAGGCATGGAATGATGACTAGAGACTCGCATATATCATCATATAAGGGTTATGACTTCATATGCAAGTTGACATAAAGATTATGACGACTCTCATGTTGCATAATGCAACTTTCCAACATAAAGGTTGTAGCTTTTAGCTCATAAGATCAAGATAATGACTTCATAAACTTGCATGACATGATAGCATAAATCATACTCAATGATCAAACCCAAATTTGCAACATGAACATTTAACTTCATGGTTAATATCTAAGAGTAGGGAAGGGCTTACATTGCTATTAAGGCCTAAATCGATTACACTAAAGCTTGTGATGAAGCCTATGCATGCCATCACCCCAAAAACCCAAAGATGGATGCTCCAAATCAACAAAAACATCATCTTTATGAACAAAGATCAAAGCTTTTGCCTTGGAATCAACTTGAGAAGCTCTCATACTAACATAGGGACTCTCTAATACTCTCATGATCATGAAACCTCTCATAGAAATGAAGTGGAGGCTAGGATAGTTGAGTGGAGGCCATGAGAGTAGAAATTTGGCCATAGTTTAGTTACATGAGTGAATAATGAGGGTTTAGGGGTAGGTTAGGGGCTTATTTATAGAAGATTAGGCTAGTTAGGACCCTTAGATTAACCCTAGGACCAACCTGAACCGTCAGATCTCAAACCAGGCCCAAAAACCTAGCCAAGATAGAAACAGGTGCACCATGCAAGACTGCTCGTTTGAGCCAGGTCGACAGCCAAGTCGACAGGGCTGTCGACTTGGTCAGACCAAGTCGACTCCCAAGTCGACAGGGCTGTCGACTTTGGTACTGTGGCGGGAATTTTTCCCGCCTGGCCCAACTGGCCCAATTTTCCAAATTCAAGTTTGAACTTGAAATCTGTTTTTACTTAGGAATTTTCTGAAAACTTCGTTGGGCCTTAATCGGGTCATACGGACTCCGATTTTCGAAAACTCAGACTCTATTTCGCGTATTTTTCCGAGACGAACGCAATGGCATAGCCCGTTTAACTTGATTCAGAATTTAAAATTAAATTCTGCCTTGATTCTCGTCTTAATCATGTTATCGAAATACGGGTTGTTACAAAACCCAAATAACATGACAATTTATATGAAAATATAAAATAAAGGATTTGGGGATTTTGGAATTGATGTTATCGATTACCAAATCCATTCAGGCATATCTATCAACATGATAATCTAATAAAAATATGAATATGCCTAAGTAAACAATATTCCACTCATAGATCTAGGAAGAATAGATAGGATTTTTGCAGTAGATCTAGATCTGCGCGTAAACTTTATGGCAAACTTGCTCCAATAATCCTCCTAATATATATGCAAGAAACATGTTTTAGAATCTTATATATATGTATGTATATATCAAATTCTAGTGTTCATTCTAAAAACCTATATGAATTAAAATAGAGAGAAGATACGGAAAACGGTTGGATGAATAGAAGAAATTCCTAACCTTTTGTTCTTCTTCTGGAATTTAACAATGGCTGATAGGCAACATGGAGGCAAGGATAAGAGAATGGTTAAGGTTCTAATGTGTGATATGAGGAGTTATATATAGTTGCCCCTGTAAGCGTAGGTCGTTGGATTACTCAGATCTAATCCAGGCCTTTTTTATATATCCCTTAAGAAAATCCTAACCAGCATAGATTTATTGGGCTCCTTAACCGCCAGGCGATCGACTGGTGGTCGACACCCCTTCTAAGCGGGCGGCTAACCCCCTGGTCCCTGAGCCGCCCAATAAACATGTGTTTTGCTTAGGTGTTTATTTAGTTAATTCGTTCCTTTATTTCCTTAATCTTATTCCTTATATAAATTATCCGTTGTCCATATGATCTTATCCTTATTTCAAAATTCAAATTCTCCCTCTTTATTTTGAATATATTTTCGGTATATATATATATATTACAAAAATAATTATACATTTTTTCTACGTTTTATTGTCCAAATTAATTTGTTCATACTTTCTTCATACATTGACCAATTTCAGCATATTATATATGGAAATGATTCAGAATTTCACCACAAATCCAAATAAAAGAATTTCATAGTCTTATTCCTAAAGCTGTAAAATCTCATTTTCAAGCCTTATCATTTAATTTCTTATTTATAATTATTTATTTATTATTAAAGTTTATGTATTTTACGAGGATTTACATTCTCTCCCCTTAAAACAGATTTCGTTCCGAAATCTGTTTAAGGGGAGAAAAATACAACTCGCTCGAAACATTCATGTTGTACAACAATGTTATTTTTAAATCATCCATAAGCATCCATGACTCGCGGTGATGATGAACTGCTGACCCACTAAAGTGAGCTCTATCCTAGCATGTAGGTACAATAAGTGATGCAATATGTATGCAAACAACCTAATTATGCATATATTTCTATATGAGTGCGCTTATGCAATGGTGTTGCATCCATTCCCTAACATCCAATCTAGCAATCACGATGCATCCATAAACGTTAATTTAAGGAAAAATTACCCAAGGAAAGCTCTGGGTGAGTCGGTATCATCTTATCCTTGGTCTCTCATGTGCTTTCCTCCCGATCATTTTCCCATTATACTTGGACGAGGCAAACGGTTTTGTTGCAGAGTCTCTTGATTTTGTGCTCTACAATCCTTGCACTGGCACGGGGAACCCTGGACTCCAATTTGAGTTTTCCTATGACTCCAATTTCATCAAGCTCGAGTCTGATAGCAGAATCATGAAGGCATTACCTTAGATGAGATGCATGAAAACCATTATGGATTCCCGATAGACGTCTGGGAGGTCCAATCGATAAGCCAAAGATTCTATCTTCTCGATGACATGAAATGGCCCAATAAATTTGGGAGCCAACTTCCCAATCTTCCCAAACTGAACAGTCTTCTTGAGTAGGAATACTTTTACGAATACCTAGTCTCCAATATTAAACTCAAGTTCCCTCCTTCGCTTATCGGCATACGATTTACGACGATCTTGAGCTGCCTTCATCCTCTGCCTAATCAAGGATATCTTCTCTATGTATTCACAGACGAAGTATGGTCCAAGTAAAACCTTATCGGTAGTTTCCCACCAACAAGTTGGTGATTTGCATGACCTCCCGTAAAGCGCTTCAAAAGGGGCTATACTAGTCATCATTTCAAAGCTATTGTTATAAGTTGTAACACCCCGAATTTTTAATGACATTAAAGAGTATAAATTAAATAATAATTAATTTAATATTCATAATTAAAAGAAATGGACTTCTCCATTGCGTCCATCTCGAAATTCTGGTCAGGATAGACATTTGGTTTGCGTAAAACGGACAACGAATGAAGAAGTTATGAGGGTATTAAGTTTGTATACGCATAAAAAGATTATATATATATACATGAGTCAGAGATGAGTTAGAATTTTATCCAGAACAGTTCAAATTTGAAAAATTCGTCAGAGCGGCAAAATTCCTGCTCTATCGGTTCGACCCCCCTCAAGGGGTGTCGACCTATGGGTCGACCTACCCACGGGGATGTCGACACCACTAGGGAGGAGGTGGCAGTCAGTTTCAGAGGGTTCTACAACTATAAATATGTGCTCAAATATCCTATTTCTTTATTGGAAATTATGGGAGCCATATGTTGCCGGGATACGAACAGAGACAGAATTGTTTTCTACAATAACGTACTTTACAAATCAAATTCAGAAATTCAAGATCCGTTCTTTCATAATTCTCTAAACCTAACACTGTGAGTTTCTAGTTGTTTTTAGGTTTATATAAATAAAAGTAAATTGTGAAAGACTGTGAATTGGATATGTTGTAAAGTATGATTTTGTGCAAGTGTTATATCCTATACTATGTCATGATAGATCTATTTCCCTATATCTAATATAATTGTGGTTATTCTATTATGTTGCCTATGTGGATCTTGACTTGTAACTATATTGTGGTGGATGTACATCTATTAAAGTGGACAGTTGTAACGTTGTCTAGATCTAGTTCTATATGTAAATCCCCTTTTCACTTGTCATGTTGTGATCAATCTAGATATGTTGTGAACTTGACATATGAAGCCATCTTTAGATCTAAACATGTTACCATGTCACCCTAATTATGCTAGATCTAAATAGTTGGATACCTAAATGAATTTAGATTTCATTATGCTTGCTTTGACAACATAGTTGCCACAAGTTCATCAGTTTTATGTCCAACTTGTTATTATGTCAATTACATGTCCATTCGCCTTGTTATCATGTTAATTTATGTTTATGCCAAGATATGGTTAAACTATCACCTTTGTCACATTCCCTTTTCATTGTTATGGCTATGCTACTTTATAGCCTGGATGCCGCTAACATACGTGTGAATACATTAGGTAGGAAACGGGGGGAAAAGGGATTTATAATTGGCAAAATTTATGTAATATATATATATATATATATATGAATTGTACCTAATGTGGGAGGTCTAGCCCATTATAAACCATAAATGGACATGGTGGAGAATTGGATTACTTAACCTAATTTAATCCATAAGGACTGTATAATTATGAACTTAAGTTAGGGTTAAGTAAAATTGGATGGGTGGTGGGTGGGTTAAATTAGAGGGTGTGGGCAATATTTACATATAGGCCCACGAACTTAATCCAATAAGGTTATGTAATAAAAGACACCTAGTGGTATACATAACCGGTGGAAAATATAATAAAGTTATGTAATTAAAGATACCCTTTAGGGTAAGCATAACTGACATAGGGCTATGTAATTAAAGACACCTAAGGGTATACATAGTTAGTGAAAACCTAGAAGGGATACAAGACAAAGGGAGAGCTTGTATCATATTGTGTGGGATTCATTTCAGTCAGTAATCCGCGGTAGGTATCAAATAAAGAACTCTGTACTAGGCGGAGAAGGGGAACGCTTACTAATTGATTATAAGAGATCCAAACAAGATGGATGGTGTGGGCGGCGCAAACCGACCGGGCCATGTGCGCGCATGAGCCGGGCAGAGGGGGGTAAGACGACCATGACACAAGTAGATATGGTTGTGCACATCTTAAGGGTTGCCACTTTAGGAAGTGATACCTCCTACCGTGGGGACAACACATGATATCTACGGAGTAGGGAGCCGATCGATTAGGGTAGTGGTTATGGTACACTCGGGCGTATGCCCTAAGTCTACCAACTTATAGTGGAAGGTATCATCTCATTTTAGTTATGCTAGTAATAGTACAGAGTAATCGTTAGTGAAGCACATACACCTTACCCTATCTACCTTGCCACACCTGCCATTTATGTAGTGTTCTCTCTTATCCACTTTATATGCCTATCATGTTATTTTTGTTTATTTATTGGATAAAAGTAACTAGACTGGCCAGACTTTATGTCTGACCCTTTTGTTTCTTCTGTTCTTAGGGAGGAAACACTCAGGCTTAGTCAGGACTCGGATATCATCTTGCTAGGAGCTACTTCTGTAGTATCGCTCAAGTTCTTGTCTCTACTATGGCTTAACTCTTTTAATTAGGGAATTATGTTTATCATATTCGTATGTACTCTGATGATGCAAGACAAAAGTTATTTTGTTGTAATGGTTTTTATGAGTTATGGTATTATGGACCACGGCATTATGATTTATGTTTGAAATAAAAATTTAAAATTTCCGTTGCTATCTTATTTTTATCTGTGTTGTAATTATTCTTTGTCTGTTTACCTATAAAGCTTCATGAAACTTAATGCATTCCCTTTGTGAGTGACATTAACGGACGTGGGGTGTCACACTTGGTATCAGAGCTGAAGGTTACCAAATTAGATAAAAGTTTTTGAAAAATATTTTCAAAATGGGTTATAAAAGAAAGAATTTTTAAAATGAAATGTTTGTTTTGAAAATATTCCTCAAGAATCCATATGTAATATCCTTTGTTCCTTTATCTAAATTTCTTCCTTTTTCCTTTTCCAGCATGTCAGGGGAACAAAACATTCCATATATCCTAGAGCGCGTCACAATACCCGGATGGTTCCGTAGGTATTTGGAAGCCATGGCGCCTGCCGAAGGCCAAAGAGACGTTCCTCCCCTAGCCGCATCACTCATTCCTCCTCCCCCCCTCTAAGGGCAGATAACTTCGCCAAGATCTGCAAGGATTTTCGTGCTATGGGAGAGAAGCCATTCCATGGTAATGAGACAGTCGTAGAAGCTAGGAATTGGCTTAAGGAGACCGAGGACTTGTTCGTAATATTTGAAGTAGAGGATCGTAGAAAGATTCAGTTAGCTGCTTGCCTATTAAAGGACGAAGCCACATTTTGGTGGGAAGTCGCCTAAGCTGGACGTCGGGTGGAAACTTGGGAAGATTTTAGACAGAGGTTCGAAATGAAATTTCTTTCCCAAGCTAAGAGAAGCATATATATGGAGAGGTTCTTAGCACTAAAACAAGGAAACTTGACAGTGAAAGAGTATGTAAACAAGTTCAACCAACTGGCAAGGTTCGGGTTAGAGTTGGTGGATACACTGTACAAAAGGGCTTTGCGGTTTGCTAAAGGGCTGAATGATCCTCTACATGGTTTAGCCATGTCCCATATTCCAATGGGGGCCACTTCTGAAAAGCTTGTTGATATGGCCCTAATGCATGAGGAGGACAAGGGAGAAAAGAAGGAAGTAATGGCTAAGGGGACATCACAGATTCAGAAGGTGGGCCCAAGAAGGGGCACCAACAATAGCAGAAGAAAGGAGGGAAAGATGATAAAGGCAAGGATAAGAGAAAATGTAACAGTTGTGGAAAGGAGGGTCACTTGATCAAAGACTGTAAAAGAAGGAAGAGCAATTGCTTCAATAGCTGAGGGTCGGCCACTTCTCTAAAGAGTGCCCAAAGAAATAGGGATCGTAGGGACAAGGTCAAAGAGCAGGAACTTCTGGAGGGTAGGTGCATGCTCTCGCTATCAGTGCTCCTGAAAGAGGTAGAAAAATGTCTGTAGAAAGTTTAATTTCTCTTTTAAACCATCCAGTTAGAACACTTTTTTATTCTGGCGCTTCACACTCGTTTATATTTAGTTCTGTGGTTGAATCACTGCACTTTATTACTAGTATGGTAGTAGATTCCATAGTTGTTTCAAAACCCCATTGGTGGTTCGACTCATTTATCGATGATTTGTCAGGGTTTGAAAATATCTGTGTTAGGCGTCGAATTTGAATGCGATGCATATGTGCTCGGGTTTATGGGATATGGGTTGATTCTAGGAATGGATTGGCTTACCATGTGTGGGACCATTCTGGATTGTGAGAGAAAGGTTGTTAGACTCCTGACTTGTCATGGGAAGACCCTCGAAGTTTCTTGTGACCCCCAAGGGTCTGTTATGCTTAGCTTTCTAGAGTCTCTAGATGCATCCATAAATGATTTGCAATCTATTCTAGTGGTTCGAGATTATTCCGATGTTTTTGATGAGGTACGGGTTTACCTCCAAGGCGCGAGATCGACTTCCGCATATATCTGGTAGACAATGCAAAGCCAGTTGCATTACCAGTGCGCCACATGGCTCCAAGGGAAAGGAGAAAGCTGAGTAAACAAGTAAGGGAGCTACTTGAGAAAGGGTTTATCAGACGAAGTATATTGATTGGGGTGCCCCAGTAGTATTCGTAATTAAGGCGAATGGTTCGCTTCGTTTGTGTGTTGATTATAGAGAATTGAATAAGCTCACCAAGAAGAATAGGCACCCGCTTCCGAGGATTGATGATTTATTTGATCAGCTTGTTGGTGGCTCGGTATTTTCTCAGTTGGACTTGGCTACGGGGTTCCATCAGTTGAGGGTGGCTGAGGACAGCATAGATAAGATTACTTTTAGAACTCCGGACAGTCTCTTTGAATGGCTAGTGATGCCCAGGGCTGACGAATGCATCCGCCTATTTTGTCGATCTGATGAGTAGGGTGTTCCGGGAGTTCCTAAACAAATTTGTCGTAGTCTTTGTTGATGATATTTTGATCTTCTCTAAGAGTGAAGAAGAGCATGCCCAATATTTGAGAGAAGTTTTGAAAACTCACTGTGACCATCAGCTTAAGGCGTTCTCCAAATGCCATTTTTGGAGAAAAGAGGTGAGATTCTTATGGCATGTAGTCTCAAAAGAAGGGATAGCTGTAGATCCCGCCAAGGTGGTTGCAGTGCAAGATTGGTAGATTCCTAAAAATGCAACCGAGGTAAGAAGCTTTCTTGGGTTGGCAGGTTACTATAGGAAGTTCATTAAGGACTTTGCGAAGATATCAGCCCCTCTCACCAGGCTGACAAAGAAGAATTTGGCATTTTCATTAGATATAGACTGTGACGTTGCTTTCCAATGACTGAAAAGGGCTCTGACAACAGCCCCAGTCTTGACCTTGCCTAATGGGAATAAGGTGTTTACTGGTTACACTGATGCATGCGGTACAGGGCTTGGTGTGGTTCTGATGCAAGAAGGGAAAGTAATATGTTATGGGGGTAGTCAGTTGAGAGTTCATGAGAAGAACTACCCCACCCATGATCTAGAGCTAGCTGCCAAAGTATTCGTGTAAAAGACGTGGCATCATTATTTACTTGGAGAAAGGTCCGAGTTATACACCGATCATAAATCTCTCAAGTATCTATTCTCATAGAAAGATCTCAACTTAAGGCTACAACGGTGGATGGAATTCTTAGCTTCATATGACTTTGAGATTGCTTATATCCCTGGCAAGGGTAATGTGGTGACATACGCACTAAGTAAGCAGAGGGTGGCCCTGAGTCCTTTGTTTGTGGAAAGAAAGATCTTGGAGTTCATATCAACTTTTGATTTTAGACCCTCCATCGAGGTTTTGCCTGATTTGTATGCATTCTTGGTGGTACGACTGACTCTTATGGACCAGATAAGAGCTTCGTAACAAGGTGACCCACATATTCTAGACATCATGGATAAGCTCAGAAGAGGGGAGACTTGTAGTCACCTCAGTAGATATGCCATAAATGAAAAGGGGTGGTTGCGATTAGATAGAAGGCTTTGTATTCCTCAAACTGGAAGCTTGATAAAGGCAGCCCTAGAAGAAGCCCACCATTCTAAGATGAATATTCATCCAGGTGGTGATAATATGTACAGGGACATAAAGAGGGTTTTCTTTTGGGCTGGGATGAAGAAAGATGTGGCCGAATTTGTTTGTCAATGTTTAGTTTGCCAGCAATTCAAGGCTGAGCAAAAGAAGCTCGGAGGATTACTTCATCCGTTGGAGGTTCCGCAGTGGAAATGGGAGAGCGTCTCTATGGATTTTATAGACAGTTTGCCTAGGTTGAAGAAAGACAATACCAGTATTTGGATAGTGGTAGATAGACTCACTAAGAGCGCTCACTTTATTCTAGTTAAGAGTAAGAGGATAGCATCATGGTTGGTAGCAATTTATGTTCGTGAGATAGCTCATCTTCGTGGAGTACCTTCCAGCATCGTGAGCGATTGTGACCCCATCTTTACCAACGAATTTTGGAGGAGTTTGCAAGAAACATTAGGTACACAATTGTGTTTGAGCACCACTTATCATCCTCGGACCGATGGGCAGACGGAGAGGGTGAACATAATTATTGAAGTTCTTTTAAGATTAGTATCCTAGACTTCAGAAGGACTTGGGAAGAGCATCTTCCTTTATTAGAGTTTGCCTATAATAACAGTTATCAAGCTAGCATCGGCATGGCACCCTTCGAAGCATTGTACGGACGACCCTGTAGATCACCAACTTGTTGGTGGGAATCTATAGAAAGATTATTACTTGGACCAGATATGGTTAGAGAAACGTCCGAAAAGATTGACCTTATTCGACGGCGGATGAAGACAACTCAAGATAGGCAAAAGTCCTATGCAGACAAGAGACGAACTGATATCGAATTCGAACTGGGAGACTTAGTTTTTATCAAAGTATCACCTCTGAGCAATGTGGTTCGCTTCAGAGCAATAGGGAAGTTGGCACCTAGGTTTGTGGGACCATTTCCCATAACCGTTGGAATTAACCAAATGGCCTATAGAGTGAAACTCCCAGAAAATCTATCCGGTGTTCGTGACATTTTCCACGTCTCTCATTTGTGGAAGTGTCGTCATGACACCGCAGAAGTTGTTGAGCCGAGTATATTAGAAGAAGTAGAAGTGGAACGGGAGGCGACAGTCAGACGAGTCCCTACCTGAATTCTTGAATCAAAAGTTAAAAAGCTGCGCAATAAGGAGATAAAGTTGCTAAAGGTTCAATGGGGAGATAAACCAGAGGATGCAACTTGGGAACCGAAGAAAAGATTCGTGATTTGTACCCTTTTCTTTCGGAGGGTATGTTCTTAACTCCATTTTTAAATTTTTGTCAGTGCTTGTTTCTGTCAATAGAGTATATCTTATCCGTAGTATTTTTCGGCCTTTAGACAGGAATCCTACGGGTGTAAACATGTGTTTGAAACATCTTATGTTTGATGGATGCAAGTGGATGCAAGTGTTTGTTAGTGGTTGCATGTGGACACATATACACACACATTACGCACTAAGATCAGCTCAATCGCTTTCATACTGCATACGGATGTGTGTGCATTTTCTTTTCTTTTATGGATGAAAATGGATGAGTTATCATATGGATGTTTCATTTGGACGAATGAATGTGCACACGTATAGAACTCACATGATATAATAGGATTATTTGCATACATATTGGATTCATGGCACTAACATACATTGCATTAAGGAGGTCAACTGAATCAGTAGAGTGTCTGATTTTTGCATTAATGTTGGGACATATACATACACCTTTTCAACTTAGAAATCTTTAAGGACAATGGATGCCAATGATTGGTGGATGAGTAGATGGATGATGGATGGTAGGATATGCATTCTTCTCAACTTAGAGATTTCAGGGACGAAATCCTTTGAGTAGGGGAGAATGTAACACTCCAAATTTTTAACGACATTAAAGAGGATAAACTAAATAATAATTAATTTAATATTCAGAAATAGAAGAAACGGACTGCACCATTGCATCCGTCTCGAAATTATGGTCAGGATAGACATTTGATTTGCGTAAAATGGACACCGTATGAAGAAGTTATGAGGGTTTTAAGTTTGTATATGCGTAGAAAGATTATATGTATACACATGAGTCAGAGATGCGTCAGAATTTTATCTAGAACAGTTCGAATTTGAAAATTCGTCAAAGCGGCAAAATTCTCGCTTTAGGGGGTTGAGCCCCCATAGAAGGGTGTCGACCTAGGGGTCGACCCCCTTAAAGGGTGTCGACCTATGGGTCGACCTACCCACAGGGGTGTTGACATCCATAGGGTGGAGGTGGCAGTTGGTTTCAAAGGGTTCTGCAGCTATAAATATGTGCTCAAATCTTCTATTTCTTCATTGGAAATTATGGGACCATATGCTGCCGGGATACGAACTAAGACGGAACCGTTTTCTACAACAACGTACTTTGCAAATCAAATTCAGAAATTCAAGATCCGTTCTTTCTCAATTCTCTAAACCTAACGTTGTGAGTTTCTAGTTGCTTTTTGGTTTAGATAAATAAAAGCAAATTGTGAAAGACCGTGAATTGGATATGTTGTAAAGTATGATTATGTGCAAGTGTTATATCATATACTATGTCATGATAGATCTGTTTCCCTAGATCGAATACACTTGTGGTTATTCTACACTACAAGAAAATATGGCATGCATAGCATTATATCACAGCCTTACATTAAAGTGCTATAGTAAAATAATTAAAGAAAAAATAATAATGCATAAATTGTGCTATATAAAAGAAGCAAAAAAATAACAAATAAACTAAGCTATACATACATATGTTCCGCTATGATAACGTTATTCACCAAAAAAGCGAGAGCGAAAACAATGCGGGACAAAATAAAACATTAGCCGGGAAACTAAAAAAAAGGAATCCCTCCATCACTTCCGTTTGTGCCATACTTATCCCCAAATCCCTAAAATTTCCGATTTCACTCCATAAACTCCCTCTGGAAAGTCGGCAATCTCCTCTCACAAAATTAAAGGTAGGATTTCTTAATTTGTCCTATTAATTTACGTGATTATCTCCTCTCACAAAATCAAACCCTATTTCCTCTTCGTCTATACTCTACAGGAAAATTCGATCCTAACTTTAGCTGCTGATTTACACAGGAGGAAAGCTACTTGAAGAAATTAAAGGTAAGCTTTCTTAATTTGTCCATAGAGCTGTATTAATTTTCAGTGTATAATTGGTTCATCTCGGTGTTTGCTAAACTTAGTTGGATTTTAAGGAGTTAACGCAGCTTAATCGATTAGCTAATGAACCAAAATTTCCATTCACCGAAATCATTAAGTTAGTTGCTTCAAGTAATCCCCTTCAAGTTTTCGTTCACCAGAATCAATATAATTTGTGTAGAATTGATGTAATGAGAATATTTGTTGAAATAAGGAAGCATGTATTGAAATTATTACAATAGTACATGAAGAGATAGACTTGTTAGATCTAAAAGATATGAGGAATAAGACACAGTCCCAACTACATGGCCTAACATTTTCATTGTATTCACTAATTTAAATATATCAAATGTAGACGATCCTAGCTTCATAATAGTTTCAATAATGCATCCGCATTGAACCTTCATGGGTCCAGATTGATAAATATCAAATATTCTAATAAATCATTTGGATTTCTTGCTGAAAATGAGTGATATGTAAATATTAATTAAAATTTTGTCAAAATTGCCTTTTCAGGGTAGCCAAAAATCAAATTCAGCTTTTGTTCCTTCAATCTGACACATTTTCATTGTGTATTAAATACATTATCATGGCTGTAGAGAAAATTTAAGTGACTTATTTGTTGTTAAAATAACAATACAAGTATATATAATTTTGATAAACAAGCATTATAGAGTTGTTTTCTTATTTTTTTGACTAGATTTTCACAATGGTGATGCTTTACGCTTTATGTGAGTAGCTTAATGTGTTGAGAGATTTGATTTTTTGGTAAGTGAACTTCCTATCTTTCTTTCTTTTAAACAATTCAGCGGCTGATGTATATCGTTTCTTACTTTTTTTTCCTTTGAAAGAGGGGAAAGGATAAGTTTGTATATTGATAACATGAAAGAGATCTCTCTGTTACAGTACAATGTACGGGGATCTATATTAAATAATAGATAGTGGGCTGCATGGCTCATTTATGATACTCGTTACAGTAACGAGAGGATACAAATTTACATCCTCAATAATACCGAATCACTACATCTAATCATTTAATAAACTTTTGTATTGTGCGTCCATGTATTTCCAGGGACAAATGATCCCCTGGAATTGTAATTTTCCAAAGTCACAGTCTTGATATATCGAAAAATCATATTTATAGTATTCGTGCTACTAGAAAATAGATATTTTTGAGAATGTAAAAAAAACTCAAACTGTAGCACAAAACAGTCATTTTTTTTTTTTGAGTATCGCTCCAAAATAGCAACTTAAAAATAAATGTAAAGAAAATAGGTGCATGAACTACCAGTTAAGTACAAGGAAAGTTTGGAAGGAAAAACTACCAGCCAAAATCCCCATAGGCAAAGAAATAAAAAACCTGTCATGATCAATATATCACTATTTACGCATAACAACTTAAACAAGAATAAACATCTACAGCAAAATTGTTTATCCATAATACATGATTATTTAAATCAAGCATATTTGCATACATAAAATCATGTTCAATTTTTGTTGGTATTTTAGGACGGTGATATGCTTACCTCACTTTAAAATATCTTGCATTGATGAATAAACTTATGTGTTTTTGGATTAATGCACTCTACGAGAATTGGATGTTGGTGATATTCCATACCAAGCTTAAGAATAGCTTAGAGCAAGAGTTAAGCGTCATGAGTTTAAGAGCTTGTATTAACCTGAAGTACATTTACACTTATCATCATGTGACATTAACAAAACCAGGTCATTCTCCATTTTACAATGAAAAAACTTACTGAAATTTCAGAACAATATGAATATGACTTGAAATGAATACGAAAATGTAAAAAAAAATCAACTGGAATGTATATGAATGCTCTTTATACCAATCATGTATAAATATGGATGCTCTTTATACCAATCATAAATAATGCTAAAATAAGAAAATGACAAACAAATTTAGTTTTATATTCATATTTATGTATACCTATCATGAATGATAGTCATAGGATTAGAATCATGGCAGTAAGTAAAAGCATGGAAGTATGGTTGACAATAAGAATGTAACTCAATGACAACTAGAGAATATAACTCTGAAACTTGCATAGAATCGAACCAGTCCTGATGAATTAAAGGAGACATAAAAGTTATTTTTTGAATGAAACAATTACACTATGAATTGTGGAATCCAAAGATTTACATGGATTTTCTAGACATAAAGGGAATTTTTAGTTGTTTGTTGTATCTAATCGTATTTGTCAGACCAGGATTTTTTTTCAAAACCATGTTGGACTAGAGCTGTCACATAAATGTATTTCAAAGGGGTATATTATTTATTAATTTATACAATATATTGTAACCGTTCCATGTATTTGATATGTATGTTTTTTTATATTGAAGATCTATGTTAATGAATATTTAATGATGCAGAATATCGATGACTCCTTTCATGATGCTTGGAACTTTTGCTATGTTATCTCACTAGTGGATGTGGTAAAAAAAATTTACCCTGTTATCATATTTTTGATGTATGAATTGTTTTAATGGCTACATGTGTGTATTTACTATTTGCACATCACATTCAAAATCCCAAAATGTTAATCAAGTGAACTAGCATGTAATCTCAAGGTATGTATCATCAGGTTGACATTCTTAACACTAAGATGGAAAATGAGTTATCAATGTTTTTTCAGATATCATGGAATATTTTGCCTGAAATCTTTGTCAATTTCCATATAAAAATTGCAAGAGAATATCATACTATCTTTTTAGACTTTTAGTACATTTTTTTGATTGAACTGGGGTATGATTAGTGTACATGTTTGACTTGATAGCCCGTCAAATGTAAAGGGAGCAAACCAACACCAAATTTCTATTCAGAAGTAATGTGGTTGAAAGACTATTGAATTGACATGCTAATATTTATATATTACTTTTGTTTGAACAGGTTAGGATTTTGACTGTTCAGAAGTAATGTGGGTACTTTGATTGTTAGAGTTAGGATTCAGATTCTAGAGCAGGTAATTTCTTTATAATGAATAGCTAATTAGTTTACATGGATTTTCACTCTTCATAGACTATCTAGGAAATGTCGGTCCTAGAACATTATTCTCCTTTAGTATATTCATTTGCAGATTTGCTAGCAGCACTGACTTGTACACTTTGTTTTTCTCTACATCGCAGCTTCAGCTTGTAGTACACGGAAGTACTTTAGGTATGTTTATACTTGATTAATCTCTGTTGCTTATCCGCCACTTCACATGTTGTTTATCCTGCGTTTACTGCTTACTATCTACTCTACAATGGCTTTTATTCTCCTATCCTTGAAAATTCTAGTCCAGAATTCACTGTTTTGATAGGATTAAGAATGGTAGCATATCACCTGTACTAAAATCTTAGAATTGTATATTAGCCATGTGATGTGTGGTTCAATAAGCAATTTTTTTATACATTATTTATTTTGGTTGCTTTATCTCAGCATATATAACTAATAGCACGGGAATATCATATAAAAATGTTGAATGTAAGCACTAATCATGTATTTCCAATTGAAGCATATTAAAGTCATGTATTATTTTATCATTTGTATAATAATATTCTTAAGAGAAAAATAGGAAAAATAATATAAATAAGTGTGTTTAATGACTTAACAGTACAAAGTTCTTTTCTATTCTTTCATTAGAAATTTATTTGTTTGAAGGAACATCGATTGAAACTTTTCCTGACTATGAATCGTGCTATATAAAAGAAGCAAAAAAAAATAACAAAAAAATTATGCTATACATTAGAGTGTTCCGCTATGTTAACGTTGACGATAGAAAAAGCCATGGAAGAGAACAATTTGTTCATTGATACTTGATTCGATGGCTAAAAGTTATTCGAAATTCAGTCGCTGAAATGATCTTGCTAGGTAAATGTTGTACTCGATTAATTTTGAGTATTAAACTAAAATATATTAACATTCTACAAACGGTATTTAAAGGCTGTTATTACCCATTCCATTGATTCGAGGAGCCTTGTAAACTCCATTGCCTTTGTCAAGCACTTTAATTAATCCATCCATGGACAAACTACAATATACTCATTACTTTATTTCACATATCAAATTGTTTTGCAATAATATTTTTAATATTCTCCATTAAAAGTGCAGCGTTCGACGATACAAGTTGATATCCATCACTACCTTTAAAATGGGGTTATAGTTCATATTAGTTTCTTCAAGAATGCTAGAGCAAATATAAAATTTATTAATTTTAGGGATCAAATGTGATTGTAAAGTAATTCAAGTCAAAGAAAAGTTAAAAAAGATATCAGTACATGATTTAAAGAATATTAAGATATAATGTAACAAACAAACAAAATAAAATCTCAACTTATATAAAAGTGAAGCATAAAAAAAAATTACCTCTATCTTGCAGTCTTATTTCCATCTGCAGTATGATATGAGTGGACCATCGTTACAAAATTATGTTGTACAAAATGGCATACTTGTCTGGAATCAAGTTTGCATACATTACCACATCGTATTAAATCAAAAGCTTGTTAAACTAAAAAAACAACAAAGAGTATGTGAAAAGAAACCAAAAAAGGTTGTCCATGACCCAAATGTGTTTTTATGTCGCAGGTAGAAATTTATTTTTATTTTTGACTGTTGTAGGTTACCTACTATAAATTGGAAGTCCTTGATCGTAATATCATTGATTTCTTTTGCTTGTTAAAAAATGGATCCATGAAGATGTAGTCAGCACGAATTTAAATTTTTGAGCTTGGTCATTTTGTTAACAACATATCTGATACTGATTATTTTTAAATGCGAAGTGTATGCATAAAATGCACATCACGTTAGTAATTGTTGCTCATTTGACCAAATTTGCATTATTTGGTTTGTTTTAAAAATTTATTCATTATCATTGATTGTTCAATATAAGCGCGGGTATATTTTGCATGACACGTGTATGTACATTAAAATTGAGAGATGGACGCTTGGGTAACATGTTATCACATTTAAAGTTGTTGTAGATCGAACAATGTCAATTGTACATGGTTGCAGTTGCATGTTTAATCAGCACATTTAATATCATATATCTAGCAGAGAACAAGATGCCTACATTTGTTAAGCATGATGTAGAAAATAAATTTTGGTGTAACTGAATTAGTTTTTTCCTTTGTTTGAATTTTATTCTGCTGTAGTAGTAAATATTTTGCTGAAATCGCAGTTGGTTGAGCGAAACTAAATGCACCGAATATGTTAGTACAACATTAATTTAAAATAGTGCTACCATTTTTGTAAAAAAAATTAAAAAGTACCACACTGCATATGATGAAAAAAACTTCAAAGGATACTAATTTTTTTATTAAGTAGACTAGAACAGAAGGAAAGTGAGATTAAAATATGGAAGCAATTGGAGCATTTTTTTTGGTAGATTTGGATATATGTTAAAACTTTTTGGTGAATCAAGACAAAAATAGTTATTGTATAATTAGTAATTAGTAATTTTAATAACAAAACTTACCTTTTAATTTAGTACGGTGAATATGGCTATTTAGTCAATGACAAATGTTTTTACCCAATATATATTAAAAAGTTAACCTTTTCTCTTATAAATTGATGTTTAATTTTATCTGCGTACGTATAGTCATTAGTTATAAGGAAATTGTTTGTATATGCATGACATTAGGTTGTAAGTAAACAAATGTGGATACTAAACTTTCTTTTGTCTAATTTGTGATACAATTGTGTTCCAGTATATTATAAATGTATTGAGATGTCCATGTTTGTTAACCATCATTTAAATTTTAAACTAAGGTATTGATTTTGTACTATTGTTTTACATTAGATATATAATGTCAAATATATCCCAATGCATAAAGTAAGAAAACGAACGAACATTCAACTATTGTCCACTTTGAAAAGAGCATGATGAAGTTTTTGTTGATTAAAAAAACGAAAGATATGGAAGAATTTGGAAAAATTCTGAATGCACACAAATTCATTAGTTCATCAGTATACTTATTTAGCCCAAATAGTGGTATTGACTATGTTATTATAATTATTTTCAGGAAAGTAACCTGTGCTTCGTCATGCTAATTTGCATTGAAATGAATCATGCAACCTTTCTATAATTAGTATAGAAAATGCTTAATTTACCAATACTCACAAATAAATCAATAATTTATTTATGTTTTAAATGGTAATAACTATGGAATGATAACTTTCAGTTGTATCCATTTGTACAGAGATGGTGCTAATCTCAGATATACACAAAAATAAGAGAATGCTTATGTATGCAAGTTTGCATTGAAACAAAGTCTTGTTGCAAGATATTATCACACAAGCATAGGAAAATGTGCAATTCACTTATGTTGACTACAATGTATAGTAAAATAGATTACTCTATTCTCATGCAATAGTAATAATGCATTCTAGGCGAAAATCAATAATAAGCAGTACAACTAAAATAATTCATAGTGTAAAAAGTATCAAATTATTGTATCCTAATATCAATTTGTGGATTAGAATACAATCTATGGGAAAGGCACTCCTTTAACTACAACATACAATGATATTACCATTGTCTTTATCTGATAGGAAAGGCATAGGTACATGCACATACCAGAATCATTCAAGATAAAATGAAAGAGTCTAGGAAAATGCTATGAAGATAAATGTTTTGAATATATACTGAAGGGTGTAGAGAAGCATTTTAGCAAACTGCTCAAGGAAGTAGGTTTTCATTTTGGTCAGGTTCTCTCCTTAAATCATTGATTTGGTTAGCATTCTATTGAACTTTCATTTTTTTTCTCAATTTAAATTTTCCTTCTTTAGTATCTATTTTGCCTGCCGCTTCCCTGCTTGTATTTGCTTATGGGCACGCCTTTGAGTACCATCTTTACTACTTTTTGTTCATCAATGATTTAATATGTTATTATGATATTAAATTTTTATTTTGTTCTGCATTTCAATGTCTGCAGCTCTATCACCAGTCTCCTGCAAAATAGAAGTTGTTATTATGGGAGAAAAGGTTCAATTGTTATGCCAGGAAGCAGGAACACATGCAATGATCGCACTTGCAGTTCATCAGGTTGCTTGAAGAATCATTTCCATCTTTTTGGTACTTAGAACATACTGTTTTATACTTCTTAATATGCATCCACCCATTCTGATGTATACGCAAATTTATTTTACTTCAGTGTGATTATTTACCAAACAGTGCTTTTCTCATTATGTCCTTAAATATTAGTTTTATTTATACCACAATGAACATGCATCATATATGTAGTATAATACTTTTTACAAAATTTTCCGGAGCACACTAATTCAAAATATCTTTTTCGTTGCGTCGTTTACCTTTGTCCTATTTAAGACTATACTTAAACTAATGTCAGTTTAAGATTGATAATACTTTTTAACAATTTAAGGTTGATATTACAATAAATACAGGTTCCTCTGACAAGCTACCATGACACGAAGCGGTGCGAAGTATTGAAAGGGTACAAAGTAAAATCTTCGCGCCTAAATTCCATGGAGGTATCAATTAAGGAGATTGATGTTCAACGATTAGACAATTTTGTTTCTATACGGGGGATATTCTCGGCCAGTTCTCTAATATCAAAGACTTATTTAAAGTAGAAGTTCTGAAACAAAAATGTTGCAACTTATTTTCTACCAAGCGAGATTCTGATAATACTGACCTTGCAAGTAACTGTTTTAGCAAGGCAGGGGTTAGTGCAATTCGAAGATTGAGAAAGACCAACAATAATTGAATTGCGAAGGCATGTGGAGCGGGATTTGTTAACAGATCTGATGTGCTTAAACTATTTGATGTTCGATCTGGTGCTGGACTCTTTGAAGTTAAGAAAATTGGCAAGGAGTCCTTCTGACACACATATATTCACTCAATAAAGCATCAAATATGAATAACCCTCCTGACACAAGCATTTGCTTTGTAATTTTCTGTTCAGGGGTACAGAGACAAGTTCAAACTAATATATGGCCTCAAGGGATGGTTTATGATGAATCAAGGGTTCCATGGTCTCTAATACCCTAGATATAGAGAGACTGAACAGTAGTTGGACATGTATGCATTTGGTAAACCTTTTTCTTGCATTCAGCACATGCTACATGATTTAGTACTAATTAATTTTATGCATTCCTGATGCAGATATGCAAATATGTAAACCTTCTTGGTATCTATGAGTTCTCATAATTTATGCAGTGTTCACTTATTCTTCATACTAAATTGAGATTGGATATTGGGGTCATCAGTGGACTCCTACATTAACTTTGGTGGATTACGATGATGACTTTTGAACTTGAATCTACACCTAAATAAAGGTAATTATCTTTCTTAATTTCAAACACCATATTTAATTTAGTGCTGATGTAAATGTTCCTACCAAAGAAAATAACTCGAGTAAAATCAAAGATGTTGAGCTCACTGTTTGATGGATCAGAACTTGAAAATACCAAACCCATAGTCATTGGACGATGCCAGCTTGAAGTTATTATGTAATTTTGAGTTTTTTAGATTATGCTACAAAAATGTCATATGGAGTTATAATATGTTTTTTGTTGCAAACAATACCTTATAAACTTTAGTTATTCCCAAATATATTCATTTATATACAGTCTGTTACTTTGCAGGAATGATGAGGGAGATGGAGGCTTATAACTGATAAGTTTAATAAAGAAGTCTGAAAACCATTTATTGATTAAGCAACATGGCAACATACAGAGGAGATGGAGGCTGACTAAAGAAGAGAAAGGCTTAACCCTAAAATAACACAAGAGGCCTTTATATATAGGCAAAACATAAAACAAAAGACTATATTGCCCTTAATTACGCTAACATCCCCCCTGAAACTCATGATGCAATAGCAATGAGCATCGAGAGTTTGTCAGTTAAAAACCGGAAGCGTGAAGATGACAAAGATTTAGTATACAAATCTGCAAGTTGCAAGGAGGAAGAGACAAATGGCAATGTCAATGTGTCATTCTGAAGGTGGTGGCGAGTAATATGGCAGTCAACCTCAATATGCTTCGTCCTTTCGTGAAAAACGGAGTTATGAGCAATCTGAATAGCACTCTTATTATCACAGTGCAAAGGAGTTGGTCGCCGTAAGAAAACACCTATATCCGCAAGCAACCATCGTAGCCAAACAATTTCACAAGTAGTAGAAGCCATAGCACGGTATTCTGCCTCTGTTGAAGACCGAGATATAACATCCTGCTTCTTACTTTTCCAAGAGATTAGAGAATCTCCTAGAAAAATACAAAAGCCAGTAGTGGATTTGCGATCAGTAGGATCACCAGCCCAATCTGCGTCAGAGTAAGCACATAAATCTAAAGATGAAGTAGAAGAAAGCAAAAGAGTCTGAAACTGAGTGCCACGGAGATATCTCAAAATGCGAATAACAGCAGCCCAATGAACTATAGTAGGAGAAGTAACAAACTGACTGACTATGTGAATAGCATATGCAATGTCAGGGCGAGTGATAGTGAGATAAACCAAACTTCCAACAATCGTTCTATAAAGATTAGGATCTGGCAATGGAGATCCATCAGAAATAGAGTATCGAGCATTGAGCTCAATTGGAGTATCAACAGTCTTATTATCTGAGAGACGAGCACGCTCAAAAATGTCAGAAATATACTTAGATTGAGAAAGAAGATAACCTTTTGGAGAAGAAGCAACTTCAATACCCAAGAAGTAACGAAGGGGGCCCAAGTCTTTCATAGCAAAACTTCGAGTCAACTCAGACTTCAACAAGTTAATCCCAACAACATCATCGCCTGTAATAATCATATCATCAACATAAAGAGAAAGCAAAATTCGACCAGCCGAGGTACACTTGACAAACAAAGCGGAATCATGGTTACTCGAGCAAAAACCAAGAGAAGTAAGCGCAGTAGAGAATTTCTCAAACCAAGCACGGGGAGCCTGTTTAAGACCATAAAGAGCTTTCCTAAGTTTGTAGACTTCACCAGGTTGATGATCAATACCAGGAGGTGGAATCATATAGACTTCTTCATGAAGATCTCCATTAAAAAAGGCATTTTTAACATCCATTTGAGTAATATTCCAGTGGCGAACAGAAGCAACCGCAATAAGAGTTCGAACTGTAGTCATTTTTGCAACAGGAGCAAAAGTCTCCTCATAATCCATACCATATTCTTGAGAATAACCTTTAGCAACCAAGCGAGCTTTATACCTTTCAATAGATCCATCAGCTTTAGTTTTAATCTTATAGATCCAATGAGAACCAATAGCACGTTTTCCTGCAGGAAGAGGTACTAAATCCCAAGTATGAGTTTGATGAAGAGCAGTCAGCTCCTCAGCCATAACACGTTGCCAAAGAGGATCACGAACCGCATCTTTGAAAGATGAAGGCTCAGAGAGACAATGTATAAAAGCAAGAAATGAAGAAAATGAACTGGAAAGACAAGAATATTCAAAATCAGGTCGTCTAGTAGACTGACGGTTTCAGATAGGATATCGACGTTCACTAATATCTACAGTCTCAGAAGGTGATTGGATGGTTGGGGAGTCAATAGAAGTGTCTGGATTTGCAGCAGGAGGTAGCTCATCATCATCAGCAGTGAAAGGATCAATATGAACAAGGTCAGACATAAATATATTGTGAGTACGATCAAGAATTGTAAAATAAGGAATATGTTCAAGAAAAACAACATGTCGAGAAACATATAGCTTATGACTGACTGGATCAAAACAATGATATCCTTTTTGTCCTGCACCATAACCAAGAAAAACACATATAGCAGATCGTGAAGTTAGCTTACTCCGTTGGACATGAGGAAGAAGAACAAAGCATGTAGAACCAAAAACACGAAGAGAAGAATAATCTGGTGGACAACCATACAATTTCTCATAGGGGGACAAGCCAGAATTATGAGAAGTAGGAATTCTATTAATCAAATAAACAGAGCTAAGAGCTGCCTCCCCCCAAAATTCACTTGGAACACTAGCAGACAATAACAGTGACCTAGCAGTCTCAAGAATATGCCTATGTTTCCTTTCAGCAACCCCATTTTGTTCAGGAGTATCAGTGCAAGAGGTCTGATAAATTGTGCCATCTGGAGCAAGAAGTTCCTTAAAATCATGAGAAGTATATTCACCTCCTAAATCACATCTAAAACATTTAATAACAGCTGCATGTTGAGTTTTGATAAGAGATCGAAACTCATTATAGATGCCAAAAAATTCTGAGCGACATTTCATAAGATTAATCCAACAATAACGAGTGCAACCATCAATAAAAGAGACATAATAACGAGAGCCTCCCTTTGTAGAAACAGGAGATGGTCCCCAAACATCAGAATGAATAAGATCAAAAGGTGCAGTAGAAAATGTATTACTTTGAGGAAAAGGCAAAGCAGAAAATTTTGCAAGTTTACAACCACTACAATCAGAAATGTCATGAGTTTTCAAATCTCCTAAAACTCCTGTAGACACTAAGAATTGTAATCGAGACTTGGATACATGACCCAGACGAGAATGCCACAAATAAAACATAGAAGATGACTGACTCAAATGAAAAGACGAAACATCCACACCTGGAACAGAAGCTGCAATCTGTGAAATCTTAGGATCTTTGAGCTGATCCAATACATAAAGTCCTCCTTCTCTATGACCGGTCCCAATCACTTGCTGAGACTTTGGATCCTGAACATAACATTCAGAAGAAGAAAAAGAAATCAAGTAGCCATTATCACAAATTTGACCAACAGAAGCAAGATTTAATGCAAGTCTAGGAATGTGATAGACATTAGATAAGGACAAAGAAGGTATAATGACTGAACCAACACCTTGCACGGGCATCGATGTACCACTAGCACTCATGACAGGCACAGAAACTTTAGGAGCCAAAGAAGTGAAAGAGGATAAATTAGGTGACATGTGATTCGAAGCACAAGAATCTAAAATCCAGGTAGAAGAAGATATACCTGATGTACTAGATGACAAACCTATTTGAGACGAAGCTGATATGGCATGTGGCTGAGATGCAAGGAACATATGAAATTGTTCCATTATTGATGGATCTAAAGAAGAATAGACAGAATTCCAATACGCATAATTTTTACCATCTGCTTGAAGCGAATCATCTCTAGTTACTGCCATTTTAAATCCGATAAAATTTCAAATCCAAAACAGAGAAAACTAAACCCCCAAAAGAATCCAAATTCTGAAAATAACACCTGGAAACTCGAGATCCGGAACTGATCGGATTTGGAAAACTCGAGAGTACTGGGTTTAACTTATATCACACCAAACTACCCTTTTTTCTCCTTCCAGAATAACCAGCTTCAATGGCGAAAAGAACAATAATAAAAGAAAAAAAGGAGACCGTTCCTTTCAACCCAGTACTGAATGTGAAAGCAATCTGATGGGTTGAGCGATATACAACAGACAGATCTAAAAAATCGAGATCTCAGCAAATGTCAAATATTGAAGGATGTCGGACTTTGAGGGAACGGTGGATTAGAACAATTCGGGTCAACTTTTGAGCAATTCGGGTCTGTTGCGGATTAGAAGCAGGGAACAGCGGAACAGCGGATTTGGGATCCGTTGCGGATTTGGAGCGGATCAGAGGCAGGGTTCGACTGGTGCAGGGTTCAGCGGATCGGCGGATTAGAGGCAGGGATTGGCAGATTTGGTGCGGATTTGCTTCGGGTTTGGTGGATCTGGTGGATTCTGGGCAGCGAACAGTTTGGCGGATTAGTTGCAGGGTTTGGCTGGTGATTCTGGGCAGGGTTCGTGTTTGGTACAGGGTTCGGCTTTGGTACTTCAGTTTGGTACAGGGTTCGGCTTTGGTACTTCGGTGGCAGGAGCTTCGGTGGTTGGAACTTTATCACAGTCACAGAAGAGAGAGATTAGAAAAGAGGTGCTTCAGATAGAGAAGAGAGAGGCCAGTTGGATAAATCATCAACAGAGAAGAACCGGCTCCGATACCATGATAAGTTTAATAAAGAAGTCTGAAAACCATTTATTGATTAAGCAACATGGCAACATACAGAGGAGATGGAGGCTGACTAAAGAAGAGAAAGGCATAACCCTAAAATAACACAAGAGGCCTTTATATATAGGCAAAACATAAAACAAAAGACTATATTGCCCTTAATTACGCTGACAATAACAAAATGTAGACGTGAAAAGGTAGCTAACAAAACATGGTTATCTTTTTTCATTGTTAGTAAGGAAGGTAAGGTTCAGGCCTTTCGCAAGTTTTCATTGTTAGTACACGGAAGTACTTTAGGTCTGTTAGCAAATTTATGTATGAATCTTATTTTTGAGTTTGTCTACTCTCCAATAGTTATGAATGTGGTTTTAATGAAAAAAAAGGGCTGATGTAGACAATCTAATGTGGTAGATATTGTGTTAAATAAGTACAAGAAGCACTAGAGGGAAATGTTGAATTATTCAGCAACCAAAATAAATTTTAGTTGAAATAGTAAAAAAGGAACCATATGCTTTTGAATTATATACTTGCTACTTACTGAAAATTGACAACCAAATAGAATAGTTTATTTAAGAATTGTCATAACTGCCTGTTTAATTTAAAGGGAGTGTATTACTTTGTTTTAGCTGCTGTAACGACAGTTGGGTGGTCATAGGTTTAAAATTTAAACAAAAGTAGTGATGTAGTTGTACCGAATATGGTCGGATTTATAATAATCAGACTGTTTCATTTTACGTAATGGTGAACGGCACTTTCTACAGTTTCTACAGAGGATCAGTAATGGTGAACAACAGTTTCTGCATATTCTTGTAATACCAAAAGCCTATTTTATGTGATTACTACATGCAGCATATTTTCTGTTTGTTATGAACTATTTGAGATGACATCTAAGGCTGTTTCATTTTTTGCATTTTAGTTGTGTTTCTTGCATTTTAATTGTGTTTCTTGCATTTTTTTATGTTATAAAACTATAATTTGTGCTTGTGAATTGCAGGTTCTAGAAGTTGGATGAGCTTACAAGCTGAAGACTAAGTGATTTTTCATGTAATCTTGTTTTGAAATGATGTTTGAACAATACGCATGTTAATTGACTTATTTCTATATTTATTAGTTGACATGTTAACTTTGACTTTGTAATTGAAATCAAATATGCTTTTGATATTAATTTTTTGCTATTGACAGCTTTGTCTTGTGAATTTACTACTTTATTGTTTAAACTGTGCACAAATTAAATACGAGATTTGCTATATAAAGATCATAGTTGATGTTGCTATATATTAAAAATATTAACAGCGGAAAATTGCTCTTATGAAAATATAAGGTGAATGCTATGTAAAAAAAATTAATAGTGTTGAAAAACTTTCCATATCATTGAATGTGTGCTACGAAAACACCGATAACGCTATATATACTACAAATATTCATAGTGGAAAACTCCACTTATGGAATCAAAATGTGAAATGCTATTAAATCGTGTGGATAACTTTTCATATCACTGAATATGAGCTATGTAAACAAATCTAATGCTATGAAAAATATTTTTCATATCAATGAATATGAGCTATGAAAATATTGAGAACGCTATAAAAAATTAAGCTAAGAGTTGAGTAAGCAAATATAATTGCAAGGTCTAAACGCTATGTAAAACATTTCATGGTGGTGAATGTGCGCTATAAAATGTATAATACTATAGCATTTAGATTTGATCTATAAGATGTTAGAGGGCTATTATAACATGTCGTTATATAGCGTCGTCACTAATGCTATCGTAGCCTATTATAGCGTTTTTCACATACTATTAAAAGCAAAATCTGTTGTAGTGCTATTATGTTGCCTACATGGATCTTGACTTGTAACTATATTATGGCGGATGTACATCTATTAAAGTGGGCAGTTATAACATTGGCTAGATCTAGTTCTTTATGTAAATCCCCTTTTCACTTGTCATATTGTGATCAATCTAGATATGTTGTGAACTTGACATGTGAAGCGAACTTTAGATCTAAACCTGTTACCAAGTCACCGTAATTATGCTAGATCTAAATAGTTGGACACCTAAATGGTTAATTTAGATCTCATTATGCTTTCTTTGACATCGTAGTTGCTACAAGTTCATCAGTTTTATGTCCACCTTGTTAAGATGTTAATTACATATCCATTCACCTTGTTATCATGCTAGTTTATGTTTATGCAACGATATGTTGAAACTATCACCTTTGTCATATTCCTTTTTCATTGTTATGGCTAGGCTACTTTATAGCCTAGATGCCGCCAAAATACGTGTGAATACGTTGATTAGGAAACGGGGGGAAAACGGATTTATAATTGGCAAAATTTATTTAATATTTATATGAACAGGACATATAATTCAAATGGGGAAACATAGAAATAATCACCTATAATGACATAGGTAGATTTGGATAAAAATGGAATGCTTAGTAATTACAATTAGGAATTGTAATTGTACTTATGAAACGAGGTTAGGTTGCATTAGTGGTGGAAGTCTGCCCGGACTCGACCGGCATATCCAGCAGCCACTAATGTTGAACCTAATGTGGGAGGTCTAGCCCATTATAAACCATGAATGGACATGATAGAGAATTGGACTACTTAACCTAATTTAATCGATAAGGATTATATGATTATGAACTTAAGTTAGGGTTAAGTAAAATTGGATGGGTAGTGGGTGGGTTAAGTAAATTAGAGGGGGTGGGCAATATTTACATATAGGCCCACGAACTTAACCCAATAAGGTTATGTAATTAAAGACACCTAGTGGTATATATAACCGGTGGAAAAATATAATAAAGTTATGTAATTAGAGACACCCTTTAGGGTAAGTATAACTAACATAGGGCTATGTAATTAACGATACCTAAGGGTATACATAGTTAGTGAAAAACCTAGTGGGGATACAAGACAAAGGGGAGAGCTTGTATCATTTTTTGTGGGATTCATTTCAGTCAGTAACTCGGAGTAGGTATCAAATAAAGAACTCCGTACTAGGCGGGGAAGGGGCACGCTCACTGATTGATTATAAGAGCTCCAAACGAGACGGATGGTGTGGGCGGCGCAAACTGACCGGGCCATGTGCATGCATGATCCGAGCAGAGGGGGATAAGATGACCGTGACACCAGTAGATATGGTTGTGCACATCTTAGGGGTTTCCACTTTCGGAAGTGATACCTCCTACTGTGGGGCCAGCACAGGATATCAACGGAGTAGGGAGCCGATCGATCAGGGTAGTGGTTAGGGTACACTCGGACATATGCCCTAAGTCTACCAACTTATAGTGGAGGGGATCACCTCATTGTAGTTATACTATAAATAGTACAGAGTAATCATTAGTGAAGCACATACACCTTACCCTGTCTACCTTGCCACACCTGCCATTTATGTAGTGATCTCTCTTATCCACTTTATATCCCTATCATGTTACTTTTATTTATTTATTGGCTAAAAGTAACTAGACTCGCCAAACCTTATGTCTGACCCTTTTGTTTCTCCTTCTTTCTTCCGTCCCCCCCCCCCCCCCCCCCCAAGGTTCTCAGGGAGTAAACACTCAGGCTTAGTCAGGACTCAGATATCATCTTGCTAGGAGCTACTTCTGAAGTATGGCTCAAGTTCTTGTCTCTACTATGGATTAACTCTTTTAATTGGGGAATTATGTTTTTTAAATTCTTATGTACTCTGATGATGCAAGACAGAAGTTATTTTGTTGTAATGGTTTTTGTGACTTATGGTATTATGAACCATGACATTATGATTTATGTTTGAAATAAAAATTTAAATTCCATTGCTATCTTATTTATATCTGTCTTGTAATTATTCTGTGTTTGTTCACCTATAACGCTTCATGAAACTAAATGCATTCCATTAGTGAGTGACATTAACGGACGTGGGGTGTCACATAAGCAAACTCTATCAGCAGTAGGTGTTGCTCTCAAACTCCTCCAAAGTCGACGATGCAAGCTATGAGCAAGTCTTTAAAGATTCAGTTTACTCTTTCTGTCCGCCGATCTGCGGATGATAAGCTGTGATTAGGTTAAGTGTCGTTCCCAATGCTGCTTGTAGGCTTATCCAAAATTTACTTGTGAACAAGGGGTCTCTATCACTCATAATAATCGATGGTATACCATGAAGTCTGACTATCTGTTTGACATACAATTGGGCAAACGAGCCTGTAGTCCTTGTCTTCTTGACTGTTATAACATGGGCACTTTTGGTTAGATGATCCACCACAACCCAAATGGCCTCATTACCCTTTTGGCTTATAAGATGTCCATCTACAAAGTCCATGGAAATATGTTCCCACTTCCACGTGGGTATCTCTAAAGGCAGTACCAGTCCTCCGGGCTTCCCTTGCTCCGCTTTCACTTTTTGGCATGTTAAACATTTGGCCACAAACTTGGCTACATTTCTCTTCATTCCTTCCCAATTGATATTCCTCTTCATATCATTGTACATTTTATCCCTACCGGGGTGTATGGTCAATTTTTTCCTATGGCACTCCTCTAGAATTTCTTTCCTCGACCCTTTGTCTTTGGGAACGTGAAGTCATCCATCCCAAAGTAAACTTCCATCATTACCAATTAAATATCTAACCAAATGGAGAAAAGTCTCCTTCTTTCCCACTTTCTCCTTTATGCTTCTTAATTCTTCGTCAAATTCTTGTGCACTTTGAATCTTCTCCTTTGGAGTAGGTCTAATAACCATAGCTCCAAGAAAATCATTAGAAGCGGTTGGTGAGGGTTGCAAATTAAAATTTGAGAGGAACTCTAATTGTTTCCATTCTGAGATCGCATTCGAAGTCGCATGTTTCCTACTTAAAGCATCTGCCACAACATTCCTCTTCCCCGGGGTATACTGAGTTATGAAATCAAATGAAGCAATATATTCCACCCATCGTTGTTGTCTCTAGTTTAGGTCACGTTGACAAAATAAATACTTTAGGGATTTATGGTCCATAAAAAGTTTGAATTTCTCCCCTAAAAGATAATGCCACCACATCTTAAG
This sequence comes from Allium sativum, assembly GCA_030737875.1. NCBI lineage: Eukaryota > Viridiplantae > Streptophyta > Magnoliopsida > Asparagales > Amaryllidaceae > Allium > Allium sativum. The sequence continues at coordinate 245,925,647 of CM060919.1, read as the reverse complement.
AGCGAACACTACTGCGGCTAACTCAAGGTCACGAACTTAGTATCTTTTCTCTGAATCCTTGAGTTGTCTACTAGCATAAGCAACTACTCTTCCTTCTTGCATAAGGACCGCTCCTAAACCGGTACCCCACACACCGGTGTAAACTGTAAACAGTTTAGAACCGTCGGGTATAATTAGGACTGGCATGCTATTTAATACTTATTTTAATTTCTTAAAGGATATATCATATTTATTACTCTAAGAAAACACTAAATTCATCTTTGTTATTTGGATTAAAGGAGTAGCAATCTTTTCAAAGTCTTTAATGAGTTTCCGATAATATCCGACCAATCCAAGGAAGCTTCTCGCTTTCGTAGCATTTCAAGGTATCCTCCATTCCTTGATTGCCTCGATCTTTGCGGGGTCTACAGCCAAGCCTTTAATGATACAATATGCCCTAAAAATCTTACTTCTTCCCTTCATAAATGGCACTTCGTGAATTTTGCTTTCAATTGGTTCTTCCTTAATATCTCTAACACTTGTCTTAAGTAATCTTCATGCTCTTTATGGTCTTTTGAAAATATAAGGATATTATCTATGAAGACTACCACTCTATTCATAAGGTCAACAAAGAAAGAAAGTGCCTTCGTTAGTCCGAAGGGCATAACTTTCCATTGAAACATTCCGTCCTGCGTCCTAAATACAGTTTGTCCTTACTGTCCTCCATAATTCTTAACTAGTGAAATTCGGTGGTAAGGTCTGGTTGGGAAAATATTTGGGCTCCTCCCTAGTGGTAAAAAAGGTCATTGATTCTAGGTAAGGGATACCTATTCTTCTTGGTCAACTTATTAAGATTCCTATGATCCACACAAAGTCTTAAGGATCCATCCGCTTTGGTGGCAAACACAACATGTGCTCCCCATTTTGAGGTACTTCGTCGAATGAAACCTTTTTGTAATAATTCTAAAATTTTCTTATCCAGCTCCCTCCTTTCCTTAGGTGCCATGTGCCTCAAGGGTAGTTCTATAGGTCTAACGTCCTTTTCTAGGCCAATATGGAAAGAGATTTTCTATGGGGTGGAAGTCCTGTGACTTCCTCAAAAGTATCTGAGAATTCACAAACTATAGGGATAGAAGATGGTCCTTCAGAACTAGGAGATAAGGAATATAATAAGGTTTTATCCTTGTTTCTAACATTACAAGGAATATTTAGGCTACGTCCTCCTTGGCTCCTAAGACGATCAGTTCTCTTATTGCAATCTAGGACGACCCCATAAAATGATAGTTAATACATATGTAGGATAAGGTCATACCCATACAATCCAACACATACGCTTTACAAAGGAACTCGACATTGTCGGTCTCCAATACTAGGTCTTTACACAACAGCTCAAGAAACTGAGATCCTCCGATAGGGTTGGCCACCTCTATTGAACTATCAGAGATAAACATGGGAAGGTTCAACAGATTAACTAGTCTTAGAGATAAAATAATGAGTTGCTCCGGAATCGAACAAGGTGTATGCAGAATTCCCTAATACATAAGTTATACCTTTAAGTGAGGGTTGTCCTTGGTCATTTGGGGTCGGCTTTGAATTGGTGTTGCCTCTATTGCATAGTTCTGGCCACTCTTAATGACTTTGGGCAGTCCTTGGATATGTGTTCTTCTTCATGGAAGTTGTAGCACTTCCCTTTTAATTCCTTCTTGGCCAACGAGGTACTAAAATCCTTGGCCTCATGACTTTTGCGGTTGCATCTCGTACAGGTCTTTGCATCCTTTTTGAATTTGTTTCCCTTCTTCTAGTTCTTCCGCCATTCCTTTTTCTTATTCTTGTTGGAACTTCCTTCTCCCTTTTCACCTTCTTTCTTCTCCTTAGAACCTTCAACAGTACACAACATAGTTGTCTCTATTAGGGTTTCAGAAGTTGCCCCAAATGTTACTTGGGCTAACGAAGTTTCCTTCAGCCGAGAGTTCGGTCCTTTAACAAATCTCAAGACTTTGTTCATGGGGTGTCTACCAAACCTCTCCTAAACTTACATAATTCGGTAAATTTGGCTATATACTCTTGCAAGCTCAAGCATCCTTGCTTGAGGTGGATGAATTTCTCTAACTGAATAGTCATTTCTGGCCTGAGCAAAAACTTTACTTTGAAACGGGTTTTGAATTCGGCCCATGTAAGTATTCGGCCCTCGTTCTCCACAGATACTAAGTTCCACCATTCAAAGGCCTCATGACCGGAGGATCCTTCGTGCTACCTCCATGCCCTGATGAGGCCTCAATTGGCCCTTTAATAAGAGGTATATACACATAAGGTCCCTCACCATGCCCTATGCTACGAGTTATAGCAACAAGACGATGCCTATGAAGATAGTCATCCACCAAACACTCTTTGACGGTCAAGAATTTCCGGTCTCCATTGAGTAGCCGATTCAAGCGATCGAATTGTATTTGTTGTTTTTCTCGCGGCGAATTAGGAACTGTAAGAAAAGACAAGCGGTGTTAGTATGTTTTCGAGGTCTTAAATTTAAAACATTGATGTCCTTACTTGACTTGAGCCACCTTCTGGCGCACCCCGGCTGCTATCTAATGTAAAACCATTCAGGCTTTGGATCCCCAGCATTGCTATTAAACGGAATGGTGATAATCTTTCATTTTGGCACAGATTCAAAATAGAAAAAGGACGGAGTGTCACTGGTTCGATGTTTGAAGTTGTAAAAGAAATGAACATTTTCAAAATTCAACTCTTTACCAAGAATTTCTCTATAGGCTATGTACAAGGTATACAAATAGGCGTAAGAATTGGAAAGAAGCTGCATGGGGGCAATCGTTAACTGTCTCAGGAAATCGACGATGAATGGTGGGAATGGAGGTATCACTCCAACAAGACACATTAGTCTGGAAATAGCCATATATCCTTCTAGTGGATTATGGGGATGATCTGTTTTTGAGGGTAAAAGGGTATCTCCTTGAAGAATCCCATGCTTGAGGGCGTATCCATATTAGTCTATCATTATCAATTGTCGACTCAACTGAATCTTTAGGCGACTCCAGGATAACTGCATCCCTGAATTCATCGGGAGCACAGTTATCTCCTATCCCTCCTTCTTCCTCCTCACCGAGAGAGACATCGCCTCCAGATGATGCATCACTACCAGGAGTTCCCATCTCATAATCTAGGCCTTCGCTATTCCAACCTGAATCAGAAGTAGAAGATACATCTTCAATGGCAGGGTTTTCAGCTGTCCCTATAGCCTCCCTTCTTTCTGCTAATCTAGATGAGCGTCTCTCGGTCATATCTGATAAACTATTGAAGAAACAATAGCAAGGATTAAGGTAAAGTTGTCGTATCCCCCCATACATGTGTTTGAACTAAAGTGTATAAAGTAAGTGCAAGAAATACAAAGTAAATACATAAGAGCACGATGCAGAAGTTTGACGAAGCAGTAATGTGTTCAGAATAGTTTTAAATGTTCACTCATGTTTAAAAGGTGCTATAATAGCTATTCATTAAATTGTAGATCACGGCCAACATTGATCGAGCAAGTTGGACAGTTCCCTTACATTAAGTAGGTTGGCCTCGAGTTGGCTCGGGTAAACATGTTGGGATCGAATCGGACATCCACAAAGGAAAGTACCCTACAGGCAAATCGGTTCGGTTCGGAAATTGGTACTTTAAGTAGTCCGGATCGGCCCAAGTACCCATAGTTTTCCATGTCCATTTCTGTCACTCCGACCCGACCCGGTCAGATGGATCCCTTTCTCCTTTTCCCTCTTATGCCTCCTGTTTCGAACCAATCTCAAACCTTTCCCTCTTCTTCTTCTCCATCCTCTCTATCCCTTAATCAACACCGAACCAAGTATCATGCCAAAAACCGAATCAAAGCCAAGCACTTATGTGCTGGCGCATCCAACGTCAGTTTCAACCCTCCTCCGCAACTACCTCGAGATGGCGGCGAAACCATCAGTGACGGTGACGAAGGATAAAAAAGCATGGCGTTCGATTGAACACAATATTGAAACCACTCAAATCGTTCACGAATTTGAATTGAAATTAAGTAAAAAGAGATTAACCAAAGTCGTTTGACCCACCTATGTCGTTGATTTGAAGATGGAAAGGGAATTTTGGAGATTCAGAAGTTAGGGTTTTTCTTTTCTTCTAAAACCTAGGAGACGAGAATAATAAAAAGAAAGAATGAAGAAGAGGAGAAACAACGGATTTATATGGATTTAAGGTGGCTCTTTGTATTCCCAACATTTTATTCTGCTCAGACCGGAATGTTGGCCCGTACATATTTAGCCCATTAATATAGTGATGGTGGGGTGTAAGAAAAGCCTTTCGGATCGAATCTGAGCCCAAGCTTAACCCTCGGTGTTAACTCAACGTATGAAACGAAAAATATACAAGAAGTTTACCTGGAGGAGTTGCTGGACATCAAACGGAGTTCTCAGAATTATTTGAAACAAAAGAAATAATTTGCACATTCCATGGTGTATATATAGACGACAAGGGATACATCTTTATGAAGTAACGCGTCCCTACAAACGAGTGGAAGCGACTATTCAATAACCCAAATTCAGAAACCAATGGACAGATAATGTCAAAGCACGCCCCATCTTCAATAGAAACGTTCTTTGCAAAATGTTAACCTACTTTGTGAGCTAGGCTACACAAAGTTAAAAGATCAAATAATGACAGCAATCACTCAAACGATCGGGTCGGATCGGAGCTCTTTTGGTCAAGGCAGAACGGCTCCAAGCAGCGAAGGAAGGGATATAAACCAAACCGGATCCGAAGGATCAAACCCGATCCGGTCCCCTAATTGCTGGTATTTCCGATCCGAAGCCAAACGATTGGAGTGGTAGCGGTTACAGCCCACGATCCCTAGAGACTCGGAAACGGCTAGAAGGCCTTTACCCCACATTCACCCACTAACTCATTGTGCTGGCACCATCTTATGAGATTCGAACCCGAGAGTAGTGGGATGGACGCCACGTGGATCCGAAGCGAAGCCGTTTCAGGAGCACTTTCCACCTATAAATACACCATGAAGGCACATTTGAAAGGATCTTTTGGCATTTCCAGAGTTGTAACCCCTTTGAGAACCAAATTCCATCACCATTTTCATATTATAATCATCTTTAAAGTACATTTCAGAAAAGACTGAGTGAATCTATACATTGTATGAGGGAAAGTGAGTGAGAATTATTGTTGCATCTACATTCAAGTCATCAATTCAAAAAGTGGAAAGTGGATGTAGGCTATTTAACTCCGAACCACTATAAATTGTGTGTTTTATTCATTTTCAATTTCATTTCATCAGAAATTGTTCCTAGTTTGGGTATTTGAGTCATTTTTGGATCTAACAGCAAGCCATACAAGAATTGTTGTTTGCAAAGACTGCTGTAGCAATAACAGCAAGGGAGGCCTGGACTATTCTGAAAACAACATTTCAAGGAAGTTCCAAGGTAGTAGCTATCAAGTTACAGGGATTGAGACAAATGTTTGAGACACTGAACATGAACCAGTATGAGTCGGTTTAATCGTTTTTCTCACGCGAGTTACAACAATTGTCAACCAAATCTAAAGTTATGGATAAGATCTTTCTGAGAGAATAGTTGTGATGAAGGTATTGCGTAGTTTGACAACCAAGTTTGATCATGTAGTGGCAGCAATTGAAGAGTTCAAAGACTTGTCCATCTACACGTTTGATGAGCTGATGAGATCACTGCAGGTCCATGAATCTCGTCTCAATCGATCAGAAGTAAATGATGACACTAAAGCTTTTTATACCAAGGAAGAATCCTAAAGTAGATAACAACAAAGCAGAGGTAGAGGCCAAGGAAATGGAAGAGGTCGAGGTAGTCATAGAGGAAGAGGTAGAGGCAAGACAAGTAACAACCAGCAGTACTCTAATCAATTGAGGAAAGATGTTGAATGTTACTATTATCACAAGAAAGGTCATATGCAAGCTGAATTGTACAAAAAACAAAGACAAGGAAGCCAAGATGTAAAGTGTAATTACTGCCACAAGTCTCGTCATTTACAACCAGACCGATACAAGAAGAAAAGAGAAGGACAAGCAAGTTTTGTTGAAGAGAAGAATAGTAAAACACGGTTATTTATGGCTAAAACCAATGAAGAATTAGATGTGAGTCAAATCTAGTTTTTGGAAAGCAGGTGTTCAAACCACATTACAGGTTTTAAGCATTTGTTTAGTGAATTGGATGAGTCATATAAGAAATCAGTAAAATTTGGTGATGATAAAGAGATTCATTTTGAAGGAAAAGGAAGAGCAGTCATGTAGTCTACCAGCAACACACGGATGCAACATGATGTATATTACATCCCTCAGCTGTCCCAGAACCTACTTACCATTGGCCAAATGATGAACAATGGGTATAACATCACGTTAGAAGGTGACAATTGCAAAATTGTAGTTGCAGCCACAAATCAAACGATGACAACAATCAAGAAGATACAAAACAACTTGTTCCCTTTGGATATAGCGAAGGTAAAAAACAAAGCACTTGCAGTTAAGGAGATTAGTTCCAGCAACATATGGCATTTAAGGTATGGCCATTTGAACATGAACGGTTTGAGATTGCTTAATCAAAATAAAATGGTAATTGGGTTACCGGACATTGATAATATTGGGATATGTGAAGGATATGCGTTTGGAAAGTGATCAAAGCTGCCCTTTCCAAAAGATCGGTCGATGCACGAAACCAAAGCACTCGAGTCGGTGCAAACTGATTTGTGCTGACCAATGAAGGTTAAGTAGATGGGAGGAAGCGAGTATTTCATGTTGTTCATTGATGATTATAGCAGGATGACCTGAGTGTATTATCTTAGTTACAAAAGTGAAGTGTTTGTATTGTTTAAAAGGTTCAAAGCCATGGCAGAACACAAACAGGGGCTAAGTTAAAAGCTCTAAGACCAGACCGTGGTGGTGAGTTTCAATCAAGAGAATTCAAGCAGTTTTGTGAGAAAGGAGTGCTACAACAATTAACTACCCAATACACACCTGAGCAAAACGGTGTGGCTGAACGAAAAAACTGCACCGTGGTAGAACTAGCAAGAAGCATGTTGAAATCTAAAGTTATGCTGAATCAGTTTTGGGTTGAGGCAGTGAAAACAACAATATACATTCTAAGCTTGTCATCAACCAATGATGAATAAGACACCGTTTGAGGCTTAATTTGAAAGAAAGCCTAGTGTTGGGCATTTATGTGTATTTGGGTGCATTGCATACACCCTCATAAGTACACAAAACCCCAAGAAGTTGAACTCTCTAAATCAGAAAAGTGCGTGTTTATTGGGTACTGCTTGCACTCTAAAGGTTATAGATTGTATAATCCATTGACTAAGAAAGTTATAGTTAGTAGAAACATCGTGTTTGACGAGAATGCAAGTTGAAATTGGCCTGTGGGGGAAGACAACACATCAATAACAATTATAGAAGAGGAAAAAGAAGAAGGCAGCAGTAAACTACCACAAGCTAGCCCAAGAACAAGTGGCACATCAAATCAGATGGTCAATTCTAATACACCACAAGGAAGGTACGGTCCTTACGAGAACTATATGAAACAAGTTAAGTTATGTACATATCAGACCTAATGTCTTTTGAAGAAGCAGCAGAAAAGAATGAATGGGTGCAAGCAATGAAAGAAGAAATGGCTATCATAGAACATAACCAAGCTTGGAAGTTGGTGGAATTGCCGAAAGATCGCAGTGCAATTGGAGTTAAATAAGACTAAATTTGGAGCAGATGTCAGGGTATTAAAATGCAAAACAAGGTTATAGCAAAAGGATATACACAAAAACAAGACATATATTATGAGGAGACATTTTCTCCAGTAGCTAGACTTGATACGATTCGACTGCTAATGGCAATTGCAGCCCAATTGAGACAACCTATCTACCAAATGTGAAATCAGCATTTCTTAATGGTGAACTGAAAGAATAAGTTTATGTTGAACAACCGAAAGGATTTGAAGTGAAAGGAGAAGAGCATTGGGCTTATCGTATGTTCAAGGCACTGTATGGCTTGAAGCAGGCCCCTCGTGCATGGTACAGGAAGATTGATGTATTTTTTTAGAAATTGGATTTGAAAGAAGCAAGAATGAGCCTAATCTCTATGTCAAACGCAAAGAAAAAGGATGCTTTCTAGCATTGTGTCTTTATATCGATGATATGATTTATTTTGGTACGAAAGACGAATTGGTAAATGAGTTTAAGGAGCAAATGATGAGTATGCTGAGATGACAAATTTAGGAGAGATGCATTACTTCCTAGGTATGGAAGTCGAGTAGGAGAAGGTTTTTTTTTTTTTTGTATCCCACGCAAATATGCGAATGGTCTTGTAGAAAAGTTTGGATTAAGTAATTGCAATCCTGCACGAACTCCGATGAATACAAATGAGAAGTTAATAGCATTAGATGGATCCGGAGTAGCAGATGCAACTTTATTCAGAAGTTTAGTAGGGGGTTTGATGTATTTGATGCATATAAGACCTGACACTAAGCATGTTGTTGGAATTATTGCAAGGTATATGCAAAACCCGACTAAACATCATATGGGAGCAGCAAAGAGAATTCTTTGATACATTGCAGGAACAACATATTATGGTCTATGGTACGATGCAGTTGATGAACCTTGTTTGAAAGGTTATTGTGACAGTGGCTGGGCAGACATCATAGATGGTTGAAAGAGCACAACAGGTCACATGTTATGTTATGCCAATAGTGTAATTAGTTGAAGCTCAAAGAAACAGTCAACAATTGCACTATCAACTGCAGAAGCTGAGTATGATGCATTAACATCAGTACTATGCCAAGTAATATGGTTAAGGCGCTTGTTGGTGGAGTTCAGTTGTGAGCAAAACGATGCAACAATTCTCTATCGTGATGATCAATCGTGCATCATAGCAGGTCAAAGAACATCGACACTCAACACCATTTCATTCGAGACCTGACTGAGCAAATTAGGGTGACTGAGTTGAAGTATGTGAACATGAACCAACAAGATGCAGATGTGCTGACAAAGTCTGTCACCGGAGAGAAGTTCAAAATGTGTCGTGACATGATGAATGTTCTGGTCTTTGAATTAAGGGGTGGTGTTGAATGTAATCCAAAAAAATAACAGTCTAAGATATGTTCAGACAAAAGTGTAGGAGCATGTCAAATTGACATGTCTTTCGTTGTGCTTAAGTGTTGTTTAGAAGTTAAAAAATATGTTCAGCTTTCTGTTTTGCTGTAAGAAAAAAAATAAAAAAAAAAATGAAATAAAGATGTATAAGTCTAGTTATTTTTCTCTACCTCAGTTTGAATTCCAATAGTTTCTTCTCCTAAAATTTCAAAGGGTATATATCTCTCATGTATTATGAATCCAATGCCGGAAGCTGAAGTTGAAGTTGAAGTGAAGATTAAATGCGTATGTCACCAAAATGCCAGGGACTAAGGCCACCTTATGAAGTCAGATTTTAACAAAGAATAAATGTTGTATATGCAAAATGCCAGGGACTAGGCCGCTTCTTGATTTTCAAATCAACATGAAATTTAGATATGATAGGCTTGGATTGGACAATATTTTTTGTCCATCTATCCCTTCATGATGCCGAGCATTAAATGCAGCTTGTTTTCCGCACTGAAAACAAAGAATGGGCCTGCTGCAAATTCTGCCAAAATAACTGTGAGCCTACATTTAAAACAATAATTTTCAGCCCTTATACAAGACATCTACCTATAGATTATTTGAACGTGAAAGTTGTTGGGCCATTATGGACCCAGTTCTTTTTTTAATTAAAAGACTAGATTTTAAAATCACGGACAATTATTTGTATGTAGAACAACCATCTTGTACTTCTCATAGGATTTTGAATAGCGGATAATTATTTGTATATAGAATAACTATCTGATACATCTCATGTGTTTACTAATGTTATGTTATTTATAACGTGTGTATATATATATATATATATATATATATATAAGCAGAAACTGCAGCATATATTATTTGTAACATAAAGCATATATAACACAATTTATACACAAGATACGCTAATTCACAATTGTAATAATAAACGAAACAATTGTATGAAATATTTCATTACATTACAATATGTAATGATACATGCTATTTGATTACATTACAATAAATAAGATACACGCTGTTTTATTACATTACAATAAAGAAGATACATAATGTTTCATTACGTTACAGTAAAGAAGATACGTACCGTTTCATAATTACATTACACTAAAGAAGGTAAACTTCAGCGATCAACCACTCTCCGCTTTTCAACTTCGGCGATCGACCACTTCGATCCGCAGCTAATCCATTCACCAAGCTGAAGGTGTAACTTTTTGGTTAAGAATTTACTAGGTGATTCACAATGTGGATGCACTTTAGCTCACGCATCCGGTTCAGGTATTTATCCTAACTTATGCATTTAACTAAACACCAAAACTAGCAAAGGGGATAATATGTCAAGTGTCATATGCTGCTTTACTAAACCTTAGGAAAAAACATTTGACACTTGATATTATCCCTTTTCCCAGTCCTAGCACTTAGTTAAATGCATAAGCTGGGATAAATACCTGAACCGGCTTTGTGAGCTAAAGTGCATCAACTTGGTGAACCACCCAATAACTCTTAACCAGAGAGTTAAAGCCTTCAGCTTGGTGAGGCTTCACTGGTGGATCACCCAATAAATTCTTAATCAGAATGCATCATCTTCATCTATACTTGCAACCTAATTTGCAGTAGAACAATAATGAGTCAGTGTATACATATACAACGCACACATATTCACACATAAAAGAAACCATTTACACAAGACTAAGTATTGACTTGAATGCACAAGATAACAGAAGAATATACATATACAACACACAAACCTACTCTGCACAACAACATCATGAACATACAAGCAAGAAGAACACAGTCAGATCATGAATGAATACAACAAATCAGTGCACAAGAACATGCACATATTTGATGCACATAATGTCATATACATGAGCACAAAGTAACTTGGTTCAAGCCAGCAAGTCATAAATGGAAAAGCAATTCAGGTGGAGCAGCAAAAACAATAACACATACACATATATTTACACATAAAAGAGCATATTTGCATAAGATAAAGTACTGACTTGAATGCACAAGATAACAGAAGTATATATTGGACATATATATATATATATATATATATATATATAAATAAATAAATGAAAGTGTGTGTGTATGGATAAGCAATACAAACATCAAAGGAACTAGCAAGCAAGAATGAAGTATTTGTTCTTGTCAGTTTTTAAAGTGTCCAAAACACACAGAAGAAAATATCAAATACATGCAGCTCAGTGAATAAAGAATGAATGAAGTTTCATGTGTACTTATAGCTCAGTCAACAAAACTAGTATGCTTTGATTCTCAAATCATACCACATGATTTTTTTAGCACAAGCCAGAAATGACACATGCACTTCAGATCAGTAAGGATCAGCGTACATGGTGCAATAATACATACAAATGAGCAGGGCATCACAAGTAAAAGTGCCTGAATTCAAGGTAAGCAAATACAGCACAAGTAAAGATAGCAAATACACTGCCGCATTATAAAACTGTCTGAAAATACCCAATTTAAACACAATAGCAGTATGAATTCTAGGTAGACAAGCACATGCAAATATCTATCATTCATATTTTTGAACTAAGGCATGGAAATTCAAATTAAACCCAATTTAAATCCAATTCGTATTCAAATTAAACCCAATTTAAACCCGATTCATATTCAAATTTAACCATGAACTAATACTCACCTCCAGTGGCGACGAGAAGGATAGAAAGTGGTGGACCGAAGCTTCACCGGTCAGCTGAAGGCAGTATGAGTTGACGATAACCCACGGACTGCGGTGGATAGCTAACTGACAAAGGAAGGCGGTCGAGTACCAGAACCCTAATTTAGTTATTTGGTCGCCATTGCAAAATAAAAAGAGGAATATTTCGGCTAAAAGTTTTGATGTGTCAAAACTCGATTGTGCCATAATGGAAGTAGGGAGGGAAAATTTTGATACGTATATCATACGGTCCAAAGCCGTATCAAATGAACTGATCTGGAACTTTGTTGATGAATGGTTAGATCCTACATGTTTGGGGAGGTGCAGATCGCCAAGAGGACAGTTGATACGGCTATTAGCTGCACCACACTTGATACAACTTAAAGCTTTATCAAATCTCTGCATGACCGTGTGCCAAATTAGTATATATGGTGTAGTGACAAAGGACTTCATACTGAATTGCCATAATGTTGGTTGGTCAATTGCACAATGGTATCCTCTCTCTATTTGATATTTGGGAGAGAGATGTATATAGCATACACTTGTTTCTCCGCATTGTTTTACATACATCTGTATATCTCTCTATTTGATATTTGGGAGAGAGAAGTATATGTCAGAGCATAAGAAAGCAACATGTACCTAGAGATATATTATCTTATGATGAAATTGTAATGACTTGGAAATTCAGATGCATTAAATTAATATATTTAACGAATATATGACTAACCATGAATTGACAATTAAAATTTTGTTGCAATTAAAATTTTGTTGAAATTGATTCAATAATCTCAATCGACTCCGAGTGTAAATCAATATTTATAAAAATTCCATTTTGTAAACTTGTAAGCAATAACAGATAGTTGGAATTTGATCATTATTCGAACCGTGTTATAAAATAATATTTTAATATGGGAATATCACTTTCACAAATAATCTCGGAATTAGACGAAACAAGTTTCATCGGATCTATAATTATAAATTATTGTGTGATGCCAAGTTTCATATCGATTAGCCAATTTACATATCTGTGCGAGATTGAAACGTCAAAGGAAATCAAAGAGAATAAGAAATTATAATATATATATATATATATAATAAGTAAAATGAAAAATAAAAAAGAAACCATGGGTACCGGTTTGTCAGATGTTCTCTTCTCTTATGTACGTTTATTTTTTTCTCTCTGCTCTTTTCCATTATCTCCAAATATGATCCCCTTTCCTCCCTTCTCACGTTAGTTTCGAAATCTAGTTCTTTGAAAAAAAGAAAAAAAATCTCGTTGGCCTTCCTGTACCTAATCCCTTGCATCCTCCTTCTTCCATTATGACACCGACCTATCCCCATGCGCTCGCGTAATTCCCAGCTGCTCAGATCCTCAGCTCGACACACCTAAATTCTTGAATTGTGATTTGTGCTTGATTTTGTTGGGGATTTTGCGGTTGAGGCTATTGGATGATGAATATTTCCATACTTCAGACTTTAAAGGTCTATTGTATAGATTCTTTCAGACAATAGTTCAACCCGCCAGGTACAAATTGGTTATCGAACTATCGACCTTCAGGATTCAATAAAACCTTGGAATAGCGAAATCGGTTTCAAAGTTTGTACGGCTTTGATCCGATCAAGAACACTCTATATATGTATTTTTGATGATGCAAGAATCAAATAGAAAGAAGATGAGAAAGAATTAGATTTTGCGGTGCCTGAATAATGTTGTGAATTCGTGAATTTGCAACGGTTTATGTATTTGGTAATGGCGCCGCAAATAATGTGAGGAAGAAGAAGATTAAATAGAAAATTAAATTTGGAATACTTCCGGCATGCCTAGATATAGGCAGTAAAGGGACACTTCTATCCATGAGTTGTTGCAACCGTTAGCAACATTTATTTCTGATCGAATTCAAACAAAGCATCTTTTCGTTTCGCAACAGCCATAAACGTTGCAAAAAAACATCGCATCTGTTTGAATTTAAACGGTTCAAAAATGTCACTATTTCATGCCTTGATTTTTAATTTCATTCGGGTTTTCTCTGGGCCAGAATTTTAGCCCATTACATATTACAATTTCTGTCCAAATATATCGTTTATTGGATCCGGACCCGAGATCCGCAACTCGCACCCGTACCCGGCCCGGCCCGGTTCAGTCAGACGGACGGCGGCGGCTGCGCGCGTGTAGGTGGATAGGGGTGCATGGTCTCCCTCCTCACAACAAAGTAAACATTTGGGTGCCCTAAGGCCCTAACATGCTCATGAGAATTCCCACTAAGTAGTGGCACACTTCTTTATATTTCACAATGTGGGATACATGCATTTCCTCTTCATTATTCTTTCTCTTTAAAATAAACCCATACCCCAAAACTTTGTTTTTAAAATTTTCTAACAATCTCCCCCAATTTTCAAAGTAAAGAAAAATTAAAATGGACGACTGAATCACTAGTGTGACTTCCTACATACCCAAGTGGGATCAAGCCTATGTAGCTCTAAGACCAAGTTTTGCATCATTGTGGAAACAACGCATAAATAAAAGGTATTTTTTGGATTTGAACCTTTACTTAGTGTAAACCGTTCAAAATTCTATCAAGATTCTATGGTGAACTAATCTTGAACCAAGTATCTCTTAATGATAAAACCGGAACAATCACACATGTTGTATTCCTTAGTTAGAGTGTTCTGTATTGCTCAGCACATTAATGGCCATGTGCTTTAATCCTGGTTCAGGAGTCTACTTTAGAAAGCGGTCTTACTTTCCTAGGAAACGACCTGATTTCCGTACTCATATAGGTAAGTCTCTTAAGGTGTTTCTACGACACACCTTTTAAGGTTTCTAGACTTATTTAGGATATTTATCCATCCTTTGTTCATGCAGCATCCAACACTAAATATTATGGGATTATTGATTTAGTGTTCCATAATCGTACTCTTAACTTGTTGGTACCCATTGAACTTTGTCTACCCTTTCCAAGACACAAGTTGGGTTTCTGTTAAGGATGATCAATCTTCATTCACAGACCTTAGTCCCATTTCCTTTGACTTTATAGAAACCATAGCCTTTGGAAGACCTTTTGTAAGTGGGCCAACCAAGTTTTTCTTCATTTCTATGTAGTCAACAGTTATAACTCCACTTTTGAGTAACTGTCTTACCATTTGATGTCTTAGACTCACATGTCTGGACTTTCCATTATATGTCTTATTAGAGACATTATATATCATTGCTTGATTATCATAATTAATTAAGACTGTTGGAGATGGCTTCTTCCACAATGGGATTTCCATTAGCAAATTCCTAAGCCATTCCGCTTCCTTACATGCATCTACTAATGCAATCAATTATGACAACATAGTTGAGTCAGATATACAGGTCTGCTTTTTGGAAGCCCAAGATACAACAGTGCCTCCTAATGTAAATATCCATCCAGTCATAGACTTGGATTTGGATTCTACATTGTTTCAGGTTGCATCACTACATCCTTCCATTACAGCAGGACATCCTTTATAAGATAAACCATAGCTAATGGTTCCTTTCAAATAAGCTAAAACTGTGGAAATGGCTTTCCAGTGTTTGAAACCTGGATTACTCGTAAATCGACACAATACACTTATAGCATGTCCGATGTCGGTTCTAGTGCAATGCATAACATACATAAGACACCCAATAACACTAGAATGTTCCAATGGAGAAACGGTACGTCCAGTGTTCTTTTCTAATTTGATATTTGGATCTAAAGGAGTTGGTGCTGGTTTGTCATCAAAATGACCATACTTCTTTAGGAACTTCTCAATGTAATGAGATTGAGTTAGTATTAACTCCCCCGCTTTCCTAATGATTTTAATTCCTAAAATTACATCAGCCTCTCCTAGATCTTTCATATCAAACTTAAAAGATAGAAACTTCTTAGTTTCATTCACACATGATATATTGGAACCAAATATTAGCATGTCATCAACGTATAAACATATTATAACATTACCGTTGTTATTCGATTTGCTATAACTACATTTATCAGCATCATTAACAATGAATCCACACGACAATGCTACTTTATCAAACTTCTCATGCCATTGCATGGGAGCTTGCTTCAGGCCATAAAGAGATTTGATTAATTTACAAACTTTCTTTTCTTGGTCTGGGGTTATGAAACCTTCAGGTTGTTCCATGTATATCTCTCCTTCTAAATCTCCATTTAGAAAAAATTTCTTTACATCCATTTGATGTATAATCAAATTATGAATTGATGCTAGTGCTATTAAACAGCGTATGGAAGATATGCGAGCAATTAGAGCATATGTATCGAAATAATCTACTCCCTATCTTTACGTATACCTCTTAGCAACTAATCTGGCTTTAAACTTATCAATGGATCCATTTGTATTCAACTTTTTCTTGAATATCCATTTACATCCTATAGGTTTAGCACCAGGAGATAAATCAGTCAATACCCAAGTTTGGTTTAACATTATGGAGTTTATTTCATCATTGATAGCTTCTTTCCACAAATTAGAATCTCTAGAACTCATAGCCTCAGAGTAAGTTTTGGGATCATCATTTTCCAAGGGTTGTATAACTAATTAAATACCCCAAATCGTATACACTAAGAATAAGATAGGTTTCTTACCTATAGTAAATCGATTAAAGCATCATTTTCCAGATCCAATAAGGAAGGATTTATTGAGAGAAACGAGATCTTCAGATTTAGATGTAGCTGCAACATCCTTGAAATTAGCCTCATCCAATCAGAAGGGCTCTCTTCCGTCCATCAGGAACAAAAATTGATTGAAAAACCCGAAATCAAGCACTCAAACCTAAAATCGAGCAGATCTGATTGTAAAACAGATCTAGTTTCTACCAATCGCAATCGAACTCTCAAACCCGAAATCAAGCACCAACCAACGACAAGTTAATCGATTTGCGAGATTTTGGTTTTAATTGGATTTCTAAATGAAAATAATTCAATTGATTTTCAAAATTTGCGGACGTTAATGAAATGAGAATAAGAGGGTAAAGGAACATAACAGTGGGAAATAGGAATGGGTGAGGCGCGGATCAAGGGTGTTGATTGAATGGTTGAGATTTCGTTTTAACTAAAGGTGTGGATCGCTGAGGAGTCATTTTTTTTAATTTGAATATATCTATACTGTTGGCTCGCTTTTTGACCAAGCCATCCAGGATCATTCATAAGAGGAAACCAGGAAACCAAGTCCCCCAAGAAATTGGAAGAATGGATCGCACGCCATCGTCTCGCCCAGGAATGGATCGCACGCTATCGACTCGCCCAGGAATGGATCGCGCTCTATCGACTCGCCCAGGAACGGATCGAAACCATCTCGTCGACGAACGTCACCTCCAGGCGATCCGATCCCTTGTAACGAACCGAACCCTCTGACCCGTTCAACCACGAGCTGGTCTTCAGCGATCCGAATCGCACAGATCTGACAACACCTGTTTACAACGGCTAGTTTGACTGTTTCTTCAATGGTGGCGATGCGATCCGAAAATCTCGGGATTCGTGCCACGTGTCCGCGATCCGCCTGACAAAATCAGCTATAAATAGCCCAGAGCTTGGCATTTTTCGGGAGCTTTTTGGCAATAATGAATACTGAGTCCGCCATTGTTGTCAAACCTTTGAAATATTGAGAGAAATCACTGTTGTACTAGCTTTTAAAGCATAATCAATAAGATATAAAGTGGACGTAGGCTCGTTAACGCCGAACCACTATAAATTCTGAGTGTTATTTTCTTTTTCCTTGTTCCTCATTTAGAATTCTCTACAGTTCATAACAATTTGGGTGTTAGGTCCAAATTTCGATCTAACATTTTTGGTGCTTTCACTGAGAACCTCAGCCTTAAAGTTTCGTCATTCATTTTCTTGAAGATTCCAGCGATTCGGATATCATGGCTGGGAAAAGATCCAAAGTTTCGCAGACCAACGAAACGATCGAGGAGAATGTGCACGAACTGGTCGACGAAGAAATCCTGGATCGCGGAGCGCAGGGGGCGATCCGATCCGACGAAGACACCTCGTTCCGAGTCGATGGGAACGAGACGATCCGTGCTACCGAAGGTGTTGTCACTCGATCCCGAGGCAACACCTCGCAACCTCTGCGTACTACGACCACGAGTCGATCTCAGGGGGGCGCAGCGAACCGCCCTCCACGAACCGAAGCTACCCGAACTGATGGTCAGAACGCAACTCGACCTGGAAAAGAACCTATGACCCACTCCTATCGTCCTGGAACCTCTGCTCGACCCGGTCCGAGCACTTTGCCCATGAGAGAGGATGATGATGACCACTATGATCCTGCTGCTCCTGTCACTGAGGGGGATCTTTCTCGCCTTGTCAAAATGTGGGATAGGTTATTTGATGAGTTGGCCGCCCAGAGGCAGGAAAGTTCCATCCTACGGCAAAACCTGACGGCTATGGATAGAAGACTTGATGAGCTAACAAGGCAAAGAGCATCGCCAGTTCGTCCACTCACCCCAGCATATTCTTCTTCATCTGAAGAATCGCCGAGACCTCCGCGGCGACCGTATGAGAGAGCCGAAAACATAGAGCAGCTTCGGTTCGGGACCCTGCCCTCACAGGAAGAAGAAGAACTAGGGGCAGGACCCACGAACCGTAATATGAATGGTCAAGCAACGGCTCACAGGACTCGAGATGTGAACAGTCCTGTGCACGACAGACCACCTCAGCCCCGTCGCCGCACGCATACGCATGATAACAGGGGGGCAGCGAAGCCCCGTCCGAGCCCCAGATTTTGTGGCTACCCCCCGAAGAGAGATCAGAGAACCTCGTCGGGCCAGAGGCACTGACCCTGAACCTCCTCTGACTAGTGCAAACGTCCCAGCCATGGTTCACCAGATTTTGGCCGACAGCCGTGGGCAGCGGAACGAAGATTGGGGGATTGGCCGCAGTCATACTCCTTTTACCGACGATATTTTGGATGCAACTTTTCCAAGGCATTTCAACATGCCACAAATGAACCGATACGCAGGAAGGTCTGATCCTGTTCAGCACCTAATGAGATACTCTTGGTCGATGACTGCTGCCGCCGCTTCTGACGCGGTTAAGTGTAAAGCGTTTCCCATATTCCTGGAGGACGTGGCTTTGCTATGGTTTACTCGCCTGCCGGCGAGATCGATTTCTAGCTTCAGAGAACTAAGCGAGAAGTTCGTAGAGCAATTCCGTATCTACGCACAGAAGACGAAAAGCGTGATCGACCTATTTCTTGTCAAACAGCGACCAGGCGAAAGTCTAAGGATGTACCTGGATCGTTTCAATTTGGCCGCCACTGAGGTCAAAGATCCTCATGAGCCGACCGTTGTCGCAGCACTAATTGATGGAGTGGATAAGGATACTGAATTCGGGAGGTACTTGGCAGGCAAACCACCCCACACCAGGGAATTATTCTATGAGAAAGCCAATGTACATTTACGCCGGGAAGAGGTGTACGCGAACCGAAAGCTTAAAACAACTGATAAGGAAGAAGTTCAGAGCAATGTCGCCATCAAACAGGCTGGAGACAGCTCGGGGAAAGTTGAGGTTAACGTCGGAAATCAGAACCAGGATGGTCACCGACCGGGTAACAACAGTAACAATGCTAATGGCAACAGCCGGAAGAGGGGCCGAGGAAACGACTCCCAGAGAAGGACTCGTCCCAGGGCCTTTGAAAGTTATACACCCATAAATGATACTCTGGAAAATATCTTCATGGATGCGTATGAAGTCCTCCAGAATAAGAGGCCACCTCCTAGAGAGTCGACGGAAAAAGAGCGTGAGACAGGGAAGTTTTGCCTCTTTCATCAAATTCACGGCCATTCGACGAATGAATGTCGTCACCTGAGGGACGTAGTCGAAAGGTTGCTTCGAGAAGGGAAGCTAGACGAATACAGAGTAGCGCCTAGGGACAGGGGGCAAGCAGTGCAGGCCCCGAACCGGAATCAAAATCAACTTGCTGCTAGGCCAACTGCTCAGCAAAAGGGAAAGAATATTGTAATCAACACCGTGATCGGTGGACTTTACCTTGCTGGACACAGTTCCAAAGCTTTAGATCAATATGTCAACGCAGCCAAACAACACCTCGAAGCGGGGGAATGTAGCAACCCCGAGGACAGTGTTCCGGTGAAGCAGCAAAAGATGATGATTGATGATGTTGTTTTCCGAGAGCGAGAAAGCATTGGGGTCCATGCTCCAACTGAAGATCCACTTGTAATCACAATACCCATTGGGCCAGCCACCGTTCATAAGGTACTGGTGGACAACGGGAGTTCCGTTAATATCCTTTTCAAAAAAGCCTTTGACCAGATGAATCTTGAGATAAAAGACTTGAAGCCCTGCCAAGGATGGATTCGTGGATTCAACGGAGCATCCACCGCACCTATGGGTTACGTAGAATTGCCAGTTACACTTGGGGAAGGAGAACGCCAGAGAGTGAGAATCCTTCCCT
The DNA here is from genome assembly GCA_030737875.1 of Allium sativum. Classification (NCBI taxonomy): domain Eukaryota; kingdom Viridiplantae; phylum Streptophyta; class Magnoliopsida; order Asparagales; family Amaryllidaceae; genus Allium; species Allium sativum. Next base: position 245,905,393 of record CM060919.1, on the reverse strand, counting down.
TTGTGGTTTTGGATGTCGAATCGCCATACAACGCCTTCTTGGGCCGGCCGGCCCTCGCAAAATTTAGAGCCTGTATAGCCCCCTGGTGCTTGCTATTGAAGTTCCCCACAGAGGCCGGCGTAGGTATCGTCAGAGGGGATCAAGTTGCTGCGCGAGCATGTTATGTTGCCGAATTAAAGCTGCTTCGCAACGGCGGGGATATTGAAACTAAAGGCACTCCTCCCCCTTTGGGGGCGGAAACCTTATAGCAATCAAAGAGGATAATTGTTGGAGAGTTGCCTAGAGTGATGCCCGAGGATATAGATCCCAGAGAGGATCAAGACCCCGGGGGCAGAACGGCAACTCCCAACGAAGCAACTGTGGATGTGCCAATCGATGACGGTGATCCGGAGAAGGTCCTTAAGATTGGATCCCAGTTAAGTCCGACTCTTGCCGAAGAATTGACGACTTTCCTAAAGAACAACTTGGATGTATTCGCTTGGACCCATGGGGACATGTGCGGAATATCCCCATCAATCATGAGCCATTCTTTGAGCATTAACCCCAAACATCCTCCAGTGAAGCAAAAAAGGCGAGTGCTGGGCCCAGAGAGGTCCGCTGCCTTGAAAGAAGAGGTTGGGAAGCTAAAGAGTAATGGATTTATCAGAGATTCAACTTACCCAGATTGGATTTCGAACCCAGTCCTGGTAAAGAAGGCCAATGGGAAGTGGCGAACGTGTATCGACTTCTCGGATTTAAATAAAGCTTGTCCCAAAGATAGTTTTCCATTACCTCGAATTGACCAGTTGGTAGATTCGACGGCAGGTCACGAGCTTCTTTCATTCATGGATGCTTATTCAGGATACAATCAGATTCCGATGCATGTTCCGGACCAAGAGCATACTAGCTTTATCACTGATCTGGGATTATATTGTTACGTAGTGATGCCCTTTGGCTTAAAGAATGCAGGCGCTACGTACCAACGTTTGGTCAACAGAATGTTTTATAACCAAATCGGGAAAACGATGGAAGTATACGTCGACGATATGTTGGTTAAGTCCAAGCAATCCTTTCAACACACTACTGACTTGGCAGAGATGTTCGGCATTCTTCGAAAGTATGGGATGAAACTCAATCCCACCAAATGTTCATTCGGTGTTGCTTCTGGAAAATTCTTAGGATTCATTGTCAGTTCGCGCGGTATCGAGATTAATCCGGACCAGATCACGGCAATCAGGAACATTCAGGAACCTAGGCAAATTAAGGACGTGCAAAGCCTTGCTGGAAAAGTGGCCGCACTAAGCAGATTTATCTCCAGGGCTACGGATAAGTGCATCCCATTCTTCGAATTAATAAAGCGGGGAAAACGCCACTTTAAATGGACACCTGACTGCGTGGAAGCGTTTCAGAACTTGCTCAGACACTTGGAGAAACCTCCAATTCTATCTAAACCCATAGACCACGAGGATTTATTCGTGTATTTGGCAGTATCATCTCATGCAGTCAGCTCAGCGTTGGTAAGGGAAGAGGAGAAGGTCCAAAGACCTGTGTATTACGTGAGCAAAAAATTAACAGCGGCAGAGCGTAATTATCCACGGATAGAAAAACTGGCGTATAGTTTACTGATTGCCTCCAGAAAACTTCGGCACTACTTTCAAGCGCATCCTATTATCATATATACTGATCACCCACTCAAGCAAGTTCTACAGAGACCAGAGGCGTCTGGAAGATTACTCAAATGGAATATTGAGTTAAGTCAATTTGACTTGAACTTTCAGCCCAGACGATCAATTCGGGGGCAAGCGATAGCTGACTTCATAGCAGAGTTCACTGTTCCTGAAGAAGACATAGCAAACGAAGAAGTGGAACCCTCAAAGTTACTTTTCGACCCTAATGTCTGGAGATTATATACTGATGGTGCTAGAAATAACGAAAGATCCGGCGCTGGAATAGTGCTTGAAACCCCCGAGAAACGATTGGTAACTTATGCCATCCGAATGGAGTTTCAGGCCACTAACAACGATTCTGAATATGAAGCTCTGATAGCCGGATTAAAGATTGCAAAGGTGCTAGAAGTCACAAAACTGAACATCTTCTGCGATTCCAAGTTAGTTGTGAACCAAGTTACTGGGAGATACCAAGCTAAAAGTGCAAGATTGATTCTATACTTAAAGAAAGTGAAAGAGCTGCTGAATGAGTTTGATCACTACAGCATATCTCATATTCCGCGGTCAGAAAATCAGCAGGCAGACAAGTTGGCAAAGATGGCTAGCTCTAATGATCCTAAGGTGATAGGGCTAGCCCCCGTTGAAGTACTTCGGTCTCCCAGCATCGATCAGATGGAAATCGACCTTGTAATGGAGACGGAACCAGAAAAGGAGTCGTGGATGACTCCTATAAGGAATTTCCTAATGGATGGAGCGCTTCCGACCAGGAAAAGCGAGAGGCGTAAAGTGATTCGCAAAGCCGCCCGATACGTGTTGCAAGGCGGAATCCTTTATAGACAAGGGTATTCAATGCCCCTCCTTCGGTGTATAGCCCACGATGACATCAAACGTGTGCTGCAAGAAGTCCACGAAGGCGAATGTGGCGACCACACTGGGGGGCAAACTTTGGCGAAAAAGATATTGCGGCATGGTTACTTCTGGCCCACCATAAACAAGGATGCAGTAGGATATGCACGACGATGTGATGCATGCCAGAGATTTTCAAAGATACCTAGGGCGCCTCCAAGCCAGTTAAAAACAATGATGCGTCCATGGCCTTTTGCTATGTGGGGAATCGATATCATAGGAAGTCTCCCCATAGCGAGGGGCGGAGCAAAGTTCGCCATTGTGGCCGTAGATTATTTCACTAAGTGGGTCGAGGCAGAACCACTAACTACAATCACAACTAAACGGGTGATCAACTTCATCGTGAGAAACATCATCTGTCGATTCGGAATTCCAAAGATTGTGATAACAGACAACGGAACTCAATTTGATAGTGCTGAATTCAGAAACTTCTGCCAAAAATACCACATCGAGAATCGATACACCTCCGTGGCATACCCGCAATCGAACGGGCAAGTCGAAGCTGCAAACAAAGTAATTAAGTCCATTCTGAAAAGAAGAATGAAGCGGGCTAGAGCCATGTGGGCTGACGAATTGCCCTTGGCACTATGGGCCTACAGGACGACATATAAATCAGCGACAGGACATACCCCGTTCTCCCTTGCTTTTGGAACGGAAGCAGTCATCCCGATTGAGATAAAGGTACCTTCTCATCGGGTGACCTATTATGATCCAATGTCCAATAATGAATTGCTCCTTGAGTCCCTGGATATGATCGAGGAAAAGAGGGATGAAGCCGACCTGCGTGCTCTGAAATGCAAGCAACAGGTCGCCCGATATTACAACAAAAAGGTCCGAGCCCGAACCTTGGAACCCGGAGACTTGGTTCTGAAACGCGTCTTTCCACCCCCAACTCACATGGGAGCAAAGTGGGAAGGACCGTACTCTATTCTCAGCAAGCTTGATAATGGAACCTTCAAGCTGGCAACCGTAGATGGAAAGGAAATCCCCAGAGTGTGGAATGCCCAACATCTACGGCCATATTTAACATGAGAGGCTTCAAACTTATTCTTTTACTTTGTAAAAAAAAAAAAAAACTATGTACAAGGCATGACTCGCCTAGAACAGTCTGATTCCTTAAAGCAAGAGATTATAAAGTGGACGTAGGTCATGATTCGACCGAACCACTATAAAAATACTGTGTGTCATTTACCTTTACTGCGTCTCTGTTTATTTGCCTATGAAAATCAGTGTGAATATTGCAGGTACCCGAAGTCCAGTGCCGACATTTCCTATCGTAAACTAATCAGAGGAACCCAAAGCCTTGGTAAATGCTCTAGCTGCTTGTCCGACTGGTTTTAATCCTCGGAGCTTGGATTAAAATGTAAACCTGAGACGAGTTTGAGGGGCATGCATGATCGCAGACGGCTGAGTCCGAACTCTAACTCTCCAGAGAGAGAGAGAGTATAAAGGCGTCTCCGATTGAGCGCTGAGAAAGAGCTCCTTTCCCGCTGAAGGATCGGGGAGCGAATGAATCGTTGAGCTCGAACTCTAACTCTCCAGAGAGAGAGAGAGTATAAAGGCGTCTCCGATTGAGCGCTGAGAAAGAGCTCCTTTCCCGCTGAAGGATCGGGGAGCGAATGAATCGCTGAGCTCGAACTCTAACTCTCCAGAGAGAGAGAGAGTATAAAGGCGTCTCCGATTGAGCGCTGAGAAAGAGCTCCTTTCCCGCTGAAGGATCGGGGAGCGAATGAATCGTTGAGCTCGAACTCTAACTCTCCAGAGAGAGAGAGAGTATAAAGGCGTCTCCGATTGAGCGCTGAGAAAGAGCTCCTTCCCCGCTGAAGGATCGGGGAACGAACGAATCGCCGAGCATAAAACTCTAACAATTGATTAGGGGGCATCACGCACTCCTATGCGAACGCTAAACTTTGATATAACAAGTGTAACATAGCATGAACATTCTTCTTCTTGTTGATTGACTGATTTATAATTATTAATAGCTGGCTAACGACTAAATGTGGAAAGTTTCTATGAATACAGGTACACAATGATGTAAGAAGAAACAAATTCTTGTTTATGTACTGCAAATCAGCAAAGTGAAAACAAGTTAGAAACAAAAGTGAGGGCCAGTCTCACAATTACACCTCCTGGCCAGTGGGAAGCTTAAAAGGCAAAATATCAGTAAACATCCTATTTATGCTTTGATATCTTCTCTCGCTTCTGCCTCTCCAGCCTCTCCTTATCGGCTTCAGATGGATCCCCCTTCTTCCTTTTCCGCTTGTCCACGAGGGGAGCATCTGACTCCTCTGAGGTTTCCTCTCCCCCATCTTTTCCCTTGCTTCTGCCAGAGAGGGAAGCCGGGAAGTCATCAGGGTTTGCGAAGTGAAGTTGCCGGCTGATGGACTTGGACTGGATTTTCATAATCATCCCAGTTTTGGGATCGAACTCTGCAAGGGGGACCACATTCAAAGCCTCATCCCCCACCTTCTTCAAAGCCAACTCTTTCTCTTGTCTGGCTTTTCGGCTGGCCAGGGGTTCCTCATCATCATCATCATCGTCGGCCTTCTTGGTGCCGGTGATATCCTCTTCATCATCCACATGCCGACCATCCAAGTCTTTTAAAGCCTCGATAGTCTCAGCATCTTTGGGTACGTCGGCACCAGGCACCGAGATGCTTCCTTCAGCTGTTGCGGCCTCGACTCGCTCTGAAACATCGATTTCAGCACCCGGCAGGGCGGTCCCCTCCTCCACTTCTCTCTCTTTTCCAACACCCTTGTCGGCGGGCTCGCCACCTGCATTATAAGAGACACACATTACTAATTCAATGGGTTGTCCTGTTAGACGGCGACAATTCGCAATCGCTTTAGCAAATTGTTGGGAAAAGAGAAAGGTACCTTCAGCGGATACTCCCTCTTGAGCAGACCCGGGTGCTCCAACAACCACGGGAGTTAAGCCTAAGGGAATTAGCGGGTCGTCAGGGTGATACTCCTCAACTCCGGAGGTTTTAGACTTCGCAGCGGAGCTGGAACCTTCGTCAATTTTGCTTTTGCCTTTAGCCGTGGTTCTCTCCTTCTCCATTTCCGCTAGGATTAAGCGACGACCCTCTGCCAGATCCTCAGGCTCGTTGTCCCTTAGAATGCTTTTCATCAATCCATCTTCATCGATCTCTTCGACCCCTAGTCTATGTTTTTCGCCTTCCACGATGGCATCCCATAAGTTGGCCAATGTAACATGATAATCCGGGATCCATGAGATATTGCGAGTTTTGAGAACCTGACCGAGGAAATCAAAGATCATCTCCTCAAACCCCTCGATTTCTTTCTCTCTTTCAAGGAGTTTGTTGTTGGAGGCAGTGGCCATTTCGATGGCGCTATCAACGTTCTTTTCGGCAAGAGCTGCCCGTCCCTCCGCGTCGGCCACCTGATCATTCAAAATTACTTTTTCCGCCTCTGCCAGAGCCAACCTTTCTTTTAGACTCGCATTTTCCGCCTCCCAAGCAGCCTTCTCCGTCAAAAAATGGCCTTGTGCCGTTACCAATTCGATGTTGGCCATTCTGAGGTCTTCAACTTCCTTTTTTAAGGCCATTTTTTCCTGGCTATTGGAATCCAGTTCTGAATGAAAGCGCTGCTTGGCATTTTCTAATTCAGTTTTATAGTTTGCGGCGTCTCTCTGTGCCAAAGCGAGCTGGGCTTGAGCGTCTTCCAGGTCCTTCCCTAATTTTGTCCTAGCCCTTTCATTATTTTCGAGTTTTGCTTTAGACCTGTGAGCTTCTATTTCGAGTGTTCGGATGACCTCCGAAAGATTAAGTGCGTGCTTTTTCATCGTCTCGTACTGCTTGGCCACGTGACGGATATGCCCGATGACTTCTTTATCCCAGTTTTTAGGAACTGGCTCCAAGGCAGGAACAAAGACCATCCTATCGAAGAACATTCCTGGAAATTGTTCCCGTAGCTTTTCCAGCCTACCTTGGATTTCAGGACCGTGAACGTGGTCCCGTGAACCGGGGGCAGCTAGTTCTGGTTGGCTGGTAGGGATAATGTTACTTCTCTCTTGCTCAGTTTCTTTGGAAGAATCTCTGTCCCCATCCTTGGATTCGTGACGCCTTTTGGACGACCGACTGTGGGAAGGCGCACTCTTTGGAGGAGTCAACTCTTTTGGAAGTGTCTTCCCCCCGGTCGGAATTGTCGGATGACTCGAAGGCCTGGTAGAAGTTGATTTGGATGGAGATCGAGGTTGCGAAGAGCCCGGCCTATGAGGAGGACCGCGAGGACCCTCGGTACCCGAACGAAGGCTGGGGGTGCCTTCACGAAGAGAACGGTACGAATAAGATTTCCTGCGTGACATCGCCCCTGCAAAAAAGAAAAGAAGAGCATATTATCACATTGAGTATCCACGACATAATAGTGCACGGTCAGGCAGTGTGTGTGAGGTGTGCATCCCATATAATTCCCCCTGACAGACCCGGGCCTGGAGACAGGCTCGTCTGGCCCGTTTCACGTCCCCTTGTTGAGTCAGCCGCCTCTTCGGGAGCAGAAAAGAAAGGCTCCTCGCCGAAGTCTTTTTCCGTGTATTCAATGTCGGGCAAAGGGATTTTATTCAGCTCGTCGAATAACTGTTCTTCTGTCAATTCGTCATCACCGACAGTTTCCATTGGAGCAGAGGTAGGGATTTCCTTCGACGCATCACCACGGGACTCATCCCCCCTGTATACATTCAAGTCTTCGTCGTCTTGGATGACTATCGGAGAAGGACTTTTGTGAAATTTGGTTGTCTCCACCGCTTGTGAAGTTCCCTCTCCTTCCGTCGGGGGCACATATTTATAAGGTTTGCCGCCGGTTCCAAGTCCAAATTTCCTATCCAAGAGGCGATGCTTGTGAAGGTTGTCATCCGTAATGCATTTTTTAATCCTTAAAAAGTCGGATCTGCTTTGCAAAAGAATGGATAACCGGTTGTTGTATAATGCACCCTCTGTTTTCGGGAAGACATGATCTGTTTAAGACAAAGGAAAAAGCGGAAGAATGTTATTACATAGACTCCCCAAGCAAGATATTCAACTAGGCGATCAAAATTTACTCGATTTGAGCCATCTCCGTGAGCATCCAGCCTGTCTTCTTATGTAAAACTAGTCAGACTTAGGATCCCCGATGTTGCTATATCCGTCATACAGAACTTTCCTGTTGGCCACTGATTCAAAGAAGGAAAAGTTGGGAGTTGCAGAAGAACGGTGCTTGAAGAGAAAGAAGAACACCAGGTCTCTGAATTTGAGTTCGGCGTGCAAGATTTCCGCATAAGCAACATGTAAAGAGTATAGAGACGCATAGGCGTTTGGATGAAGCTGCATCGGGGCAATGCCTAATCGTCTCAGAGTTTCAATGACAATTGGAGGAAACGGAGGAATAGCTCCTACTAGGCACATTGTCCGACTGATAGACATATACCCTTCCGGTGCTAGATGGGGTCTGTCTTCGCTTCCAGGTGTTAAGACATCGTCCCAAGGAATGCCGTGTCTTAAGCAGATTCTCTTGAGTTTTATCTCGTCGAGCTTGGACGCTAAAGAGTCAGAGAATTTATCTATACCGACTGCGCCTGGAATTTCGTCCGGGGCTCGCTCGTCAGACTCGGAGTCGTTGCTGGATGACGTGCTTTCTGTCGGATCTGATTCTGTGGCTTCATATTCGGACCCAGAATCTCCACCTTCTGGATTGATTGGAGGAATTTGAAGATTATGCTGTTCAGGAGTCTCGGATTCCGTTTCGGCTACAGATCTTGAGGAAGAGTGGTCGTTCGACATTGCTGCCAGGACGAGAAAATATGAACGATAAGATCAACACTACCCGTTCCCCGTGTGTGCAAGTGCTGCTGTGTGTGCTTGTATGTGCGCATTATTAAAAACGATAATAAAACATAAAAGCAGTCGAGGTTATTAAAGGTCATTAGTCGTCATATGCAGTCAAATCATGAAGTCATTTAGTCCAGAGAGATCAACGTCAAGGCTCTATCCTAACTGTCCAGAGTTTTGTAGCGACAAGGCGCTGATTAAAGACTGAAATTTCTTCGTATCACCAGCCGTGAGACGGATCGCATAGCAGCGGGATCGCCCCCCCTTCGACTCGCACGGTAGGGGGATCGCCCCCCCTTCGACTCGCACGGTAGGGGGATCGCCCCCCCTTCGACTCGCATAGCAGAGGGATCGCCCCTTTCCGGATCATAGAGCAGAGAGTTCGCCCCTCATCGGATCGCCGGACGAAGGGAAGGCTCCCTCACGAACCGTTGCGACTGCCACGATACGACCCTCTGTTGCCATCTCTCGTCTCGCCGCTTGCTTTCGTTTTCAATCCTTGACCACGATCCGGGTCGGCCTTCCTTCCCCCTCTGCATCCTTCTTCTTCCTCGTCTCCTTCCCGTCCTCAAGGTCTGAGCTCCACGCTCAATGGCCATGGCGGCTTGGTAATTTATTCAGAGAGTCGCGGATCTATATTGTTTCTCCCTCGAATCAGCCGTAGAAATTCAGGAAAGTAATGTGAGAGTGCTTTCTATGAAGTTACCTTTCTAAAAACAGAGAGAATACTTGGATTTTCGAGAGTTTAAAAGGTTGGGTTCGTTTTTCAATAGCTCGCGCGAGACGATTCAGCAGAGAGGAAAAAGAAGGAGAATGAAGAGGGAAGCGTCGGCTTATATTGGCAAAAAAGGTGACCGTTTATCTCCCATCCTTTGTCTTATTTGGTCCACAAAGCGCCCCACAGACCACGATCCGAAGATGAAAACACAAAGAAGCCCACGGACCGCTTTGAAATGATGGCCCACGAAACTCAGAGCCCGTCACGACTCGAAGGAATATGCGCCCCGTATCGCACAAGACCCTAGGAACCCAGCACGCGACGAGCAGATGACCAAATCGGACCATATCGTCCTATGGCGATCCGATTCATGCATGTGTCAATTTGAACCAATGCGACTGTTAACTTATATCCCTTCAGGAGAGGGTAAATAAGGATCTTCGAAGCATGTTTCATCCTCAATAAAACATACTTCGAGGGGGCAAAATGTTGGCTCGCTTTTTGACCAAGCCATCCAGGATCATTCATAAGAGGAAACCAGGAAACCAAGTCCCCCAAGAAATTGGAAGAATGGATCGCACGCCATCGTCTCGCCCAGGAATGGATCGCACGCTATCGACTCGCCCAGGAATGGATCGCGCTCTATCGACTCGCCCAGGAACGGATCGAAACCATCTCGTCGACGAACGTCACCTCCAGGCGATCCGATCCCTTGTAACGAACCGAACCCTCTGACCCGTTCAACCACGAGCTGGTCTTCAGCGATCCGAATCGCACAGATCTGACAACACCTGTTTACAACGGCTAGTTTGACTGTTTCTTCAATGGTGGCGATGCGATCCGAAAATCTCGGGATTCGTGCCACGTGTCCGCGATCCGCCTGACAAAATCAGCTATAAATAGCCCAGAGCTTGGCATTTTTCGGGAGCTTTTTGGCAATAATGAATACTGAGTCCGCCATTGTTGTCAAACCTTTGAAATATTGAGAGAAATCACTGTTGTACTAGCTTTTAAAGCATAATCAATAAGATATAAAGTGGACGTAGGCTCGTTAACGCCGAACCACTATAAATTCTGAGTGTTATTTTCTTTTTCCTTGTTCCTCATTTAGAATTCTCTACAGTTCATAACAATTTGGGTGTTAGGTCCAAATTTCGATCTAACATATACCTACTACAACATAATTTGATACCTATGATAATACATTGAAGCGTGCGTTGCAATAGACAAAAATCAGCATAGTTGTGGCAACATTTTAGCTAGCAATACCTTAGATTTTCGTTGCAGTAGGCCATCTATGGTGTAGTGTAAGCAGTAGGTTTCTTTATTATATTCAACATAATCGTGCCGTTTCAAGAATATCCCTGTCCAATAAATTTGTTGTTCTTGGACAACACTAACTTATCAGACTCATAGACCACCTTGAATCCTTCTTTGTTAAGAAGGTATCCAAAAACCAAATTCTTGCACATATCAGGTACATAAAATACATTGACTAATGTAAGAACTTCCCTGGATTCTCCATTATTTTCTTCATAAGTTTTAAACAGATTACGGTCTTTGCAAACATGAATGATTGATCTAGTATCCACCCACCAATCATTATCAATGTCACTAATAGAGTTCTCCACTTGTACAACAACCACAATCTTTTCTTCAACCACATTCGCTTTTTGTTGTTTCTTTCGAAGATGTCAGTCTAGGGAGTAGGGGTCAGGTTTGTTACAATAGTAACAAGCACCCTTCTTTTTGTTCTTGGAATTATTATTCTTCTTAAATTGTGTCTCATTCTTAGGCCTCAATTTATCAGTAATTTCAATATTATTTGCCTTATCTTGAGACTCAGTTTGCGATTATCATCTAGTTCGCGTTTACGAGAATCCTCTTCAATACGAAGATAACGTTGTAAATCGTCTAAATTATATTTTGTTTCCGCATGTTTCAATTTTTTCTTATAATCATTCCAAAAATTTGGGGGTCTCAAAATAATAACTCCAACAACAAAAGATTTAGGGAGATCAATATCTGCATATTTAAATTGATTCACCAACAGTAGTATTTCACTTACTTGTCCAACTATGGACTTGTTGGCGACCATTTTTGAAATCCATAAAATTACAAATAAGAAATTTCTTATTACCTGCCTCGGATATGCGATACTTTCTCTCCAATCCAGTCCATAGGTCCTTTGCAGTTTCCAAGGTCCTGTGAGCGTTATAGGCTGAAGTAGACAATGCACTCAGAATATGCCCTCTGCATAGGAAATCATCCTCTTTTCGCTTTGCCCATTTTGCCTTCAGAGCGACATCCTCGCCAACGGTTTCTTCCGGTATAACTTCCAATCCGTCTTCCAAGATATAGATCAATTTCACTGTGATCAAGAAGAACTTCATGGTCTCTTGCCAACGAGTAAAGTTTTCATCATCAAAACGCTCCAATTTCGTCAAATGTTGATTCATAACTTGCAATGCGCTCAAACCTTCCATGATTGAAGATATTGTATGAAAATTTTGTTGGGGATTTTGCGGTTTGAGGCTATTGGATGACAAATATGGCTGTACTTCAGATTTTAAGGATCTATTGTATAGATTCTTTCAAAAATAGTTCAACCCACTAGGTACAAACGGGTTATCGAACTATCGATTTTCAGGATTCAATAAAGCCTTGGAATTGCGAAATCGAATTCAAAGTTTTTACAGCTTTGATCCGATCAAGAACACTCTATATATATATTTCTGATGATGCAAGAACCAAATAAAAAGAAGATGAGAAATAATTAGATTTTGCGATGCCTGAATAATGTTGCAAGTTCGTGAATTTGCAACGGTTTATGGTGTTGGCAATGGCGCTGCAAATACTGTGAGGAAGAAGATACTTCTGGCGTGCCTATATATAGGCGGTAAAGGGACACATCTATCCATGAATTGTTGCGACCGTTAGCAACAGTTATTTCTGATCGAATTCAAACAAAGCATCTTTTCGTTTTCCAACAACCATAAACGTTGCAAAAAACCATCGCGTCTGTTTTTTTTTTTGAGCAGAAAGGTAGAGGCAATAACTTGCCTCGCCATATATAAATACTGCATAAAGAAACATCGTCCTGGTGGTCACAATATTACAACCCACACTGCTCACAACGGATCCAAAAAGAAACATAACATCAACCTTGCTCACACAGGAGCTAACCAAAACATCAGGTTTTACAAGACAAAGTACTGTAAGCAAAATAAAAGCGACCAATAGCTACCCATCCGAACAGCGTGGAGCCAATCACCATGCTCCGCTGCTATCTGAAACAAAATCGACAAATAACCAATCATCAATACCCAACCATTTATAGTAAAACTTTAGTACATTAAACAAAACAACATTTGATGAAGTAGCAGTGTTTTTGAAGCAGCGATTGTTTCTTTCGTACCAAATCACCCAGCAAAAAGACAAATTAAGTAACGCAAGTTGTTTCGAAGGAACATGTTCCCAAAACTATGCATGGTCCCTCAGTGAATCTTTCCACATAAGATCAATGTTAGCATTAACTAAACATTTGACCCATACATAGAAAGCAAAATCACAGCCATGAAATAAATGGGTACAATCCTCCTCCTCAATTCCACAAAAAACACATGCAGCATCAATATTTATATTCTTCCTTCTCAACATACTTTTTGTATTTAATTTCCCATGCAAAACTACCCACATATGCATTCGAACCTTCAGTGGGACATTACAGTCCCACATGCATGCAAAGAACGTGAATTTACAACCCGAGAAATTCAAAAACTCATAACACTGCTTCACTGAAAACTTTTCCTTTCCTCTCCACAAAACATACATCATCTTCATCAATTAAACTCACACTCTCCAAGAGACTAAACAGCTTCAGAACCTGAAGTAAAGACCTTCCTTCAATGATTCTAATGAAACTCAACTTCCATTTAAAACCCATAGCTGATGAATCATGCACATCTGAAACATATGCCATCTTATCACAAGAAATTGCATAAAGCAAATCAAACATATGCCATCTGAAACATATACCATCGCGCCTGTTTGAATTTAAACGATTCAGAAATGTCACTATTTCGCGCCTTGATTTTAAATTTCATTCGGGTCTTCTCTGGGCCAGAATTTTGGCCTATTATATATAACAATTTCTGTAGAAAAATATCAATTATTGTATCCGGACCCAAGACCCACAACCCGTACCCGACCCGGTTCGGTCGGACGGACGGCGGCAAGGGGGTGCGCGTGGTATAGTGGTGCATGGTCTCTCTCCTCACAACAAAGTAAACATTTGGGTTCCCCAAGGCCCCAACATGCTCATGAGAATGCCCATTAAGTAGTGGCACACTTCTTTATATTTCACAATGTGGGACAAATGCATTTCCTCTTCCTTCATTCTTTCTTTCTCTTCAAAATAAACCCATACCCCAAAACTTTGTTTTGAAAATTATCTAACAGATTTGAGGGGCTTTGATCAAGGTGATTTTTGATTTGGGTCCAGAGCAGAGAGTGGTTTTGCTAGCAACAAATTGAGGTTGTTCGGTGATAATTCGATTGTTTATTTCTCCTGTAGCTTGAATTGAAGGCCACGTCAAATTTGGAGCTAATATGATGGATGGATGATGTTAGTGTGAAGACGATGCCGGCGAAATCAATGAGTTGAGTGTAGGCAGAGATAAGGAGGAAGAAGGTCACATGCATTGGGTTGATATTTTGTAAATGTACAGGGTAAGGGCTGAATTAAGTTTGAATTGGGTAGGAGAGCATTTAAGAGTAATTATTTTATTTATATAAGTCATTAGTTAGTTAATTGGATTGAATAAATAGCATATAAAACTAATATCCCACCCATACTAGATCGAAATCGAACGCAGTTGGATTTGTTGAACTCGTGTTTGATATAAGCTTCATATCAGAATTGGTCTGGGGAAATTTTGAGTCATTTGGAATTATATATTAGCAGAAAAAGTTTTCAATATTCAAGGTGATCGCCAATTTTCATCTACAGTGCATAACTACATGAAAGACTATAAAAAGATCTTATGAATTATATATGAAATTACTTTAGCAATTCTTCACTCCAATGGAAATATTCTTACTTATCTTTGTATGCATTTATGTTGTATTTATGATGCAGTAACATGTTAAGTGTGTTACATTTGCTTTGAGATGTTATTTAACTCATTGTAAAACGTTGTACAAATGACATTAAAATTAAGATCGTAAAACAATAAAACGTAAGCATATAAACAAAAATCCACTGAAAATAATACAAACAATAGAGTACTAACAATAAAACAAACTTCATTTGATGGAACATTTGTATTTTGAGCTCCATTCAATACTGCGCTTAAGCTTCATTTGTTCGCACAGAGTCTTTACCCATTATCAATAGTTCATGTTTTTTCCTTTAAAATATTTATTTTTGCACCTCAATGTCTTGTTTTTGCTACTTAATATGTAAATATACTCATTATATCTATCTTCTTCTGCGCTTACAATTTTCTTTCTTGATATCTTATTTTATGAATTTCATGCGCAACATTTTCTTTTTCATCTAATGCGACATCAACCTTGTTCTTTCTCTTTTCTAGCTTGACATCCATCGATCTATTATCCTCGTAGGTCTTTGGCAAAGCTCATTCGTCTCATTTTCTCCCTCGAGTTAATAACCTCTTTCAAATGAATCTCCAGAATTAGACGAAGAAGTTGATTTCAATGCTTTATTCTTTCCCTATGAAGATGTTTGAATATTTTGGATGTTCTTTGCATTATTAGACTGACTCGTCAGTAGCTTAGCACAGTTCGAAAATTGTTAGTAGTGTGGTCTTTTAGTCCACGTTTTCCCTAAGTTTTATAAATTCTTTGTTCGTCATTTGTTTCTAGTAAAAAATAAACTATTCTTTCACTAATAAACTTTAGTTATTCTACCGAGAAGCTTTTAAATTTATTAATTTAAGGTTAGTTTGTTAATTTACATGTTTGTATTGCCTCATTATTTGTGTAGTGTAGTTTATTGAAGCTTAATTACTATTGTTAACCGACATAAGCATTACAAGTTTATAATTTGTGTGATAACAGAGTAACGTGCATATGAGTTGAATATTTTAGTCCATTTAGGTTTGTTTGGGTTATTCAGTGTGTATGAGAATAATTTTGTTTATGTATTTAATAAAATGTCGAAAACGATAATAAATTTTATATAATGTATGGTTAGTTAATTAAAGTTTTAAGTATGCGCATAAATGAGATAAACTCCGTATACGTATGATTAGGTTGGAATTAAGACATGCAAGCCTTATTTAATCTAAAATTAGCTACTTCACGCAGATTGATAACAAGAGCGACAATCGTATAAGTTGATTTTTAATATACACCTCGCTTGCTATTAAATTACCAGAAACTGCAAAAGAGGAAATTTTCAATGATTTTGATTTTTATATCTATAAAATAAATCTATGTTAATTTAGATATAGATGGTGATGCCAATCGAAAGCCAATTTAAACGTTAAACTGGACAGTACTTGCTTTGTTAATTTAGGTTTAATTCAATGTACATGTTAATTAATTTAATTTAAATGTCGAAAGCCAATTTTTTCACAAGTACAAAATATGTAGTATATTATATTGATAAAACCTTTAGAGTGTTTTTTGGTCACGTCTGATAAGTATCGTATATGATCGTTATGTGGGCATTCGTTTTTTTAACAGTACACACAATGATATTCATCATATAAAATATTTGTCGGATTTTTCCCTGTATTGTTGTGCAGTTAAAGCTCAGCTAAAGCCTTGCAGAAACCTCGTTATAACCCATGGCACCCTTCAACTTCTACACTATTTCTATTTAGCGCTGATGAAAAGTAGATCCTCTTTAAGCCCTGTTATTTTCAGCTGCACCCGCTAAATCAACGCTTTATAGCACTCGCTTTAGCAATATTAATAAACGATGCTTGATTTGACTGCACAATAAGAAAAACAGCAAATAACGACAAATTTTTAGCAGCGGAAATTTTTGTTGTAAATTAGCAATGGATTTTCGTGGAATTTGTAAGGGATATTTGTTACTACCAAAATTAACTCTGAAACCAGCTGACGATGAAGGGGTTTTGGAGGAACATAAACACAGAAGAACCTTCCAAATGAAAAAGGCCGAATAATAGGAAAAGCTGAAAGCAGTAAAAATAATAGGAGAGTAGCATAAACCAACACCCTCCATGAGGAAAGAAGCTCAAAGTCTTCAAAGTGCCAGCAAAGACTATCCAGTAGGGCCTATCTAACAGGGTTCATCCAACAGGATTTGTCTAGCAAGGAATTCTATAACGAAAGGTTGTCTAGACCGTAAACCAAGAGAGAGGGAGATAAGAGCTCTACTTATTGAAACCCAGAAGGGATATAGGTATTAACTTAGTTAATACCGATACATCAAGAGATGAAGACGTCAAAAGTACCACCACAAAAGTATATAGAGATTATCCAGAACCAGCTTCCGAAACATCTGCTGCGTAAATGCCGAAAGGTCACATTGATAGATAACACATCACCGGGAGCTACCTTTCGTAAAACTAGACCATCCCAAAAGCTCCACCGGAAAGCCAACCCGAACCCTAGTGGAGATACATGCTATCCATACTAATCTACTTCATACATCGACAATGGTTTCGAACCGGCAGTTGTCACATACATCGGGAGGACTAGCTCCTCTAAGTATACACGAGAAAGGCTGAGGCCTACATCTGAAAGTTTATGTCCGAGAGCCTACACCCGGGAGCTATTACCTGAAGTTCAAATACCATCCAAAAGTCACTACGTTGACAAGCTCGTCTCAATCTCAAAGAAGCCTCAACTGATCGGGACCTCCCTTACAGAAGCTATAATCCGCACCATAAAGCGGATGAAAGCCAAGCATCCGAGACCAAGGGGAAAAGCATCTGACTGAGGCCCCTGCAGGCCCAATAGCCCAACAGCGGAAGGGACCCGAATTCTTTATAAATAAGACCCTATGGGTCAGATTTAATAGGGGCTCTGATTCTAATTCTTGTGCTCTTTCTCTCTAAACCCTAATACTTAGGTCAGTTGGAGGATTTCTTATATTCTGTTCATGTACTCTAAATGGAAGATTAATAAAGAGCGGATCTACACTTATAGTATTTTCCTGTGAGTTTATTATGTTATTTCTTATATCGTTACAATTTACTATTTATTTCCCACATATGTATGGATCATTGTCCAAACCTTTCCGCAGATTG
The DNA here is from genome assembly GCA_030737875.1 of Allium sativum. Taxonomy (NCBI): domain Eukaryota; kingdom Viridiplantae; phylum Streptophyta; class Magnoliopsida; order Asparagales; family Amaryllidaceae; genus Allium; species Allium sativum. The sequence goes on along the minus strand of CM060919.1, from coordinate 245,888,050 downwards.
GATGAAACACCCTTCCCTATATGCTTAAACCCTTCCCACGAGCTTAGATCTTTCAACAAACTTGGTGCAATACTCCTCTCCACCATTCATTAAGTCCTTTATCAAGGATTGTTTAGTGATCCTTCTCTTCAATGCCTTGATATCCAGGAACGGTGATCTAACCCAATTTCGCGAAAAGCTAATCAATCTATCCTTTTTTCCGTAGGACCATTCCCACTGAGCTATCTCTAGTGTTGACGAAAAATATCATTAATATTTTGGCGCTAGAGGGAGGGCCTTGAACCTCCGACCTTGTGGTTAACATTTCCATATATCTACCTATGTTGTTCCGTCCCGGATTGGACTAAGGTTTTGGAAAAGCAAGGCTATGGGTAAGAAATCCCGACAAGAATCTTCTTGATCTCGAATGGATAAGTCAGAATCACTAACCCAAGTGTGATTGAAGAACAAAGGCTAAGTGTGGAAGCCTTGCGAATAATAACGCGAAAAAAGGGAAAAAGTACAATGTGCTTCTGGCAGTTGGGATAATAGCCTCTCCCACATAGGATAAACTCTAATACCTCCTCCAAGTGGTTCTACAATGGAGGATGCAAATGTTTTCTCTCATCTAAGACGAACTCTCCACAAGCAAGTTAGAGGAATGATATTTGAGCAAGAAATAATGAATGATATTGACCGCTTCACTGACAAATGGTCTGAGAGAGTGACACCCCAACCTCAGTATACTTTGGGAAGAAGGAAAAAAGGTACAACAACAAGGTTGAGTCACAAAAGGATCAAACCCCAGTGGCGAGAAGAGGGGAATATGCTAGATTACCCAAAGGATATCACCTCACCACTTCTATAGAAAACATTTACTTCCTAACCAAACACGAACTCAACTATTGGCCACTCACAAAGAAAAAGCCCAAATACAAAAGGAAAACAGGAAGATCCTATTGTCATTACCACATGACGAATGGACATGAATCTAATCACTATAGAATCCTTGAGGAAATAGACGTCAAGTTCATCAACCAAGGACAATTACGAGAAAATATGAAAAGATCAGATTAAGTTCAGTTAAAATCCTTAGGAAAAGGATTAGTAAACATGTCCAGGGGTACGGAAAACCCTCCTTTCGAAGTTTAAAGAAACCCAAAAGGGGTCAAACCATAAATGGATTAAATCCCTTGTCATCACCAAATTGGTCAGGACGAGGCATCCCCCCGGGGCGGAGGGGGGGATGGTGTGTTAGTCTTTCTCCATGCCCAAATAAGAGGGGGATAGGCTAAAGCATTAAAAGCGTAAGCCTCCGTTTCACACCAGAAATGGTCGTGGCGGTGCATCTAAAAATAGCAAGCCTTGCCTCTGCTCATAGAAGAGTACCCCCTACCTCTGCTAGAACTAAGCGCGTCCTACCTCTGCTTATGTTATGCGTTACCCGCAGATGGGAACGCAAACACCTATCATCACCTACGATGGTCAGGATAGGGCACCGCTCGGAGGGGGTGGTGTGTAAGCCTCTATTTGTACATACAATGGTCATCATAGAGCGTCAAAAGAGTAAACCATACTTCTGTGTCTACAATGGCCTCTTCTAAGTTTCTAAGACCTTATCATCACCTACGATGGTTAGGATAAGGCGCCTCTTAGAAGGAGGTCGGGTAAGTCCTTGGGCCTTACCTGTGGATAAACTAGCCAAGCGCACCGGATGAACAGGCTCAGAGAGTGGCCAACAAAGCACGTACATCCTCTGCTTTGACAACAGCAACCCAGAGAGTGGATCAGGAAGCACGTACAACCTCTTCTTCACAAATCAAATTCGAGGGGGATACCAAAACATTAATGCGGAAAGGAGATTCCTGGTCTTCAATCTTTAATTACTTGAATAAAAAGTTGGTTCGGGACTTCCATCAATACTGGAAAGGAATTTCTGGTCTTCGAATCTTTAACCGCCTGAACAAGGGTTGGTTCAAGTCTTCTATGTTAATACCTGAATATGGGTTGGATTAGTTTCTCACGAACACCGGAAGCAATCTTTCGGTCCCCTATTTTAAATAACTCGAATCTGGGTTGGTTCAGGTCTTCACAAATACCGAACGAGACAAGTAGGTCTTATCTCAAAACCGAATCCGGGTTGGTTCAACTTTCAACAAAAGCCAGAAATAGATTCTCGGCCTTCCAACTTAAGGCTCTATTCTCGGTCTTATCTCAATAATTCACACCTTCTGCATCTCCATACTATTAACCCTACTGAAAGCAAATGACACTCTAAGAAGGTCTATAAGACAAACTCTTAACGAAGCATACCGAAGTCATGCACCCTGTCATGACAATAACGAAAGAAAAACATTTACGCTAAAATGTGTGATCACACATTAAGTAATGTCGTTGTAAGTCTTTCCTCTGTTCATAAACACCATTATTATAAAATATTACATGCGACAGATGATATACTAGGTACTTTATATTTTACATAGTTATTTACAAGAAAGATTGCGACACAAACACATCTCCTTTGGGAAGAACACCCCATATCCCGATACTAAAACTTCGGTATAAACAACAGCCTAGCTCCTAATGAAAAGTTTCTTATTCATTAGACAAGGAAGAAGTTACAGAATGATGAATCACAGTACGTAAAAGTCCATCAACATTTCGCATCTTTTCTATGACCATGCATGAATCATCTGAGGGTTTAGGCTGCCACTTTAAAGCTCGGTTGAAAGCCTTGCCCATTTCACGAAGATTTTTGTTTTCCTTCTTCAAGTCAAAAGTATCTTTGTGTAAAGAATATTTCTCCTTTTGTAATTGCTTAATTTTGGAAGTTGTCCTCAACACTTTTCCTATCATAAAAACCTTTCATGTTGGCCTTAACCTGTCTATGCCACCTGACAGCAAGGGAATGATCCATTCCAAAGGAAAGTCCCTTATCACAAGACTGGAAGATTCGGACCCCATCGAAACCCACAAGACATCAGAAGCGGAAGTTTCAAGAGTACGTCCAAATATAGGTTCTCATTCTTTATATTTTGTTAATACATCTTCATATCCTACCTCTAAATCAATGGCTTGACATTGGAGTTCATCCTTTTCTCATCGAAGTCGATAGAAGAATTTGTCTTTATATCCCTCTTCACTTCAAGGATGTTTTTGTCCTTTTTCTTTACTTGAGCCTCCAATATACCTATTTTCTCTTTCAAGCGTTGTGCAAGTAGATCCCCGGATGGGGCAAATCTGTCGTCAATATCGCTAAGAAAGTCTCCAGGGCATGGAGTAATTCGAACACCCTCATCTATGAAGAAGGAAGTGTCTTCAAGTAAACATTCCTGTTTGTGTAAACAAATAAGATACCACTTATAGGATCAATTTTCAGATAATGGACATTAATATTTAAACCACAGAACGACCAACGAAAGAAAGAAAATGAACACAAGCACAATTCATATCCATTCAAATTAACATCAACTATAAAGGGTGTAAAAAATTAATTTTTCTCTCCAATACTCCTTTCCTTCATATTACATATTAATTTAGCATGGTGGGCCCTAAGATTCTTTAATATCACCTCTCTATCATTCCCCAAGAAATTGAAAGATAGCTGGGGGTACTTCATACAAATATGCTTGAGCTCTCTCAAAAAACGTTCTCTGCCGGATTTATAGGAATGTTTTGTGAGGAAATCCCTCCTCAACCTAGAGAGTGCAGATCATCCTTGGAAATAAAATAATTAATGGAAACAGAATCTTCATCACCGTAAGAATGAGTCATTAAGGGCTGAGGCCAATAGTAAAGAAGAAATTCAAGGATGAAGGTTCATACCTGAGGGATAGGAGAAATCGTATGTATTGTTTGATCTTTTCTCACCAGGTTTTGGGAAATCAATCTCTTCAGCAAACCCACCATCTCCGCATGAAGTATCTGAAATATGAGATGAATCAGCACTCGAGAATCCCACTTAATCACCCATAAACACAGAGAACATACCTTCCTTCCTGCCATCCTTATCATGTCCACATTAGAAGTTAAATTCATTATTGCGACCACCTATGTCATCACTACCAATAAGTGAAGTAGGATTCTCACCACTTCCAGGGGCTGGATAATCAGGCAACTCCTCAACAAATAAAAGATCCTCAACCCGCTCCTTATACCCTTTAGAAATTATGACATTCTGTCCGGATATCCTAATTCACCCCAAGATCCTGCTTTGAAGATATGGAGGGAGAGAAGGAAAATCCATATCCGAAAATCTGCCACAATTATCATGGTAGGCCAAAAAGAGGGCCTTTTCATAATATTTGGCCGATATATCTGGATGATGTACCCTCAAAAACGAGGAAATTCTGTCCTGGGTTTCATAAGTTATCCGTTTAGCAACGGAAAGGGTTGCCTCCTTTACTCTCAGTTCCCTTGCATGCTCTGCCAACATGCCCGATTGCTCGCGCTTAAGGGTCGAACTTTGGCGGCTAAAATTTGGTTGCCAGTCTTTTCCCTCTCAAAAAACACTCTCAGCTGACTACAAGTTTCCTCATTATGGCTCTTCGCTAAAGCTAAGTCACAAAATTTAGATTCTAATGCGAACTTCTCTTCTTTAAGCTCTCTTGTCTCACGAGATAATGAAGCCGTTGTTGCCCCAACGATGTACCAACCTCCAGATATCTGGAAAGGAACAATGTGGCGTTTAAACTTATATAGGGTAAACAAATAAAGAATTTAGAAGAACGAGAGTATGAGCCAGTAGTGTGATGGAGACAAAAACTAGACCAATCTGCAAAAGCGAACCCTGGAATATCGGACCCATCAACAGAAGGTAAAACAGATCTGACGATACAATCAAAGTCTGAAGTCGGTAAAAGAGGATTTAGAGGGTCACATTATCGATAAAAAGGGGAAAGTGGCTCGCATTCTCTCAAATCTGAAGTTCCTTGAGAATCAGATTGTAGAAGGCCAACAACAAAATCGCTTCCTGCAGTATCCACTGAAGAAGGACACATATTGGGAGAGTCTCCAAGAAAAGGGGCGAGGGGGCTAGATAAAGACCAACACCCAGGCGACTCAATGGTCTCATCACCAAAAAGACGAGAGACCGTATTTGCTCTCTTATGTCTCTTGGTAGAGCCACTGCTGGTAGCCGAGGTTGTTCTCTTCTTAGATAAAAACCTAGGATGGGTAGAGGCAGTGGGAAACGAACGTGAATCATCCCCAAGAAAAGTTGAACGCAAGAGAAAAGGAACTTCACCCAATGCATCAACAACTTGAAGTTGATCCTTTGCTCCAAGCTGCTCTCCTATTGAACAAAACCGAGAAGACTTGCTCATCTTGGAGTCACCCGATTGGGGAATCTCAGACGTAGTCCTGCCAGGTGAGATCGTAACATAAACATGTGTTTTAATCTAATTTCTATTTGATAATTGAACACAAACAACATACAGGTAGACAAGCGGCATAGAATTTTATTAACCCATTAGGCAACGATATTGACTGCAAAGATTGATGTCAAATAGTTAAATTACCCACTTTAACGAATTATTTGTTTGTATAAATCTTGCTTCTTAGAACCCTCGTAATAGACGGGGATGGATTCAACTTGTTAAAGGTCACCATTAATCGTCATCTCGGACAATTCTTGAGAATTTAATCAGAAGAGAAATAGCGGCGGATCCAAGAAAGAAGTGAGGTTAACCTTATCCCAATTTAATTTCCATTGCTAATCCCTTGGCAATTAGCAAGGGTTTACCAACGCCATTTATAAATAATAATTTATTATAAATTACATATTTGTCAGTAAATAAATTAAAATTATATTTTTACTATATAAATAGTATAATGACGGAAAACTGTTGGAAAACTCATGCTAAATTCTATCGTCAAAATTTGACACAATTATCGTAGTTGTTTTTACCGACAACAGTGTTATACAGGAAATCCGTCGCTAAAACCAATATAGCGACGGATTGGAAATGGATTTTACCGCTGCAAAAACAGCTTTTTCTTGTAGTGTTGGTTCTCTTTTAAAACAAATCTGTAAAGTTAGTATTAAAAGATAATTTAACACATAAATGTCTAATATATGGTAGATATCTATTATAGCCATCGATTCTAATCCGTGTAACCATGATATTTTTTGATTTATTATATAGGACTAATAGATATCAGTTTCTTCTACACAAACGATGTGAGAATGATAATTAATTAATTTTAAAGTACTTAATTTTACATCTAATGTACCTTTTTGCACCTCGTTTTTTCTCCTTTTTATCTCCACTACACCTTCTTGTACCTCCACCGCTATAAAACCGCTAAGCGTTTTAACTGCACAACTGTGTTGGATAAGCTATGAATACAGTCATGTAATTAAATCTTGTAAATCATTCCATATCTAATGGTTCACAAAATTTCGACAGCGTTTCCTTTATGTTCCCCGTGTACACGCAATTGTGTATTGTTTAGGGAACAAAATGGTAGTGCTACCGAGGGTTAGAATTGTAAAACGTTATTTTCAATTTAAATTTGCAGAGAAAGTCAGAGAGGAACTCAGCGAGTAGAAGTAAGAATCCCGTCATACATCTTGGTGAATTCATGTCATTCAGGCATCATCGCGAGGACTTGGAAAATTTATTAATTAAGATAACAAACAGTTATTACATTTTTATATTTTATACTTTGATCGTTGAATGCTTTTGAAAATACCCGTGGCTGTCATTGGAAAGTGTCAAGAAACGTTGGTATGTATACCAACGACATTTCCAAGGGCTACCAATGACTTTCGAACGGTTGCCAACGGTTGGTAGCCATTGGAAAACATTGTTGTTTTTATAGCGAAAATATCTGAACAGCAAAAATATTGTTGGGATTAGTATTGCATTAAAACTATCAAGCAGTAGAGAACAAAAGGCTGAATAATATGATGTAGTGGTGAAGTGTTAATGATGATGCTTTATGTGTGAAATAGAACCGTTGAAGTGAGAGTAAGCTCAAGCTATGGATACCGAAGGCTTGTTAAATAACCGTCAAATTCTGGATGCTTATTAATAAGCATAGATATGTCAATTTTGAAATTGAAATACATTGTTCATATTTTTCTTATTATTGAGTCTGAATATGTATTTGTTGGAGTTAGGCTGCGTTTGTTTTTACTTAAAAGTTCTAAATGCAAGTTCTTATTTATAAATTGGAACTTTTAAGGTTGCTTGTTTTTTGTTTATGTTCTGAATAAAACCATCTATTTAGACAAAATAATTCAGAACATTTTTAGTGTTTATTTTAAGTTATGAATACTGAATATTGTTTTTCGTTCTGAATTCTTAATGCAAACAAACAAGTAAGTGATTGTTCAGAATTCATCATTAAGCAATCAGCGCTCAGACTTTAGAGTTCAGCAATCAGAATTTAGAATTCAGCATATTAAACAAACGAAGTTTAGTCTAACGTCGTTTTTATTTCAAGCGAAGTGTCCCGAAAGTCTAGTCCATTTCTTCTCCAGAGGAGAAGGTATCCAATTATTTTTACAACTCTTATCAGCTGCATCCGAACAAAAAACAAAGTCCCAGTTTATTTTTCCTTGAATTACATTGTTATTTGCTAACTAAAGTAGATATATAATTATGAGCCACGAGTCATGAATGTTTAATAAATAAAATAAACTAAGCTCAAGTTCCAATCTATATTGTACTACGATTTCGTCCATTTTCAAATTACTCAAATCGTTTTTTCCTCCATCACGTTTGGTATAATAGGTTAAACCATCCGTTAAGCTAATCAAAGTCGATTAATTATTAATTTAACGTACTAAAGCAAAATATTAAATCCGTTTAATGGTTAATTTATTGATTAGAACGGCATAAAAACGAATTAAATAAAGACAAGTTTCCGACATTCCACGGACCCATGAGAGATCTAGGATCCCATCTTCTTCCTTGCTGTCTTTTCTTACGTGGTGCTTTCCATCTTTTCTTGTTGTACCCAAATGTGTGAGATGGGTTAATCCAATAAATAATTATATGAGTGGAATTCCATGTTGATTATTTTAGAATATTGTGCATGTTCTTCGACCACGACTTGTGTAGTCTGGCTCTTAGTGGATCATACGATGCGATGTTGATTTTACTTTTGTCTTCTTCTTCTTGCTTCGTATAGCTGATCCATTTTTGTTAACCATTTTAACTTTATTAATAGTTTGGTTGAAAGACCAAACTTTTGATTCGATGGTAAAATTCTAAAATTACCCTTACATACTTTTGTTTTTATATAACACTTAAAAAGTAAATTTAACAGATAACCCGTTTTACAAAGTGGAAAATAGACATATGGACAAACTTCGAGAAAAAATTAGTCTGAAGGACGTCAAGTTTTATTTTTTGGTTGAAGTACAAACTTTAAAAAAAAATTAGGCTAAAGGACAATGCTATAATATAATTAGCATTTTCTACAGTGTAAAACTGAATAATGCTAATTGCTTTTAGCATTTTTCGTGTAGTGTAAAAAAATTGAATATAATGCTAATTACATCTAACATTTTCCTACAGCTTAATTTTGGTTCAAAGTTTGTCATTCAGACTAAAAATAAAACTTGGTGTCCTTCATCCTAATTTTTTGGCAAAATTTGTCATTCTCCGTAATTACCTCTTTTACGAATTCAAATTGTACTTTTTTCAAATATAAATAAATTTTAATGGTACTTAAATGCGAAATTCAACAAATATACATGCTTTACAACTGTCTTTTTTTATTAATTAATTAACAACACAAATAAATTTTTAAAAAACTAATTACATACTGGACTAAAAGGTTAAAGTGCAAACTAACAACGTATGATTTCAACATAAAAATTGATAAAAGTACGTACAAATCATTTTCTTTTGAATATATTAGATATATATGTTGTTTAAAAACATGATTTGCGAGCAAAGTGAATACAATAATCAAGCGCGAAGCACATGCTATAACGGTCTTTTAAATTAACCACACGCTCTAATCGTTTTTCATTTTGACAATTACAAAAGATAAATCAAATCAGTGATGCTAGATTTGTAAATTATTCACATCAATGCATGCTTATACAATCAATCAAAATAGTCTAAATATAACATTTGGAAAATGGATATTAATACCTTTTCTTTGTTTTTGAAATTTGATCTTCATATAATAGTACATGTTAGTTGTACAAGTTTTAAATAACATGCAACACATTGCATGTTAAATAGTGGAAATTAGGCGCACAATCTTCTTTACGGAATCAAATTCCTTGTAACGAAATTTCTCTATTCCCTATACCCAAACAATTAAGAACCCCTAATTTCCATCTTTTTACAATTAACCTCTCCTTTTTTTATTTGATTTAATCGCAAAAAGGTGGAAATTGGGATCCTATTTGATTGGATATAGGGGGACAGATGATTTTTTGGTATAGTGGATTTACTCTCCTTTTTTCCAAGTTTGATGTAAGCGGCATCCTCCCCTAAAGTTTATTATAAAGCGGGTCCCTGTTTTTAGTTGTTACGTGTTTTTTTACAAAATTTTGGCGCTGCTGTATAAAAAGAATTCAAAAATTCAGAAAATTGCAAATATTCAAGTGAGTCATCTGAAAAAAAAAACATAAAAATCAGCAATTATAGTGAATAATTGTTGATACATCAGCAATAATTCAATATAATTGCTAATATATCAGATGTAACGATAAAAATTGTTGCAGTGTAAATTATTGCTGATATATCGGTAATTATTGTATATAATTGCTGAGTTGATGAATTCTTGCTAATATATCTGCAAGAACAGAGTATAGTAATCAAGCGCAAATCTATGTCAAAGATGCAGGCTATATATGATTGTTTAAGTTGTGTTCCTTTTCTTAAGCAATATGCTAGCGGATATTATATTTGAAGATGAGTAAGTCGTTTTAAGTTCATCTAGTATTAGTACTAGGAGATAGATTTGGGTTAAGTTGATGTGTATATTCGATTGTCGTTTGCGCATGGACGACTTTGGTGTGCTGTTGACGTGAAACGTGAATGGAGTACTTACACGTATCTTAGGATAACATGCAACTCACATTTTCATGTTGTCTGTTTTTGGGGTCCTTACAAATGATATACATCTATCCATGTATTTTGTTGATGAAAACCCACTTGTCATGATGGACATCATCATTTGACAAAATAAAAAAGAATGAGAAAAGAGGTTTAGTTAAAAGTCTGTTCATGTTGCACCACTATAATGGTTCTTATGTTGATAAGTACGGAAATTAAATCAACTATTTTTATTAAAAAAAAATAACGTAAATAAATCTGCTTTTAGATTTTTTTCATAAAAAAATTATTGCAGTTGACAATGATAAAAGTAAAATTGTTTTATTTTTTTTAAAACATGATTATTTATATATAGGTCAAGGTAGCATATAACATGCTATACAAAGAGTGGGCAATATTGCACAAGGGAAGATTTGAACTAGGGGTGGGCATAAACCGCACCATAATGCGGAAACCGCCTAGACCGAACCGCAAAAACAGTACGGAAAACCGCACCAGATTCTCTCTCTAAAGCAAACAGCCCTAACCGAACCGACTCGCAACGATACGGTCAGGTTGCGGTTTGAACTTTCACCAAACCATATTAAACCGAATCGAACCGCATAGCTACGCCGACAATGTTACAATAAAAAAATTAACAAATTCCTATATAACTTTTAATTTAACGATATATATTCTATTTTCAATGTATGTTGTAGTTATATTAATTAAAGATAACACTATGTGTTTTAACCTTCAGGTGACACAACGTCATACAATCATAAATTGATTGTTGATGGAAGTTATTTTCTTGTTTCATATTTAATACGGGTTCGAACCGGACCGAACCAAAACCGAACCGTATTACATTGAAACCGAACCGAAACCGAACCGTTTGAACGGTTAGTATAATGGTTTGCATTTTTGATTAACCGTTTGATGCAGTGCGGAAGCGGTTTGAGCTTCAAACCGCACTGAACCGATCTGCGCCCACCCCTAATTTGAACCCATAACTTCTTACGTCAAGTCCGAGCGTGTTAACCACTTTAATGATGGTGCTTGTCAAAAGTAAAATTGTTTGACAAAAGAAATTAACTCATAAATGAAAGTGCAAACGTTCAACATTTTACGTTGTGTCTGGTTTGATTTTGAGTTTTCAACGTTTATTTCGAAGTTCGAAGGATAACGAAGGTAACAGATCAAAAAACGAAGGAGGTGATGGAGGGAATGGAAGGATGGTAAATGAATGAATTATTCCTCATTTTTCCGGTGTTTCTTAAAATACGAGAAATAAAAAAAACATTTTGTTTTTTGTGTGTTAATTTCGTTTTGTAAAACTATCACTTTTCACAATATGTGTGGGTCGTTCGTATTATTGTGTAAACGAAAACTCAAATTAAAACATAAAAACCAAACACACCCTTAGCATATAAAGAAAGGAATGCAAACCAGCTTCCGCCTTCTTAAACACTTATAAAATAGAAAAATACGTGCACTAATCAAAATTCAATGAAAATACAATTAAAATTAGTTTATATGTATATCTACGTGTACGTTCATATAAATGAGAATGCAAATTAGTTATGACTTCAGGAGCATATGAAATTTACACCTAGTAATTAAAGTAGTTAACTAAAATTTAGACTGTTAATTAAACGACGAAAGGATAAAAGGGAAGACATTCCTAAAGGGACTCGAGAGCTAAGACCATAACCAACAATCCGTTCTGTTCATTTCTTCTCTTTCATCTAAACAAGCCACAACGCACCCAGCAATACAAAACTAGCCACAACCAGCCACAAACCACTTTAAAAAATATTATATAATACAAACAGTACAAAACAGCAAACACCCCTTCCATCCAATATTACCTCTTTTCACCGCAGCAAACAACGTTTGCATGCTTTTTTATTATTAAAACTTTATAACGGCAAAGTCTTTGCCGTTATAAATTTATAAAGGCAAAGTCTTTGCCGTTATAAATTTATAACGGGAAAGACTTCGCCGTTATAACCACCAACCTCTGTTCACTCAACCAACCACGAACCACGTCCAAACTAGCCACGGGTGACTGAACAAGTCATACCTGGTTACTCCGTGGCTTGTTTAGTAACTGAACAAACCATTGTTGGTTGTGCTGTAAGTGAGGGTTCCTTTTTTGGTCAATAATTGCTAGGAGTGTACAAAACAATTTTCCCCTTTAGCAGCAACAACAACAATAATAATATGCAACTACCTTTAGATTTTCAATGATTAGCCACTGTTTTTCAACTTATTTTGACATGACCCCGTGGAATATGTTTTCGATGATCTACTATCAAATTTTCTCACTTCCAGATATACTATTTCTGAATTTTGCTATGTATGAGTGGTAACATTGTTAATCATTTTATTTGAATGAAATCCTCACATTTGTTGTTTTCCCAAGGAAAGTCTCCTTAAAAGTTGCCCCAATATCTGAAAATTGGATTTATTTATTTAAGAATGCCTAAATAGGATTTTCAAAATATAAACATTGCATGAGAGTGGGTTGTAAAATAGCGTTTCTTAAGGTTAATATATGCTAAATGGGGATGAATAGTATTTTCTAACTTATGCAAGCCGTTTTTAAAAAATAAGATAAGTATAAGATCACATATTAACAACGTAAACTTATGCAAAAAATCAATCACATAAGCAATCATAAATGAATATAAAAGCAACAAATTAAGATGTAAATAGTCAGCGAAATGACATCGTGGATCATATACAAGTTCAAAATTTTCCTATAATCCTATAACGACTCGGTTTTTTGACTAACTTTATAATCTATAATTTATAGATTTTATCTGTAGGTAATTAAACTCAATTAAATAATACTGAATTTGAATATGATAGAAATCTGGAATAATCATTTGTTTAAAATCCTATGTGTATATTTTTTAACTTGTTATTTATATATACACACAACTAAATGTTGTTTTAACTCTTCGTTTGCATCGAAATTCTTGATTTAAGATTATTTTTGAATGCAAGAAAAAATATAATTACTAAAGTAAAATTATATTTAAATATTTAAGAGAATTTAAGTTAATCTTTTTATAAAATCTTAGGTGTATATGTATGTATATATATATATATATATATATAAAGTTTTGACCTTTAGCACACACACATACACACACACACACACATATATATATATGTGTGTGCGTATGTGTATATACATATACATATACACACACATATATATATATATAAATCAAGGTAGTAATTTTTGTTTTGTATACAAGTAAAATCTTATTACTTCTCATATAAGCATATGAAAAAGAACATGGCATTAAATTGATAAGAATAAAATCAAATCAAATTCAATCAATAAGAATATTGTTTTGTACAAGATTTGATACTCTAAAATCTATGAAGTACATGCTACTTAAGAACTAAGATTTCCAGAGAAGCTAAGCTGTCATTGAAGTATGCTAGAACATGTTTGTTCAAATCAAAACTATATTATCAAATCAAGACAATAAATGACTTGAATTTCTTAAGAGCAAAGTATAGATCTTTAAATCTTTTTGCACATGGTCAGCACCCCTATGTGTACATAAATTCCTTGCATGATATGCACCTTAAATAAGAGAAGATCAAAGAAAAGATAGCCCAACATCACTTCTCATTGACTCAATGTAGAGGCGGCCTAAGACCTTACATCTGCAGCTATAACCCCCTACCATTTTTGCACATAGATGTACGTATGTGCACATCTACATAGCTTGGCCTAACTGCTGAAAGAATCAAACTAGTATCTTAAGCAACATCTTTTCCATCAAACAACAGCAGCCTAAACTCTACCCTATCAATGCTTATAACCTTCCTAGCATTTTGCATTCGTGGCCCTATTTTTTTGTTTTATTTCACTTTTAGCCTCCTTTTACAAAATATTGCAAATATAGCCCCCTTTTGACCAGCTCATCGCTGAGTTGGCCAGCGCGGGCTAGAATGTACTGGCGCAATCTGGGATAGCGCCGGTACACGTGTACACTGGCGCAATCCCGGATTGCGCCAGTTCAGCCAAAAAAAAAGAAAATGAAGTGATCCTTTCTTGGCGCAATCCAAAATTGCGCCAAGGGATGTCAAGCGCACAGTTATTACAATTTCTTTTTTTTCTTTGATCATGTTTTATACCTAAAGCCTAATACCCAACGCAACTCCTCACAAGCCTCACCGCACCAAGATCCGGTGATAACCCGTTGCCACCACTCTAGCACACCCGACCTCTACATGTTGTATACATCAGAGAACTCACGCCTAGAACACTGACAACATTGACCCATATCCGCCAGCTCTCCCTTACCTACTTCGCCTGAACCACTGCTTTCAAGGATGCACCGACCACCTAAATACCCAGTGCAGCTGCTCGCCACCATGAACACCCCATTTGTGTTATCACCCAAACGACCATCATACCCGAGCCTCACTGTAACCCTTATGTCACTGAACTGCACCACTCTAAGATGGACACCCCAGATCCCCCCTCCCCTACCGGTACTTTATGGAGACCATGCATGTGTACATTTATTGACTTACTGCCATGCATTTAAATATTTTCAACTTATACAGAACCTTGTTTTGATATGTTGTCATTTTTGGATTAGATTTTGTTCTTGAGTGTGATATACAAATACAAACAAATATGAGTAAATCTTCATTAGTGACAATAAAGCACATAAAGTGCGGGATAAAGTATATATAAGTTTCCAAGCAGTGTGTGTATATAGCGCTTAGGCACCATGAGAAATATGCAGTAAACATAAACATTACAAATTCTAATTTACCAAATAGTCAAGTAACTATCCATTTTTAAGTCAAGTGTTGATGCGAACATAATAACTTGACAAATTACCAATTAGCATATATGAAAACACAATAATGAACAACGGTTTTTTTGCCATTCAGACATCTGATGAACGAAATGTTTGTAGTTCAACAAACTAAGTTGGTGATATTTTTTTAAGTCAGTCAGGTGGCCGACAACATCGGATTGGAAGGAAGAGCATGGTTTCGGGAATGGTCGGCATGGCTAGGAGTGTGGGCGCGGATGAGGAAAACATGGCAACAGGTGCAGGATAAGCGAAAATGCGGATCGACTTTGCTGGGTAGCGAATGTGAGCGCGGATACCGGAGGCGGTACAGATGAATGCGGGTGGTGCTAGGGAGGAGCATTCATGAATGGCGGAGAGGCTTTGCAATCTTTTGTTTTGGCCCTACCTCAATTTTGAGGCTGGATCCACCAATGTCTCCGGCCTCCCGATCTGATTTCCAACGCCATGATTTGTAGTGAAGTGTAGTTCAAAGCATCCGCCGGCCCAGCACACTTTGTACGCTGCTAGCCTTGCTCTGGCCCGCCATACCAAGTGTTGTTCCGAAGGCATAGCCCAATAGGCTTGCGTCTGGGACGATGGTCCCTCCAGCCGTGGTGGACATGTGGATGCCACTGCCGTGGAGCGGGGATTTGGCACCGATGAGTTTGCGGTTTCTGGAGGTGGACTTGAAGCCTTTCCCGTCATATAGGAGGCAGGGACGAGGTCATCAGTTGTCGTCACCTCCAAGAGCCCCACCTCTGTCCATGCACACGTCCCCTATACATTTACAACTTCCTAATATATACATGCATGCACAACACAACACCATCCTACATCCATGCACACGCTCCCAACCAAAACCACACAGCTCATTGTTATTTTTTTCCCATTTCGGGAAGAATCTCCCCTTCCAGTTGCTTTTAGCTTTACTTTTCCCTAAATGTGCAGTGTGAGTAGCTCCATTCCTAGGCAACAATAGAAGAATGAAAGACGGTAATATGAGAGATCCTCCTCGTTTCATGCATGAGTTTATCGAGTGTGAGGTATTTTGTAGTTTCCTTCATTTTGTTTCATTTTAAAGATTAGGCAAGGGTGAAGAAAAACTGACTGAGAAACGAAAATGAGTTTCTCTTCTCGTGTTCCTTGATTTATGCATGAGTCATTTTGTAGGTAGGAATAAAGAATGGAATTTAGAAAATAAATATATGTTGCCTCAAAACATGAAAGCCAGTTGGCGCAGTTTCAAACTGCACCCATATAGAAGCAGTTTTCTTCTTTTGTTGAACTGGCGCAATCCGGGATTGCATCAGTGTACACTTGTAACGACGCAATCCTAGATTGCGCCCAGTACATTTTGGTCCGCGTTGGCCAACTCAGCAATAAGTTGGTCAAAAGGGGGCTATATTTGCAATATTTTGCAAAAGGAGGCTAAAAGTGAAGAAAAAAAAATTGGTCCACAAATGCAAAATTCTACATTCTAGCGGACCTGAGCCTGTACATATGGCAGAGATTTGGGGACAAAGTTTTGAAGAAAACAAATGAGACAATGCCTTAACATATCATCCCTTTCAATCATACATATTGTAGCCTAAGACGACCTCTTGCATCCCCATCAATGACTAGACACTATGCAATATTTTATCATTTGTATTCATCTATAAATACATTAGTATACCACCACAATTACACTTTAAAAAGTCTAGCCTGAACTCAAACTAAAGGCTAAAACCAGAGAGCAAAAAGAGGCAGAAACCTGGAACTGAACCAGAGACGGTAAACAGATTTTTGTGCGTAAATACTGTTGGATCTAGATTAACCCTAGAGGGGGGGTGAATAGGGTTTATCACAGTTTTTCACTGAATTAAAAAACTGACAGGATATTAAAATAATAAACAAATCACTGAATACAGCAAAAATAAAAGTGCATAAAATAAATCGCACACAGATATACCCAGCTTCGGCAAAACCCTGCCTACTGCTGCATTCCTAAGGTTTCCACTAGGTAAAAGAACAGATCCCGCATACAAGACCGTGTACACTTGCTAACCCCTCGCTTCTATTATAATCCTACGCTCAAAACCCTAGACTGGTCTATATCCACTAGACTAGATTTTCCCTTAGTTTTACAGACACTAGTAAACTGTCAGTTAACCCCTAACTGAATCCCCTAGAATTTTACAAACTCTAGAACTGTTCAGACTATTTCAATTCAAATTACAAATGACAAAACAAAATTAAAAACAACTTTAAAAACCCTAGCCCTTATGAAATTAAATTAAAACACATAGACGTAGCCCCTTTTCACATGGCCGGCCCATTTGCATTTTCTTTGGTCCGATCTCCCTTTTGCTCTGAAGAAAAAATATGGCGGCTGGCTTCGAAGGCTAGGGTTTCTCTGGAATTCTAAATCTCGATCGCGATTCAGATAAATTGATGCTTTAAAGATGAAAATCCTTTGCTTGGCTTGTCGATAGATCTAGTCTTTGTCTCTGGCTCTCGTTGATTTGAAGATGATCGAATAATCGTGAGTAATTTGAATTTTATTGTTTTTAAATTCTTGCGAGTTGCTTTTGGTTTCGATCGGTGAATAGCCAGTGATGAATAGAGTGTATTTAAATAGGATTATCAAATCCTTTATCTCTCTGATTTTGTATAAAATGACTTGGCTGATTTTTCCTCGAATTGCTTGATTTCCTCTTTTGATTTATGGATTTGATTGAATACAAGATTTCCTCTTTTGGTCCCTCTGGTTTAAATTGCTTGCGTTTATTTGGACATGAATTCAGGAAATTATTTGTTGCCTTTTATTCCTTTGTGAAAATTCTGGAAACCCTTAATTGACACACTGCCAAAACTAGTGCATTTGAAAAACTGGAAACATTTTCTTGGCTTGACTTGCATTCGAAAATCCATATTTGATACTTGCCACAAATGAAACATTCCCTTGTATGTAAGAATGAATACTTGCTAAATTTTCTGGTTTCTGGAAACTATTAAATACTTGCCAAATATGTCCACTGTGATTTTTCCTGTATGATTTTCTGCCCGATTGATTTACTTGTTTCCTGTTTTGTTGTTTGATAAAATTGCTATGAATTCGATTGTGTGATGACTGAATTAATTCTGCCCAAATATAGTCACATGTATTTCGGGAAACAAACAATGTGATTTGTGGCCTTTTAAAACAAATGTTATTCTTGCTAAGAAAAAACAATTCATTAAACGACGCTTGCCAATCTTGAATTTTTGAACTATAATCTTCTGCATGTCTTGAACCAATTACTGGAAACATATATTTGTCGGTGCATTCAGTTTTGTCCAATCTTGTATATATGAAACTTAAGACATGACACTTCTTTGCATGTTGAAGTCTGAAAAGTAATCAATTGGTTTGTAACATATTCACATGAGTTCCCGGAGCATGTCTGTGATCATAACACCTCTGGAATCAGTTTTAAAACTGTTTTGACACATGCTGAATGACATCAATTTCCCTATACACTTGAAATTAAAAAACTTGCTCGACCATTTATGTATATGTCCACAACCTTAAATGACGTTGTGCACTTGATATTGCTATTACACTTAATCTTGTAGTTGTCCCATTTTAAAAACTGCTGCACCCTTATGTATATGCACATTGCTACTGTATTGAGCCATGTATAGTTATATCATCATTGCTTGTACACATACATTCATACTGTAAAACTGTTGCTTTCACATATTTCCATATTCACTAGAGTTGCAGTTGCCATCCATTCATCACTATGCAGCTATGTGTATACTAGATCATGTATCAACCAATTTGTTGCTGTATTAACATGATTGGTATTACACTTGAATAATCCTTGTCACTTGTGAAACTTGTATTTGTGACGCTCCATCCATAAAAATACTTGCTAAACCAATCTTGTATAGCTGTTATCATGTATGACAATGTCTACATTCTGCTAATCCCTTGCGCTGTCATGTGCTTTGACATGCTTGCTGACACATTAAGTTGCACATGTATCATGCTAAAATATCATGTGATCCATGCTGCCATGATGTTGCTGTGTTGATCTCATCCACTCTGTTTGCTGTTGCACTTGCTTAACCATCTTTGTACATGCTTCCTTACTGATTTGTGTATAGTCATTACTGTTGCACTATTGAACTCGACCCCATGAATTTGAAAACTGCATTGAAATCATACTGTTATGTTGACTTAAGTATTTCACATGCATGTCCACTGTTTGTTTTGATTTTCTTGTATCAATGGTCTGGCTGCATATTCATCAGACTGGTTGTTGTTGCCATGTTGACTTGTGGTGCATTAGCTTGTGCTTGAGCTCGACCATACATTTGATTGCCTTGTTTATTAAACTTGACCATTCATGATTTATTTTGCTCGTCCATATACGCACTGAGTCGAGATGGTCCACGTGGTTACTCCTCAGTTGCTCGCTGATTGGCGAGGCAGTTCACACGTGTATATATGCAGCCATCAGACAAGATTTTTTGTCCCGGTGCTATACACATACAAACCGACTAGGCATAGATGAATCAGATCAAGTCATGAAAAATGATGAGAAACACACCAAAATTCTGAGGCAAATAAAATTTATATTTGCGTGTATTCAGTATTATTTCTATTGCAGTGTGTGTGTTTCATGTGATAGGTAAGCAGGTGATGACTGGACTGACAGTGAAGATGCTGTGAAGATAGAAGACTAGAATAGTGTGTAAATGTGTATATAAGTGAATGAAGTCATACAGAGTGTCTGAGTGATGTAGTGAGGAGATGATGTAACAAATGTACTGAATTGTATGTATATAAATATATTTATGAAATGAAGTGTATCAGTGAAGTGTTCAAATAATGGAGTATAAAATTTGTACAGTTTGATATTGAAATAAAATATTCTATTTAAATAAAATACTGCGTGAATATTAAATTTCTGTACAGTTGTATTTTATTTAAATAAAAATATTATATTCCTATCTGTTCTGTATTATACCAGTATAGTTACAAACACATATAATAATAAAATATATTTGTTTGTTATCATCAAACAAAAATCATATAATTCTGTATACAACACCGTTATATACAACAATCTCCCCCTTTTGATGATGACAAACAAATATTAAGATTTTGAATACAGTAAATGTGTTTGACAGTGAAGAACATAACTCCCCCTATTTGAAAGCTCCCCCTACAACAGAGACTCCCCCTATAACTGTACATGAGTGAAATGAATAATAATGAATTTTCAAAATTAAAAATATTTATAAAATATTCAGTCAAATCAAAATCTCAAACCATTCTCCCCCTTTTGTTATCATCAAAAGGATTCAAAAATTAAAACATAGATGAAAAATGACTAAAAATATAATTTCAACATAAGAGGAAGAATAGTCATCATAAATCTCAATCAGTCAAACAAAAATCATAATATTCTAAGAATTAGTGGCTTATTTCACATTGCAGAGAATGACAAATTTACGATGAAATTCATGTATAGAGAGATTTCAAAAAACATGATTTCCAATTATTTTCAAAAGAATTTTATAAAATAGAGCATAAAAACAATGATGAAATTTGGACTAAGTGACAAAATCGTATAATCTCAAATCCCAATATCTATCAATCAACAAATCATAATATTTCATAAGATTTCAACACATTTCACAAAATAGAAGATGGATTGATAGGCTGGTTTTTACACACCAAGGAGAATTTCATATAAATTTTTATTTACTCAAATTATTTTCATTTTCTTTTCATTTTATTTAAGAGCACATAGACCACACATAACAAGATCTTGGATTTTTAAATGAGATCAGTTGCAGCTTAAATATAAGTAATCTCATAACCATGCATAACCAGAGCTTGGATTTTTAAATGAGGTTAGAGAAACACTTATGTATTAATTTTATTTATCAATTTAAGCTACAAAAGAAAAACTCCTTAGTATATAAAACCAAATGGATGATAGAAATGTGGTAGATACATAAATGGTTTGTGAAATAAATTTCTAAATTAATCATATTATGAAATATGCTCAACTGTACTAGGATCATTGAAAATTTTCAATTGTCACTAATTATGAAAAATAACATAGTCCCATTTCTATCATAAATATTTCCACTGTTTATTCAAAAAGATTTTTAACAAATATTAAACTCCCCACATTAATATAAAAACATGATGGATGGCAGAATAATGGTAGATAAAGAAGATGGTTGTGAAATAATCGCCAATTCAAAGATATTATAATAATTATTCAACCATCATGAAAATATAAATAAAATCTCCTCTTATTGTGAAATATGCTGCAGACATAATACATCACAATTTCAAAATATGATAATAATTTTAATACAGTTCAGTTTGATCATTGATTTCAATTTCTGAATGAATAATCAATAAATAATTTTAAAATTGAAAATCCATTATAAGAGGGATTTGTAAGATCTATACAAGACAAGAGGGATTAACAAAATATATACAAAAAATATTCAGCACTTCTAAACTGATACCACTTAATGTCTCTATTCATTAGGATTTTAAAAATGACACTGGAGACGAACAAAGATATCTCCAACAATAAAATCATAATCACAAAGCCTAAGCAGGCACGGTTAACAAATCAAGCAATTTAATTTCCTCTATCAGAGCATGGTATATATTTGATACCAAAACAAGCAGTCACCAAACAATTTCAAAAGCGGTTCCTTCTATCAGAGCAGCAGACCAAAATTTTTATCAAAGCAAGCAGTTACCCCAATATTAAGGTAGCACAAATAGTTTCAAAGCAGAACTTGTCAGGATGACAGTCACATAAGATGATTCATGATCTAAGATTAAAAATACCATTTATTTTAAATCATTTGATGGAATATGAAGATATCAGGATTCACTGAATCAATCACAACAGATTATAAATTTTAGATTCAAGATATGTGTGTGATTCAATAAATCAATAATTTCAAATGATTTTAAACAAACAAATATTCAAATCAAATAATCATGAAATAGCAGTGAGTTTTAAGGCCTGATTTCCAAAGAATTTCCGCAAGTATTTTTTGACAAGTACACGAAAAATTTCATATCATTTACATCAAGTTTGAAAGGTAATCATGATCCAAAAAAAAAATTAATTTATTTGAAATCACTTGAATCAATGTCAAGTTTGAGATATAATGAATCAGTCACACAAGATTGATAATTTCAAATTTTAGAGGTGTGTGATATTCAGAATATCAAGAATTTCAGATGATTTCAAACAAATAAATTTCAACAATAATGATCATGAATAAAGATGCGATTCAAGATGTATCACTGTAATTCAAGACAATTCAAACTATCCAAGCCAATCTGAAAATCAATGAAATTATCACAACTAAGAAATAGCAGTGTGAAATTTCAATTGTTTTTCAGATCTTCAAAATTTATAATTCAAATTAACAGTGTTCAAGATATGACAAGAATACATCAACACTGTTATGAATTCAGAAAATAGAAAATAAACTTCAAAACAATTGCAGATATTTACAAATTTATATTCAAGATCTGGAAAAGATTAAAACATTAGAGTTTTATGTAAAAGAAGCAAATTTCCAGAAAAATATGACTTCTGCAATTGGAAGTTAATGAAGCTCAAAAAGGAAACAACAAAAAAGTGTGGCAGTGACAAATCGAAGGAAAAAAAGACGAGGTAGAAGGAGGAATAAACAAAGAAAATAAATATTTACAAAGGTGAGTTCAGAGATCATGCATAAAATCGATGTAAACCAGAATCTCTGACTCAACAGATGTGGCTAAGGAACTGTGAATGATTATGTGATATGTAGCAGTTTGAATCCAATTTTTCTTTAGCTATGCAGTTCCTCAGCCTCCTTCGGTACCTAACTGATAAGAAGATTGAGTGGTCTAACAAAAGTAGTAAAACCACTCACAGTTATATTCGTATGTTTTGGTACCCAAACCTGTTTGTATAATAATCAACTCAAATCTATCTTCATACCCTTTGGAACCCAAATCTGTTTGAATTTAATGAAGTTTGTTTTATTTCTTTTTGGGATCCAAAATTGTTCAATTGGATTATTGTAAAACAAATTCACATCATGTTTATGATTCAAAAATCCTTTGCGATTATCAGAGTTTCAATTTTCATATCGATTCTTTCCAAAGCAGTTTAAAGGATTTTTAAAATCATTTGAGTTCTGATTTTCAAAAACATTATTTTTGTCAAAGCCAAGACCACTTTTATTTCCAGATGAAAAATGATTTTTCAATAACATATTCAGAGATTTTTCACCATTAGAAAATTTAGTCAATGTTGTTTCAAGTCGTTGAATTTCAGTTTTAAGATCACTGTTTTCTTTCATTAAATCTGAACAATAATTTTTAGTGATCTTACATCTTTCAAAATCAGATTTCAAAACCAAAATTTCATCATTAAGCAATTTAATTTTGGTTTGAGACTCAACAATTTCAAATTCAAATTGTTTTTGACTCTCAGATTCAAATTTCTTGAGTTTTTCAATCTAAATTTCTAGCTCATTCAGAATAGACTCAGTTTTCAACAAGCTTTGATTTTCAGCAAAAATATATTTGGAATTTTCAGTCGTTTTAAAATTTTCAAATTCTTTTTGCAAATAATTGTTTGTTCTTTCAAGCTCTATCTTGTTCTCCTTTAAGATCAGAATTTCATTCTCAAGTTTTTGAATATTTTTATTTTGACGAACAAGATCATTTTTCAAATTTAAACAATTTTTGCAATTAGAATTTGAAGACTTCTTAATGTTTTTAAGCTTTGATTCCAAAAGACTATTTTTGCATATCAACTCAAGTTTTTCAGATTTTAGAATTTTATTTTTAGATTTTAGATTCTCAACAGATTCAGTTAAATCATTTAAACGATGAGTTAAATTTTTATAAGAAATATCTTTTGTTGAGTCTACATCAGAATTTCCATCTGTACAACCTGTTAAGCCCAAATCTGAAATTGAGTTGACATTCTGAGGTTTTGAGCGATTGTCTTCTTTTCCATATAGCGTGTTGAGAGTTGTCCTGATTTCCTGCGCAGTCAAACAATGGGAGATAAGGCTATATTGGACATCATCAATATAAGAATATAAAGTATGAGTAGCACGAAAATTAAATTCAATATCAACCTTATTTACAATATCATGCCCATTTATAATACTATTCCAACATTTAATATCAACAAATTTTAAATAGGATTCCATTTCTGATTTCCAATTCAAAAAATCTGTACCATTAAAAATAGATGGAAAACGACTGGACTGACTCTCAGAGGACTGACAACTAGGATGACCCATTACTCTAGAGTTAATGAAATAACCTGCTCTGATACCACTTGTTGGATCTAGATTAACCCTAGAGGGGGGGGGTGAATAGGGTTTATCACAATTTTTCACTGAATTAAAAAACTGACAGGATATTAAAATAATAAACAAATCACAGAATGCAGTAAAAATAAAAGTGCAGAAAATAAATAACACACAGATATACCCAGCTTCGGCAAAACCCTGCCTACTGATGCATTCCTAAGGTTTCTACTAGGTAAAAGAACAGATCCCACATACAAGACCATGTACACTCGCGAACCCCTCGCTCCTATTCTAATCCTACGCTCAGAACCCTAGACTGCTCTATATCCACTAGACCAGATTTTCCCCTAGTTTTACAGACACTAGTAAACTGTCAGTTGACCCCTAACTGAATCCCCTAGAATTTTACAGATTCTAGAACTGTTCGGACTGTTTCAATTCAAATTACAAATGACAATACAAAATTAAAAACAACTTAAAAAACCCTAGCCCTTATGAAATTAAATTAAAACACATAGACTTAGCCCCTTTTCACATGGCCGACCCATTTGCATTTTCTTTGGTCCGATCTCCCTTTTGCTCTGAAGAAAAATACGGCGACCGGCTTCAAAGGCTAGGGTTTCTCTAGAAATCTAAATCTCGATCGCGATTCTGATAAACTGATGCTTTGAGGCTGAAAATCATTTGCTTGGCTTGACGATAGATCTGGTGTTTATCTCTGGCTCTCGTTGATTTGAAGATGATCGAATAATCGTGAGTGATTTGAATTTTCTTGCTTTTAAATTCTTGTGAGTTGCTTTTGGTTTCGATCGATGAATAGCCAGTGATGAACAGAGTGTATTTAAATAGGATTATCAAATCCTTTATCTTTCTGATTTCGTATAAAATGACTTGGTGGATTTTTCCTTGAATTGCTTGATTTCCTCTTTTGATTTATGGATTTGATTGAATACAAGATTTCCTCTTTTGGTCCGTCTTGTTTAAATTGCTTGCGTGTATTTGGACATGAATTTAGGAAATTATTTGTTGCCTTATATTCCTTTGTGAAAATTCTGGGAACCCTTAATTGACACACTACCAAAACTGGTGCATTTGAAAAATTGGAAACATTTTCTTGGCTTGACTTGCATTCAAAAATCCATATTTGATACTTGCCACAAATGAAACATTACCTTGTATGTAAGAATGAATACTAGCTAAATTTTTTAGTTTCTGGAAACTGTTAAATACTTGCCAAATATGTCAACTGTGATTTTTCCTGTATGATTTTCTGCCCGATTGATTTACTAGTTTTCTGTTTTGTTGTTTGATAAAATTGTTGTGCATTCCATTGTGTGATGACTGAATTAATTCTACCCAAAAATAGTCACATGTATTTCGGGAAACAAACAACGTGATTTGTGGCCTTTTAAAACAAATGTAATTCTAGCCAAGAAAAAACAATCCATTAAACAATGCTTGCCAATCTTGAATTTTTGAACTATAATCTTCTGCATGTCTTGAACCAATTTCTGGAAACATATATATTTGTTGATGCATTGAGTTTTGTCCAGTCTTATATATATGAAACTTAAGACAAGAGACTTCTTTGCATGTTGAAGTCTGAAAAGTAATCAAATGGTTTGTAACACATTCACATGAATTCCTGGAGCATGTCTCTGATCATAACACCTCTGGAATCAATTTTAAAACTGTTTTGACACATGCTGAATGACATCAATTTCCATATACACTTGAAGCTGAAAAACTTGCTCGACCATTTATGCATATGTCCACCACCTTAAATGATGTTGTGCACTTGATATTGCTACTGCACTTAATCTTGTAATTGTCCTATTTTAAAAACTGCTGCACCCTTGTGTATGTGCACATTGCTACTGTATTAAGCCACGTATAGTTATATCATCATTGCTCGTACACATACATCCATACTGTAAAACTGCTGCTTTCACACATTTCCATATTCACTAGAGTTGCAGTCGCCATCCATTCATCACCATGCAGCTATGTGTATACTAGATCATATATTAACCAATTTGTTGCTGTATAAACATGATTGGTATTACACTTGAATAATCCTTGTCACCTGTGAAACTTGTATTTGTGATGCTTCATCCATAAAAATACTTGCTGAACCAATCTTGTATATGCTGCTATCATGTATGATAATGTCTCCATTTTGCTAATCCCTTGCGCTGTCATGTGCTTTGACATGCTTGCTAACACATTAACTTGCACATGTATCATGCTGAAATATCATGTGATCCATGCTGCCATGATGTTGCTGTGTTGATCTCATCCACTCTGTTTGCTGTTGCACTTGCTTAACCATCCTTGTACATGCTTCCTTACTGATTTGTGTATAGTCATTGCTGCTGCACTATTGAACTCGACCCCATGAATTTGAAAACTGCATTGAAATCATACTGTTATGTTGACTTGAGTATTTCACATGCATGTCCACTGTTTGTTTTGATTTTCTTGTATCAATGGTCTGGCTGCATATTCATCAAACTGGTTGTTGTTGCCATGTTGACTTGTGGTGCATTAGCTTGTGCTTGAGCTCAGCCATACATTTGATTGCCTTGTTTATTAAACTTGACCATTCATGTTTTATTTTGCTTGTCCATATACGCACTGAGTCGAGATGGTCCACGTGGCTACTCCTCAGTTGCTCGCTGATTGGCGAGGCAGTGCACACGTATATATTTATACACGTGTGTATATGCAGCCATCAGACAAGATTTCCTGTCCCTTTACTGTACATATACAAACTGACTAGACATAGATGAATCAGATCAAGTCATGAAAAATGATGAGAAACACACCGAAATTCTAAGGCAAATAAAATTTTAAAAATAAAATTTATATTCGCTTGTATTCAGTATTATTTCTGTTGCAATGTACTATGTGTGTGTTTCATGTGACAGGTAAGCAGGTGATGACTGGACTGACAGTGAAGATGCTGTGAAGACAGAAGACAAGAATAGTGTGTAAATGTGTATATAAGTGAATGGATTCGTATAGAGTGGCTGAGTTATGTAGTGAGGAGATGATGTAACAAATGTACTGAATTGTATGTATATAAATATATATATGAAATGAAGTGTTCAAATAGTGGAGTATAAAATCTGTACTGTTTAATATTGAAATAAAATATTCTATTTAAATAAAATATTGTGTGAATATTAAATTTCTGTACAATTGTATTTTATTTAAATAGAAATATTATATTCCTGTCTGTTATGTGTTATACCAGTATTGTGTATACAACACCGTTATATACAACAAATATTTCTGTTGTTTCCTTATCCTAGTTCATGCCTGTTTCATGATGTATATTATTGGAATTCTCAACTATGCATACTAGACATACTTATGATATTGTATAAACCAAATATTATGATTCGTTACATAAACGGATATACTGACAACATATATAAACCATGTCTGTATGTTCTAAACTGGTGCAATGTCTTCTTCCCTACTAGTTTTAAAAATCAATAAAGCAAATCCCAGTATAAAGTAGACTTTGAGTTCAACATGGAAGTTTTTTTTGAATTAGTTCAGGAGGGAAACTGACAGGAGTCGTAAAACCCTCCCTAGTGCACCTAGTCCGGTCCGCGAGCACCATATAAGTGGCTGATCTTAGCATATGCGCATGGTAAGCTCTTAGCATGCCATTTCGGGTTTCGAACCCGCACCACTGTTACCATCGTTCAACATGGAAGTTGACGGTATATGCCTCTAGTTTATTTTAAAAATAGTTTCACTTCAAATAAGAATATATTTTTGCATATATTTATACATACATACATATATATATATATATATATATATATATATATATATATATCAACAATGGGGTTCAAAAACTCAAGTTTTTGATAATCGTAATTTCGCGAGTCAGGCATACGAATGTAATCGTTTGTAAAATCCTTGATTTAAATCAAGTTTCACAGTTTCTAGTCCCATATATTAGGTGCTAGGATTTATTGTTTGCTGAGGGGTTAAAAAAATTCTTGGATCTGGGCGATGGAAATTGAAATTGTACATGAGGGAGCTTCGTTGAAGGCCGGGAACACAAGGGGAAGTTGGGAAAGCACCGGTTTTCGGAGATGGCCGGACGGGGGAAGTACTGGTTTTGGGATTGTATTTGGGCATGCATCTTTGATTGTTATGGTTTGGTGGATGGAGTGATCGAGTTGCACGTGAATCAATGGGGAGAAGGTCGTGAGGATAGAGAAGCTTTGGGTGGTGGCGGCGAGGCGTACAGTTGCTGGGGTTGGCATGGGGATGTCTATTTTGAGGGCAACCTAGAGGTGTGGTTTTGGCATGGCGGTGTTGCGAGATGGATTTTAGAAAAAGATGATGTGGGGTTGTGGCATTGTGTCAGAGGGGTGCGGGGGTGGTGGTCGTGGTTTGCGTAGGGTTGTTCAATAGTAGTTAGGTGGCCGGATGACGTGTACACGTGCACAGGTGCACAACTATTCACTGGAAAATGACGGAAGATAAGAGAAGAAGAGAGATTACAGAAGAAATATTGGGGTGCTCACCCATTTTTGATTTACCAATTTTCTGATCGGGCAAAAAGACGGAAGGAGGACCGAGGTGTGGTGATCAAGCTTTGATGGTTGCCAGACGCGCATTTGCACCTCTTTGATTTTTTGGATCTGAGCAAAGTAAAGAAGGTGATCGGGCAAGAATTTTGGATGATCGGCGCATGTCGATCAGGGTTTTTGAAGTTGCCAGTTTTCCAGATCAGGGAAGAAGATTTGAAGTGATCGGCATGTGCCGATCACAAGTTTTTAGTTGCCAGACACGTGTCTGGCACTTTGGATTTTTGACCATCTAGCAAGGGATCGTGCCAAATTTTTAGGGTTGATCGGCTCGTGATGATCAACTTTTTGAGGTGATTGGTAGTGTAACAACCCGTATTTTCGACCATTTAAGTTTTTGAATTTAATAAGATTTTGCTAAGATTATGGTTAGAATTTTAAATTTTAACGATGTAACTGTAAAAATGTATAATGTGAATTTAATTTAATTGATTAAGAATGAATTTGAACAAATTATAATAATGATAACTTGAAATGATTGTAGTGAAACTACAATTAGTTTATGTTGATAAATATTGAAAATTTTAATTCTTATGACATTGAATAAAATTGAGTTAAAAGCATCTATAATGAATTCTATATTGGATTGGGGTGATAATCAACGTTGGAAATTAAATTTTATTTTGATTTGAGAAAAACCTACAAGTTTTGAAATTTAATTAAAATATAATTATTTAATTGGAGGAAAATAGTCTCAATGATTTGGTAATGTAATTGGAAATTTATATTGAACGAATTGATTGCTTTAGAATTTAATGTTCAATTGAGATTGTTGTAATTGAATTTGAGATTTATAAGATACGCAATTTATTCCTATAGCTAATACTATCCCGGTTTCAAATTTGGAATAAATTAGAACATTGGGTATTGAATTAAGGATGAAAATGAAAAATGGAATGCTTTACTGGATAATTAAACCATTGAAATTTCTTACCTATAAATTACCATTAATTCTACCATAACTCTCCTCTGAAGTATAAATTTAGGTTGTGTAAGGAATCAAATCAAAATGTAACGAAGTATGGAATAATAAAGTAAATAACGAATTAAATGATACTTAATCGAATTTAAGTTATGACAAAAAAATTGATTGCAATTAAATATTTCGTTACTGTGCATTAAATGATAAATGGAAATTACTAACGTAATAGGATGTGAACAAAAATGTCAGTTATATCTATAAATTCAAGATTGGTTGAATAAAAAGAGAACAAATTAAATCAAATCGATTTAATGGAATTAAATATATATTTAATGAGATTTAATTACAGCTGAAACCGAACATTGCAAATTAGTGTAATAATAATCTTTGAATTTGATATGTGAATTTGTTATAAACTATGGTAAATTTTTGGGTAATCAAAACGAGAAAATTTGTTACTCATGCAGGTTGAATTTTTTTTAAATAAATTTGATTAGTATAAAAATCAATTTATTGAACTTTAATCAAATATAATTTAATCTTTAAAACTGAATTAAAGACG
Organism: Allium sativum; assembly: GCA_030737875.1. NCBI lineage: Eukaryota > Viridiplantae > Streptophyta > Magnoliopsida > Asparagales > Amaryllidaceae > Allium > Allium sativum. The sequence goes on along the minus strand of CM060919.1, from coordinate 245,857,769 downwards.
TATAAATGTAAATTTGAATTCTTTGCTTATTTAACTGTTGAAACTCTTTGACTAGAAATGCATCTTATACAAATCTATTTTAATATAATTTCCTATCTATAAATAATCTCTAATTCTAACCTAACCCTACCCTCATTTTCAATTCTCTGATCAAACCATCACCCTCAGAATATAAATAAAGAAACAACAATAGCTTTTACCTCATTCAAAAATAATATCTTGTGAACCACTCATTGAAAATTCTAAATCAAATATCTTTCGACTCGGATAAAGATTTTCATCGATCTTATGCTTTTGTTAAGGGTGCGACATCATTTTTGTTTGGTTCAAAATATACAGTGCATGGAAAAAGTTAGGGTTGAGATTTGTGAGGTGTGTGGTTAGAAATAAGGAAATATATGCTTGATTTTGGTTTTTGAGATTGAAAGGCAGTCTTTTGGCAAATTTTGGAGCGATTTCGGAATAAAAAGTGTCGCAACTCTGTAGCATGCTGTGCTACAGGTGATGAGATCGCGATTTAGTTGGTTGGTGCGAGTTGTAGGTGTTGGTGATGAGTAGGAAGCTTAAGCGAAGAGAAGTTCGTTAGTTTTGTCGGTTTGAAGAATAGCTGTGTATGTTGTGAGATAAGGAAGAGAGAAGGAAGGTTTGAGGTGGGTTCTTGCAACGTTGATTTACTAGAGATTTTCATGCGCAAGGCAGAAGAAGAGCAAAGATTGATGACGTGGAATTAGTTAAGTGGGTGAGGTATTTTTTTTGTTTATTTTTTTATACATTGAAATTCATACCGTAAAACGCGTATAACTTTTTCATACGGGCTCCAATAGACACACGGTTTGTTGCATTAGAATCGTATCAATGAGCTCTTTTCGATGGCACTGGTTTGGACTGATTCTGAGATAGTTAAAATTTTAAGCTAAAATTTGGATCTCAATCTCGTTTGAAATCAAGGTGAGTGAATTTCTCGCTCACAATTAACTGAATTGTTCCCATATTTATTAAATTGAATTATGAAATGAATTTGATTGTCTGGTTGTGATTGATTGTTGATGTTTGCTTAAATTTGACATACAAGTTAATTACAGTGTTAATTTAGAATTGACATTTAATTATTTATCCCAAATTTAATTGCTAGTCTGAAACACCGACATTTGTTAACTAGTGAAACGATATAATATTGGTTGTTTATATGAAACGGTTGTGATGGATGTTTGAATTGAAATTGGTTACTGCATTGATTTCGACACCGAATTTTTCATTGAATTTGTTAAAATAATTATTCCAAAATATATTATGAATTTGGAAATGGGACAGAGAAACAGTAATGTTTTAAAATTAGTTAACTATATGTATACCTATATTTTTGAAATAAATTATATTTTATTATTTATTACAATTTTTTTCTTTTCTGTAAAACATTTAATATATGTATATATAGTAATTTAAATTATTTTATCATACTCTAATATTTTAATAGATATATATTTTCATAAAAAGTTTTATTCATAGTTATGTATTTTTCAAGTTATTCAGATATTTGTTTACAAATTGGAATTGTCCTCGATTTAAACCGTTGATTCAAGTAGAAATTTGAAATAAAATATATTCCCCTTTTAATAAAAATAATCGATGTTTAAGTAATCTCGATATTGTTATGAAAATTTGGAGGCATGACTATTGTTTTGAAAATGCGCTTATTATTTGGAAAGCCCGGGATCGAATATATGTTCGAAAACCATTCCAAGTAATAATACGATGTTATAAGGCAAATTGGAGACATCGAAATGACGAATGAAGACCGGCTATCTTTGGATTTATTTGGATTGACTGCTGATGTCTCGATTTGGTTGATCACTCAATACGAGGTTATAAGTGGCATGAGGTCTGAATATATTTGAGGATTTACGGATTTTGTTCCGTTCAGACCCAAGATGGACTTGTATGGATTGTGTGTCTGACTTTGTAATTGACTGGGTAGCACCGATTTCTGTTAATATATATCCGATTGTGTCAAATAAAATTATTCCCGTCCCTAAGTTTACGTGCTTAGAGGTTATGTATTAATGGAAATCAGTGACATGTTGTAAATTGATAATGTGGCATACTCAAGTTATGAAATGAGCTAGTGACGATAGCATTGTGTATATCGTGACTTCGACGAACCTCACACCCTGGATTAATGGTAAACTGGCGGTTAGGTTGTATACATTTTATTGAAACTTGAAAGCTTCGGTGGTAGATCTACTTTGAAACTTGCGGAAAAAAGGGTATGTTCGGTGTCCGTGTCTGGATGTTAACCTGTGATTTACCTGGTGTTCGTTGTCCGAGGCTGGATGAAAACCATGAATCGTGAGGTTGCACCTAGTTTCGGATTGATCTTTCGTGTTAGGAACCATCATATTGGAACCCGACAGCCAATATGAGCCATTCGTTTTGTTTGTAAACTATGTATGTGGGCATAGTCACTATGTTTGCTAAGATTAATATATTTATTTGCGAAATTGTTTTCAACACTATGCACTAATAATAGTATCAAAAGAAGATTCTCACGTATGAAAGCATGTTTGGTTATCATAAGACAAAACTTGCCCATTTGGTGTGCGCTTGCATTGTGTGATATGGGACGAGCTTATGATAGCTTCATTTTTTCCAAAATTATTTGCGAATTTTCCGTAATATTTCTTTAGATTTCTACACCCATAACACTCATGTTATTTCGTATTTTAATTTGACTAATATGTGAATGATTTAGTTCTAATCCGAGTGTTTGTTTTCTTTTCTTTTTGTGCAATACGCTCAGGTCAGCTTGAGTTTCTGTAATCGAAGACACCGTTTTGAAGATGAAGATGGAGCTTTCCAGAAGTATTATTATTTATTTCCGCTACAAATGTTGGCATGATTATTATAGTTAACTCTGATAATTGTTGTAAAGTATAATCAAACACATGTTTCAACGGCTTCATGAACTGTTATTTATTTGTTATATTTTGTCCTTCCGCTGTGAGATTCTGTGATTGTTTTTCTTCTTTTTTGTTTTTGTTTTTTTAATCTCAATAACTATCTGTGATTGAGGATCATTGTTGATTTGAACGGTCAAAAATCTCGGATGTTACATTTGGTATCAAAGCTTTGGTTTAGCGAAAACCTTGTCTCTATTTGGGGTTAACTCATTAGAGATATGGTAGTGATACTCTAGAATGAGTTGAGTGTATATGAGAGAACTTACTTGTAATTTTGGTATAAAATGATTTTGTATTGTGTCGGTTTGTTCCGTTGAGTATTTATGAATTCTGGCCGGTACTTGGGACGCCAAAGCATCGATAGGGATTCCTAAACACTTGAATATGACTCATTGACATAATATTGTTTTGAATCATATTTTATTTATATATAGAATTATTTGAAAATGTATGAATTTTGATTTTGTTGATGATAGTATTAAATTTTCATCATTTATTACTCGATTAATCAATAATTTAGAACTATTGATTATTGAATGATTTAAGAAATAAATATTGAAAATAAATTGATAATGGAATATTGAAAATTAATTGGTTATGAAATAAGAAATTAAATATGAATTTTAGAATTTAATTTTGGGTGATTTTGTAATATTGTTTTGTAAATGGGTTGAAATAATTTATTTATATTTTAAAACTTGTTTCATATAGAAATTGTTTTCAAATGAATTTAGAAATAAGGGTATACCCTCTTGCCTTAGGAAATGATTTCGGTGATGAGTGCACGCATCATCCATGTTTATTTTCAAGAGTCTAAGGAGGGAGACATTTAATATTTTGTACTTTGTTTTACGAAATTGAACTTTATTTAAATCGTTTTATAGTATGGTTTTATGTAAATGGCATATTATATGAAACATTTCAAAAAAAAATTGATTTGAAAAGAAACCCGAAATATAATTCTTGAAATCTTGAACAATTAATAGAATGAAATAAACTTAAATTTTCGAAAATTCTGGATATTATGAATATAAGAGAGTTATAATTAAAATAAGTTATAATAAAACTCTTAAGAATTTGATAATAAATTGAAACGAATGGTAACCACTGAAACTTGTGTAGTAATAAATTCTTTTCTATAACATGAATAACTTACCAATTAATTAGGAAGTTAAATGTTATAAGAATAAGCAAATAAATAATGCACAAGTATTAGAATGGATAATGAACGTGAAAATTTGATTGGTTATATCTATAAATAAAATTTAAGTTATGTAATAAACGATATATACTTAGTTATGTTATGCTAAGTAACAAGAATTAACCAAATCAATGAAAATTGATTAAGTTAATTATATAGTAATAAACTAAATGTATTGAGATTAATGTTTGGTTTAGTGAAAATATAAGAGAATAGGCTTTATAATTTGGGTGCTACTATTCATACCCTGCTTTACACTTCCGCCCACCTTTATAAATTTAATAGAGATGAATATTTATTATATTCTTCTAGCCATCATATATTATTCCTTCACTTAGTTATTCATCACCGTACTTCTCCTTAAAAAACACATACTTCTTCACAATTTCAAACCCTAAACCCTTACAAAGGAGATATTCTTTTGTGCCTAATAGAGATGGAAGATGAAAATAAATAATAGATTAGAATTGCTTGATTTTTATTGTTTCTATTATGATATAGAACATGTTGTTATAATTTTTTTAATGGTTAGGGTTTCCCATTGCGTTTTAGGATATTTTTTCCGCTCCGTTGCAAATTTAAAGCTTAAAGGACATTAAATTTGATGACGTTTTAATAGACAATGACATTGTAAGTTTTGACTTTTGGGATTTTTATTCGTACAACTTACGTATCTTCTTTTACAAATTGATACATTAATTATTATTATTTTTTGTTGTTTGATAGTTGGAGTATTTGAATGATGATAAATTGGACGATAAACATGATGGATGTGATAATGTGATACAAAATGTTCGATCAAATGACTCAAAACACATAAATGTTGATTTGACAATTCATTTCACAACCGACAAAGTAAGTACTCATTTATCAAAATTAAAATTGCTAATGTGGTTATGAAAATGGATTGTTAAATTAAATCATTTCACAACCAATGAAGTAAGGAAGGAAGGAAGCGTTTATGTAGAGGAAGGAGTTGGCGGCCTCTGCATTTTCTGGTTATTAATTTAGACGGTGGCCAGAAGAGGAAACTTAAAATATTTGGGGTTCTTTTATTTTTGGTGGCCAGAAGTGTAAATAGGGGTATGAATAGTAGCACCCAACAATTTATAAACTTAACGAAGGTTGAATGAATTAATTAAATTTAATTAAAAATGAGCTCGTTGCGTACTGGCAGTTCATAATTTTCCAAATTAAAGTTCAAATAAATGTATAAGATCCCAAATAAGTCGAAATTATTTGAAACAAGAATCTTTTGGATCTATTAGAATATAATTTTCTAGTGGAAGAGAAAATTTTAGATTTCGACTTGTAGATTTTAAGGAATGTGTAATTCAAATTTTCTGAAAAATCGCGGTTCGGTAATTCACGATTCAGAACTAAATTATTAACGAAATTAGTTATGTAAACTAACGAATGAGACAAGTTTAATAAGAAATTATATGGCTAAACATATTAACTAACTACTTCCTTATAACGCCTTTTCGAGGATGAAAATTTTTGAGTGGGGGAGAGTGTAACAACCCGTATTTTCGATCATTTAAGTTTTTGAATTTAATAAGATTTTGCTACGATTATAGTTAGAATTTTAAATTTTAACGATGTATCTATAAAAATGTATAATGTGAATTTAATTTAATTGATTAAGAATGAATTTGAACAAATTATAATAATGATAACTTGAAATGATTGTACTGAAACTACAATTAGTTTATGTTGATAAATACTGAAATTTTAAATTCTTAAGACATTGAATAAAATTGAGTTAAAAGTATTTATAATGAATTCTATTAGATTAGGTTGATAATCAAAGTTGGAAATTAAATTTTATTTTGATTTGATAAAAACCTATAAGTTTTGAAATTTAATTAAAATATAATTATTTAATTAGAGGAAAATAGTTTAAATGGTTTGGTAATGTAATTGGAAATTTATATTGAATGAATTGATTGCTTCAGAATTTAATGCTCATTTGAGATTGTTGTAATTGAATTTGAGATTTATAAGATACGTAATTTATTCCTAAAACTAATACTATCCCTGTTTCAAATTTGGAACAAATTAGGACGTTGGGTATTGAATTAAGGATGAAAATGGAAAATGGAATGCTTTACCGGATAATTAAACCATTGAAATTTCTTGCCTATAAATTACCATTAATTCTACCATAACTCTCCTCTGAAGTATAAATTTAGGTTGTGTCCAGAATCAAATCAAAATGCAACAAAGTATGGAATAATAAAGTAAATAACGAATTAAAAGAAACTTAATCGAATTTAAGTTATGACAAAAAAATTGATTGCAATGAAATATTTCGAAACTGTGCATTAAACGATAAATGGAAATTACTAACGTAATAGGATATGAACAAAAATGTTAGTTATATCTATAAATTCAAGAATGGTTAAATAAAAAGAGAACAAATTAAATCAAATCAAATCGATGTAATGAAATTAAAAATATATTTAATGAGATTTAATTATAGCTGAAACCAAACATTGCAGATTAGTGTAATAATTATCTTTGAATTTGATATGTGAATTTGTTGTAAACTATGGTAAATTTATGGGTAATCAAAACGAGAAAATTTGTTACTCATGAAGGTTGAAAAAATTTAATTAATTTGATTAATATATTAATCGATTTAATGAACTTTAATCAAATATAATTTAATCTTTAAAATTGAATTAACGACATACAAATGTAAATTTGAATACTTTGCCTATTTAACTATTGAAACTCTTTGACTAGAAATGCATCTTATACAAATCTATTTTAATCTAATTTCCTACCTATAAATAATCTCTAATTCTAACCCTACCCTCATTTTCAATTCTATGATCAAGCCATCACTCTCAGAAAAAAATAAAATAAAGAAACAACAATGGCTTTTACCTCATTCAAAAATCAATATCTTGTGAACCTCTCATCGAAAATTCTAAATCAAATCTCTTTCGACTCGGATAAAGATTTTCATCAATCTTATGCTTTTGTTAAGGGTGCGACATCATTTTTGTTTGGGTTCGAAATATACAGTGCGTGGAAAAAGTTAGGGTTGAGATTTGTGAGGTGTATGGTTGGAAAGAAGGAAATCTATGCTTGATTTTGGTTTTGTGAGATCGAAAGGTAGTTTTTTGCCAAATTTTGGAGGGATTTCAGAACAAAAAGTGTCGCAACACTGTAGCATGTTGTGCTATAGATGATGAGATCGCGATTGCGAGTTGTATGTGTTGGTGATGAGTGGGAAGCTTAAGCGAAGAGAAGTTCGTTAGTTTTGTCGGTTTGAAGAATAGCTATGTATGTTGTGAGATAAGGAAGAGAGAAGGAAGGTTGGAGCTGGGTTCTTGAAACGTTGATTTACTGGAGCTTTTCATATGCAAGGAAGAAGAAGAGCAAAGGTTGATGACGTGGCATTAGTTAAGTGGGTGAGGTATGTTTTGGTTTATTTTTTTTATACATTGAAATTCGTACCGTAAAACGCGTATAACTTTTTCATACGAGCTCCAATTGATACGCGATTTTTTGTATTAGAATCGTATCAACGAGCTCTTCGCAATGGCACTGGTTTGGACTGATTCTTAGATAGTTAAATTTTTGAGCTAAAATTTGGATCTCAATCTCATTTGAAATCAAGGTGAGTGAATTTCTCGCTCACAATTTACTGAATTGTTTACATATTTATTAAATTAATTTATGAAATGAATTTGATTGTTTGGTTGTGATTGATTATTGGTGTTTGCTAAGATTTGACATACAAGTTAATTACAATGTTAATTTAGAATTGACATTTAATTATTTATTCGAAATTTAATTGCTAGTCTGAAACACCGACATTTGTTAACTAGTGAAACGATATAATATTGGCTGTTTAGATGAAATGATTGTGATGGATGTTTGAATTGAAATTGGTTACTGCATTGATATCGACACCGAAATGTTCATTGAATTTGTTAAAACAATTATTCCAAAATATTTTGTGAATTTGTTAATGAGACAGAGAAACAATTATGTTTTAAAATTAGTTAACTATATGTATGCCTATATTTTTGAAATATATTATGTTTTATTATTTATTACAAAAAATTCTTTTCTGTAAAACATTTAATATATGTATATATAGTAATTTAAATTATTTTATCATACTCTAATTATTTTAATATATATATATGTATATATTCATAAACAGTTTTATTCATAGTTATCTATTTTTCAATTTATTCAAATATTTGTAAATTCTACCCAAATTGGAATTGTCCTCCATTTAAACCATTAATTCAAGTTGAAATTTGAAATAAAATGTATTCCCCTTTGAATAAAAGAAATGATGTTTAATAATCTCGATATTGTTATGAAAATTTGGAGGCATGACTATTGTTTTAAAAATGAGCTTATTATTTGGAAAGACCGGATCAAATATATGTTTGAAAACCATTTAAAGTAATAATACGATGTTATAAAGCAAATTGGGGATGTCGAAATGACGAATGAAGACCGGGAATCTTTGGATTGAATGTTGATGTCTCGATTGGGCTGATCACTCAATACGAGGTTATAAGTGGCATGAGGTCTGAATATATTTGAGGATTTTTGGATTTTGTTCCGTTCAAACCCAGGATGGACTTGTATGGATTGTGTGTTTGACATTGTAATCGACTGCGTAGCACTGATTTTTGTTAATATATATCAAATTATGGCAAATAAAATTATTCCTGTCTCTAAGTTTACGTGCTTAGAGGTTATGTATTGATGGAAATCAGTGACATGTTGTAAATTGACAATGTGGCATACTCAAGTTATGAAATGAGCTAGTGATGATAACATTTTGTATATCGTGACTTCGACGAACCTCACACCCTAGATTGATGGTAAACTGGCGGTTAGGTTGTATACATTTTATTGAAACTTGAAAGCTTCGGCGGTAGATCTACTTTGAAACTTGCAGAAAAAAATGGGTATGTTCGGTGTTCGTGTCTGGATGTTAACCGGTGATTTACCTGGTGTTTGGTGTCCGACCCTGGATGAAAACCATGAACCGTGAGGTTGCACCTAGTTCCGGATTGATCTTTCGTGTCAGGAACCATCATATTGGAACCCAACAACCAATTTTGTTTGTAAACTATGTAAGTGGGTATAGTCAATATGTTATCTAAGATTAATATATTTATTTGCGAAATGGTTTTCAACACTATGCACCAATAATAGTATTAAAAGAAGATTTTCACGTATGAATGCATGTTTGGTTATCATAAGACAAAACTCGCCCATTTGGTGTGCGTTGGCATTGTGTGATGTGGGATGAGCTTAAGATAACTTCATTTTTTCCAAAATCATTTGCTAATTTTCCATAATACTTCTTTAGATTTCTACACCCATAACACTCATGTTATTTCGTATTTTAATTTGACTAATATGTGAATGATTTAGTTCTGATCCGAGCGTTTGTTGTGTATTCTTTTCATGCAATACGCTCGGGTCAGCTTGAGTTTCTGTTATCGAAGACACCGTTTGAAGATGAAGATGGAGCTTGCCAGATGTATTATTATTTATTTCCGCTACAAATATTGGTATGATTATTATAGTTAACTCTGATAATTGTTGTAAAGTATAATCAAACAAATGTTTTAACAGCTTCATGAACTGTTATTTATTTGTTATATTTTGTCCTTCCGCTATGAGATTCTGTGATTGTTTTTCTTCTTTCTTCTTTTTCTTTTTTAATCCCAATAACTATCTGTATTTTTGATTTGTTTAAGTCAACATTGAGGATCATTGTTGATTTGAACGGTCAAAAATCTTGGATGTTACAACATGTTTTCGCCAAATTTTTAGTTTTACCAAGTTAACCATGTTGTAAGTCGCGCAAGTTGTTTTAGCGATCGGTACGTGCCGGTCAACTATTTTTCTATGCACGACACTATTTTCAGCAAATTATATATTTTTTACCAGAAACCAAGTCGCGCAAGCCATTTTTTGTGATCGGCACGTGCCGGTCAGCTATTTCTGAGTGCGTAACATTGCTTTTCACCTATTTTAAAATATTTTCCCCGAAAAGTTTTACCACATGATCGGACCGATGCACTCAAGGTTTTTGAGCTAATCGGACCAAGTCGATCATATATTTTCATTTTGCCAAGTTTTCCAAGCTTATTAACGACGATTTCAGAAATCGACGTTATTTCTACTCTTTTCCAAACACTTCGCAACTTCGATCAAATCATGTTACGTTTTCCGACGACATTCTCGAAATATGAGCACGCCGTTATTCATAACTTATACTTGTGACTGTTTGACCAAAAGTTAGTCAACACAAATCATAATAGTTTAATAATAATAAAAACATTGACAAGATTTGCGGAAGTTAAATCGTCCTTATTAACTATTGTTTGAAAAAAAAGTGATTTCGCTTAAGTAAATAAATTCGAATTGCCAGACATCACTACACCAGAAAAGATCTTTAACAACGTTTGAAAAATGCTACTAAAACCTTTTTGTAGCGTTCTAATGAACGCTACTACAGGTCCCGCATCTAAAAGTCTAGGTTTTTTGGTTGCATTTTAATAAACGCTACCAAATCTTTGATATAATTGCGTTTTTCAAATGCTGCTAAAGATTTTCGTCACGTTTATAAAACCTTACCGAAACTAACATTTTCAGTTGCTTTTTTATAATGGATCATTCTTTGATTTTCTGTTGCGTTTGTTTTATACTGCTAAATTTTTTTGCTGCATTTATTTTATGTTGCTAAATTTAGACTGCAGTTTACATCTGTTTCTGCCCCGTTTCTAAAACTCTACCAAAGGATGCTGATTGTTTTATAGCGCATTTTATATGCTACTATATGCATAAATTTTAACATAAATAAATTTTAGTGTAAATTATATGGAAGATCAAACAAATAAACATTCTTTACAACATATTTTTTTGTTAATTAGTTGACAACACAAACAAAATTTAAAAAGAAATTACATAGTGTAACTCAAAAATAAAAATTCAAGATAGCTACCTACAATTTAAACGCGAAAATAGCTAAAAGTTCATATAAATTGTTTTCTCTTGAATATACTAAAAATATAAGTTTTTTAATAACATCATTTACGAGTTAAGCAAATACGATGATCACGCGCGAAGCGCATGCCATAACGCTCTTTTAAATAAACCATATCCTCCAATCCTTTTTCATTTTGAAAATTACAAAAAAAGAATTTAAATCAGAGATGCAAGATTAGTAAATTATTCATACCGATGCATGCTTTATACAATCAAATAAACCATCTAAATATAACATTTAGAAAATGGATATTAATACCTTTTCTTTGTTTTTAAATTTGACCTTGATATAATAGTACATATTAGTTGTACAAGTTTTAAATAATATAAAATATAGTGTTAGGATTTCCTCGCATGTTGTTAAGGAAGGAATAACGGTTTGAACATAAAGTCTCATATCACGAAATAAACTAGAGGAGTAGTATACAAATATGAGCTGGTAGGCAAGTAACATTAGAGATTCCTTTTGCTATAAGGATGTGTGTCAACTCATGTACGTGTGCCCTATGTGGAATGAATGAGGGCTTTGTTCCGACCGTCGTTACATAACATATAGTACATGTCAAATATGGGTTCAAAACTTCAAATCATAGCTTTAAACCCATGGTCTTTTGAAGTAAAATCGAAACTCATAATCAATGAGACAACTATTATTAAGCTATTTGAAGGACGTATCAATCATATTTATCTCTTAGACTTCAAAGAGTGATATAAAGTGCGCAAATATATATCAAAGATGCAGGCTATACATGGCTGTTTAAGTTGTGTTTTATTCCTTAAGCAATATGCTTGCCGATATTATATCTAAAGATGTGTTTGTCGTTTTAAGTTCATCTAATACTAATACTATTACCTGGAGATAGATTTGGTTTAAGCTGATGTATATTTGATTGCCCTTTGTACATGGACGACTTTGGTATGCAGTTGACGTGAAATGTGAATGGCGTGCAACTCGTTTTTTCATGTTGCTTGTTTTTGAGCGGTCCTTACAAATACATACACACACACACACACACATATATATATATATATATGTGTGTGTGTGTGTGTGTGTTGTGTGTGTGTGTGTGTCTATATATATATCCATGTATTTTGTTGTTGAAAACCCACATGTCATGGTGGTGATCATTTGAAAAAATTAAAAAGCATGGGAAAAGTGGTTTAGTTAAAAGTCTGTTCATGTTACAACAAGTAAAACGGTTCTTATATTGATAAGTACGAATATTAAATCAACTATTTTTATTAGAAAATAAAAACATAAATAAATTTGCTTTTAGATTTCTTCATCAAATTTTTTTATTAGTAGACAATGATAAAAGTAAAATTGTTTTATTTTTTAAAAACACGATAATTTAAATACAGTTCAAGATAGCGTATAACATGTGGGCAATATTGCACAAGGGAAGACTTGAACCCATAACTTCTAAGGTCAAGTCCAAGTGGTGTTAACCACTAGAACAATGGTACTTGTCAAAATTAAAATTGTTTGACCAAAGAAAATAACTCATGTCTGCAGCAGTTGCCCAGCGATTAAAGACTTCGTACCGTGGTAACAGTGGCGCGAATTCGAAATCCAAAATGACATGCTATGAGCTTACCATGTGCATACGCTAAGATTAGCCACTTATATGGTGCTCGCGGATCGGACTAGGTGCATTAGAGAGAGTTTTACGACTCTGATCAATTTCTCTCCTGAACAAATCCAAAAACAAATTAACTTATAAATGAAAGTGCAAACAGTCAACATTTTAGGTAGTATTTGGTTTGTTTTGATTTTGGAGTTTTCAACGTTAATTTCGAAAGAAGAAAGATTTGAAGGATAGCGGAGGTAACAGACTAAAGACGAAGGGATGATGGAGGGAACTAAAGGACGGTGAATGGATAAATTTGCCATCGTACTTTCGTTGTTTCTTGAAATACGAAAAAAAAAATTATTTTGTGTGTTAAATTCGTTTAGCAAAACAATCATTTTTCACGATATTTGTGCGTCATTCATACTTTTGTATATACGAAAACCCAAAATTAAAAAATTAAAACCAAACACACCCTTAGTATGTAAAGAATCCGTGCAGTTAAAGCGCACAGCGGATCCAACGCGGTGGAAGTGTCAAAAGTTGTAGCAGGGACAAGGTAAGTAAATAGCTAGATTTAGCAAAAGAATCTAAAATAACATATAAAACTTGTATTTAATGGTTTTACAAATATATAAATGATAAACAAATGGAAAATTAACATTTAATTATAATTTGTACACTCGTAATTTTAAATAAAAGCATATGCAAACATATGTAAATAAATATTAACTTTTATTTAGCTTAATTAAATTTAACATAATATTATAGTATTTTCTTGTTTGAAAAATATTTGTTGAGAAAATCTATCAAAAAACTAATTTTATAAATTTTATAATGTAAAAAGGTCATTTTTTAATTTCATTTCTTTTGTAGAAGATATAGCGGCGGAATGGCCAAAATAATGGGATATAGCGGTGCTTAAAGCGAAATGTTATTTTAGAGGTTATTTAGAAATAACATAGCAGTAAAAATCCATTATACGATATAGCAAGGATATGGAGGGGTAATACCGTAACACTAACTGCACAATAAAGAATGCAAACCAGCTTCCACCTTCTAAAACACTTACAAAATAGAAAAATACATGCACTAATCAAAATTCAATGAAACAAAATTAAAATTAGTTTACATGTATGTGTGCATGTAAGTTTATATGAATGAGAATGCAAATTAGTTATGACTTTAGAAGTATATATAATTTACACATAGTAATTAAAGTAGTTAATTAAAAATTTAGACTGCTAATTAAATGATGAAAGGATAAAAGGGAAGACATTCCTAAAGGACTCGAGAGCTAAGTGAGGGTTCTTTTTTTGGTCAATAATTGCTAGGAATGTACAAAACAATTTTTCCCTTTAACAACAACAACAATAATAATAATATGTAACTACCTTTAGATTTTCAATGAAGTCATTGCTTTCAACTTATTTTGACATGACCCTATGGAATATGTTTGCGATGAACCATTATCAAACTTTACCACTTCTGGATATACTATTTCTGAATTTTGCTATGTATGAGTGGTAACATTGTTAATCGTTTTATTTGGATGAAATCCTCACATCTGTTGTTTTCCCAATAAAAGTCTTTTTAAAAGTTGCCCTTTATCTGAAAATTGGATTTTTTTTTAAATGCCTAAATAGGATTTTTCAAAATATAAACATTCACTACTAGAAATGAACAGTATAGCATCGGACGCTTCCAATGGCCGTTGACCAACGGAAGCCAAAATATGGATTTTTCTGATGGATACAAAAAATATGCCGTTGGAAACTGTTTGCGGCCGTTGGTTTTAAACCCGTTGGAAGCCGTTGGCACCAGTTACATGGGTTGAGCACAAATCAGCCGAAGCTGCTACCTTCTTCCTCATTCACTAAACCCACGTTTTTTCCCCAAATCCCCAAACTTTCCCTCCTTCAATTCTGAAATCACCAATCTCACTCCATCATCCGCCTAGGATCTCTCCAACTCAATCAAAGCACTCTCTCATCTTCTCTAATCTTCGATTCTCTCCGATTTCAAGGTATGTATTAACACTAATTTTGTTTAATACCCTAAATTTAGTAATTTAAGCATAATTAGAGTATGTTTGTGTGTCTAGTGTTGTTAATTAGTTGCTAATGTAGGTTTTAACCATTTAAGTTGCTGATCTAGGGTTTTTATTTATAATTACTTAGTTGTTATGATCTAGGGTTTTAATTAGTTCAAGTAGTTGTTGTTAATGAGTTTGTATTTATAGATGTATTTGATTATGTTGCTAATCTAGGGTTTAATTAGTTAAAGTTGAATATGTATATATGCACATATATAGTGTTGTATGTGTGTGTGTGTATATATATAGTTGATAATTAATATACGTATTTTTTTATTTCGTTGAGCCCCAAATCATTGAAAACAATATTTAATTTGTCGGAAACGTGTCGTGGAAATGGAAATACTTAAGTTTATGTTTTGGGATAAGGCGCACAAAGGCGCACAAAAAACACTTCAATCACAAAAAAAACAAATCATAATATGTTATATTCATAAAGCCTTAGAGAGTTTTTCCGGCTACGTCTGATAAGTATTGTATATAATCGTTATGTGAATGTTCATTTTATTAACGAAACGGACATTTATATTCATCGTATACACTATTTGTTGGATTTGTCCTTTGTATTGAACAAGTTATGAACATAATAACGAAATTAAATCTCGTAAAATATTTCATTTTAAACGGTTCTCAAAATTTCGAAGGCACTTCCTTTAGGTTCCATGTGTACACGCAATTGTATACTATTCAGGGAACTAAAGGGAAGTGCTGCCGAAATTTTGTTGAATCATTTAAATTGAAAAGATTTATGCGATTTAATTATGTTATAGTATTTGTAATAGGAGGTAGGATGACCCTGACATAACATGCATTCAGCACTAAAATTGTTTTAACAAAATGTCAATGCAAATTTTATCATCATAATTAGTACATAAAAAAATGTTTTCATTAAAATACAATCTTAGCGTTTGAGCGATCAAACACAAAATTGTGAATCTAATTTTATATCATACTTTCTAATTTTACATGTACTTAAGAAAACTGGACAATTAGTTCAATGATCGAAGCTGGATGTACAAACGAAGAGAAACCGATGGTACAATAAACAAACAATTTATTAATGGTGTCAGCGTGTTTATTGATTTCGCTTTAAGTAACAACAGAAATGACGTCGAAATCCATTGTCCATGTAGTAGATGCAAGTTATTGAAGCATTTGATACCGCAAATGGTTAGAGTTCATTTACGTCAGTACGGTTTTGTAATAGATACATGTCAATCTTGATATGCATTATTTACCTATTATTCCTAGACTTTGGTTTACCGTATCAATATGAAGTAAAAAAAAAAATGTCGGCCTTTGGTTTACCGTATCAAAAAATAGATACATGTCAATCTTGATATGTAATCAACAAAGATATAAACCAAGAAAGAAAAAGGGAAAGGAAGTCATGTATAAACGTATGCATTATTTACCTATTATTCCTAGACTTCAACGGTTATATGCATCTTCTGTAACCGCACAACATATGTGATGACACAGTGTGATAATACAGGAAGAAGGTACGTTAACACACCCATCCGATGGAGAAGCATGGAAGCATTTCGATCAAATGCATCCCAATTTTTCATCTGAGAGTCGCAATGTTAGACTTGGTTTATGTATGGATAGGTTTTCACCATTTTCTTAATTTGGTTCTAAATATCCGTCTTGGCCAGTAATTGTAACACCTTATAATTTACCTCCGTGCATGTGTATGAAAACTTCTTATACGTTTCTCACAATTGTCGTCCCTGGTCCTGATGATCCGACACAAGGAATCGATGTTTATTTACAACCGTTGACTGAAGAGTTAAAAAAAATTGTAGTATGAACGGGTAGAAACATATGATATTTCCCAAAAGAAAAACTTTCGTATGTGTGCTTCTCTGTTGTGGACAATTAGCGATTTTCCTGTTTATGCAATGCTTTCATGTTAGAGTACGGCTGGTCGTCTAGCTTGTCCGTACTGTATGGAAGAAACAAGAGCATTTTTTTTACCTATCGGAAAGAAAATTTCATGATTTGACTGTCATAGATGTTTTCTTCATATTAATCATCCTTTTAGAAGAGATAAGAATTTTTTTACAGCTAATAGACATCAAACTTTACGACCACCTAAAGTATGGACAAGTGAGGAAATTTTTGAACTTATACAAGATTTTCTGAAGATTCATGAAACCGGAGTGCAGACAGAAATTCAAGGTAAATCAACATTTCATAATTGGTGGAAAAAAAGCATATTTTGGGAGTTGCCTTATTGGGAAGATCTTCTGATTCGTCATAATATTGATGTAATGCATAAAGCGAAAAATGTGTTTGATAATGTAATTAATACAATTTTCAATGTCAAAGAGAAGACGAAAGATGATTTGAAATCAAGACGTGATATTGAACTAATATGTAATCGTCCAGAGCTTCATATAAAGCCAAATGACACCAGAAAACCGAAAGCGTGCTATGAACTGGACAGTAATCAAATTAAACTATTTTTAAAATGGATGGAAGGATTAAGATTCCCGGATGGTATATCTTCCAGTCTTTATAGATGTGTTGACTATAAAAACAGTAAACTTAGCAGGATGAAAAATCATGACTATCATGTTATGATGGAAAATTTATTGCTTGTCGCTTTCAAAGAACTATTGCCCATTAAAGTTTGGACTGTTGTAACAGAGCTTAGTTTGTTCTATACAGAGCTTTGTTCATCTACGTTAAAAATTGTCTGTCTATGTAAACTAGAGAAAGAAATCCTCATATTACTCTACAAATTGGAAAAAATATTCCCTCTAGGGTTTTTCAATATTATGGAGCATTTACCTATTCATCTTCCATCAGAAGCACATCTTCGAGGGCCTATGCAATACGGATGAATGTATCCGTTTGAAAGGTATATTAAAATTCAGTTAATTAAATTTTGGTTAATGAAATGTATGAAAAAATAATTTACACTAATTCAAAATAGGTATTTAAATCATCTAAAGATAAAAGTGAGGCAGAAAGCTCGAGTTGAAGGTTCTATTTGCAAATCATACATCGAAGAAGAAACTTCAATGCTTTTCTCTCATTGTTTTAGTGATCATGTGAACATATCATTTTCAAGTACCGCACGTAATGATGAAGGCAATGATCAAGAAGACTGTCAAGCGACTTTATCTATTTTTGAAAAACATGGTCGGCCTTCTGGTAGATGTGTGGAAGAATGGCTGAATGATAAAGATTATAATGCAGCACACACATATATTCTTCTCAATTGCACAAAGTTGCACCGTTCATTAGGTAATGACCTTATGCATGTATGTATACATGTACTTTATCTTTAATCACATATGTAACATTTGTCCTATAATTGCAGCATTTATGAATCACAGTATCCAAAGAGCGATATCAGCAAAGAATTCGCTAGTTGGTTTACTAATTATGTTTTTGATCCAACAAATTGTATTGTGGATGAAGGATTGAAACATTTGGCATTGGGACCAAAATGAAATGTCAAGACATATCCAATATTCTTTGTCAATGGTTATAAATTTAGCACTAAAGAATATGGTGCTGAAAAATTAACTGACAATAGCGGTGTATTTGTTAAAGGTAGTGATGATCCAAACGAAAATATACACGTTTTTTATGGCGTGTTAAACCAGATTCTGCAATTGACATATTTCACGCGACACGCGGAAGAAGTATTTTTGTTTAAATGCAACTGGTTCAGCAACGTTCCAGGTTCTGGAATCAACGTGCACCCAAAATATAATCTTATAAAGGTAAGCCATACTTCCCATTAGTATAAGTACGATCCTTTTGTACTTGCCAAACATGCTCTTCAAGTATATTATGCTCCTTATCCCTCTATGAGAAGAGACAAAATAGATTGGTGGGCTGTTTTCAAAACAAAGGCAAGGTTTACATTTGACGGACGTAATATTCCCGACAACCAAGCTTATCAAGCAGACATCGAGGAAAATGCAGAAATAGTAATAACCGATGATCAAATAGATTTTGGACCTCTTAACGATGAATCGAATGCATTAATTGATGTATTGAGACTACAGATGAACCATATATGAAGGAGGAAATAAAGTCAGAATCTGAGGACGACTAACTAATACTCCTCATTTTCAGAAGGTAATTTTATGTTTATTTTTACATAGTAAGACTCAAATTCATATTTAATAGATATTTGTTATGTTAACACATTTTAATAGATATTTCTTATGTTATCTATTAATAAACTTATATTTATTTTTATGACATTTCTATGAATCAAACTCATATGCTAACTAGACATATCTATAAATCAAACTTATATTTAACACTTCTACGAATCAAACTTGTAATGTTAACTAGACATATGTTATGACATTTCTATTATCAAGTACTCACGTTATCTAATACCACATTTTTACATAGCTCTTTCATGTTATGTTATGTTATGTTGTTGTCTGTAATAGGTACATCGTCAGGTGGCGATGAGGGCGGTCCGTCGTTGGAGTTATCCCGTCCTGTGGTCCGGCTTAAGCCAAAAGCATCCAAAGGGTAAATACTAAGTTTTTAGTATAAATTTATTTAAGTACACTAATTTTTTTAAATTGTTGTTCTAGTAGCCATGTTTTTTATTCGTTTAACACAGGGGTTTTGAGTTGGAGTCGTCCAATACAGTTTTGATGATATCAAAACGCGCTTGCTTATCAGGCCTGCATGACTGCATGTTGGCCCACATAAAGCATGATACCCGACATTGTTAAGGAGACCATATGGCAGGATTTTTTGGTATGTATGTATGATATAACATTTATTACGTTAAGTTGTCATGCTCCTACTTGATAAGTTCATATGTATGCTATTTTAAAAAAGATGCAGGGTTCGGTGGATCTCTAGGAGACAGATTTGGATCTCGTCAGGCACCACTGGAACAGCAAAATGGCAACAAATTACAAACAGATAATGAACACCTTAAAGTCAGGTGGGAAAAGACAGTCTTGGATGAGCGAAACAGTGTGGAATGATCTACTTACTTATTGGAATAGTAATGAGGAGTTTCTGGTAAATTTACTGCATATTTAATCTAAATTATTCTATTCAATTAATATATGATTTAGAATAATACATTTTTTAATTTAAATATACAGGTATCGTCTGAGAGAAATGCAGCTAACAGGAGCAAGAATCCGATTACGCGTCGAGGTGGGTCCAAGTCATTTCAGCATCATCGTGAGGATCTGGTATATTTTGTAATTGCACAGTTTGAAATTTTAATTTATAACTTGTTAAAATTAATAGTTGATTTAACTTTAATTTTTAATTTACACACACACACATGTGTATATATATATATGTATATGCATGCTTATTTCAGGAGAGAGCGCGTATGGCTCCTGTGTCATACTGGGATGTTTTCGAGCATACACATGCATTGAGTCAGACTGACGACACAGGCTCAGTTTTGTACAGCTGGGACCATGATGATAAGGCGCGTGAGACATATGTAAGTATAAAATAGTTAATTTAGACTTATAATTTAATTAAAATAGTGTTATCTAAATTCATTTGTTTTTGTTTAACAGGAGAAATTTCAAGCACAAGGGACGCAGTTACTGGAATCTACAGGGAGGACTGAGTTGACCAAGGACGATGAGGATAGGATATTTGATGCTGTCATGAATCCACCTACCCGGAACAGACGACATGGTTATGGAAATCTAGAGGTAATACTAAAATGTATAATAAATACTCAAATGTATTCGAAATGCTATTATGAAATACTGAAAATCTGAAATTATATACAGATTAGAACATCTCAGCAGACATATCAAAGGGCTCAGGACAAGGAAGAAATAACACAGTTGAAAGCACAGGTTGCAGAGCTTCGTGAGCGTAATCATCGCCATGAAGAGCAGGTGGAGCTGCTTAACCAGCGGCTGGTGGAGTACATTGCCCACCACGGTACGCCACCTTCATCTTCTGGTGGAGAAAGTTGATCGGGTTAGCCTGTTTTGATCTGTGTTTTGAGAGTTGGTGAGGCTTGCTACATGATAGTTGTATATATTGTTATGATGGTTTGGACATGATGTTATGATGGTTTGGTGCTGGTATGGTTTGGACATGGTGTTGATTATGGTGTTTGGACATAGTCATGTTGTTTTCGCGACGTTTGGTTGTTATGTTATGTAAATATTGATTAATTTATGTGTTTTGTGTTTGATTTTTATTTTATACTGTGTTTGGGTGTATATATGGTTGAGATTGTGAGTTATATGCTCGAAATGGAGCAGTGTAGAATATTATATATGTGGTGTGTGGCTTGAAGTGGCAATTCTGAAATTTGAAAAAAAAACACCTAGATTTCCAACGGCGGTAAACAGCTTCCAATGGCTTATTGGTCCTATCATTTCAACGGCATCCAAAGGCGTCAAACGGCTAATTTTCAATGGTTTTCATCCTTTTCCAATGTCCATTTGGCCAGAAATAATGGAGATGTGGCCATATGTATCAGTTGGAACCCGTTGGAAAATTGGCGTCGTGTGCATTGGAAGTCGCTGGAAGCCGTTGATTCGTATACCAACGGATTGATCAACGCCTTCCAACGGGTTTTCCAACGGCCGCCAGCGGCCCCTAGCCGTTGGAAAACCCTGTTTCTCTTGTAGTGATTGCATGAGAGTGGGTTGGAAAATAATTTTTCTTAAGGTTAATATACGCTAAATGGGGATGAATAGTATTTTCTAATTTATGTAAGCTGTTTTAAAAAATAATGTAAGTATTAAATCACATATTAACAACATAAACTTATACAAACAATCAATCGCATAAGCAATCATAGATGAACAAAAAAGCAACAAATTAAGAAGTAAATAGTTAGCGAGATGACATCACGGATCTTATACCAGTTCATATTTATGCTACAGCCCTGTATAATTTATCATAAAAAATTATTTTCGTTCGCCTACTTTGCACCGTAGGGTCGTTCCTATGAACTTTGGTACCTAAGGTTGATTGTAGAATCGAGACCATATATAGAAAGCAACGCTGCTTTAGTTAATTAAGTAATCAAAATAACTATTAATTATCAAAAGTATCTCCAATGATAATTTGAAGCTAAAATTCTTGTATGTCTTCTCTTTAAGTAAAAGCTTAAATATTAAGTGTGTTACTAAAAGCATTCGGTTTTCTTAATAACATAAGTGGTAGCCAAAAGTACAAAAATGAATGCTTTTAGCATCATATCACCACGTGAAACTAAAGTCAACTAATTTTACGTTTTCTAAAACCACATAATGGTGTTAGGAAGTACAAACTCAGATGCATTTCGCAGCAAATGATTAAGTGTATTAAATGTTTATCATCTTCCCTTTCGGTAACACTACGATTTCAAGTTAAAAAGGCACTTTCAACAAATATAGATTTATGATTTTTAGGTTAAAATAAGTTCAATATAAAAATGTTAAATTTTTTAAAAATTTTCCCTTAATTCATAGTTTGTAGATTTGGCTACGAACAAAAAGGTTAAAGAACAAATGCCAACCAATATTTTATCTATTAGTTTTTGGTAAACCACAATTCACTGGAATCAAGGAAAATGGTGTTGTGATTCATAAACAAGAATAACATATGGAACCCACAACATTGAGAAAATTGACTATTGAATAAGATGCACCAAAGTGCAAGTGAAATTCTAAGTTTAGTTTCTACACTATCACAGTATTACCTAACAGCGTTGTCTTTTCCGCTATTTTAAGCAAAACCCTTCTAACAGTATCTCCTAAATACATCCCAAATATAAGCTTCCCAAGAATCTTTATAGAAAGTATGTACATAATTACAAAAAGAAGTATATTCCAGATTTAGTAATTATTATCATCGATTCACTGTCGTTCCGTTCGATTGCGCCATAGCATCGTTGAAAAGTCGCTGTTTGTTGCCTTCTCCTTCCATCTTTAGGTCGTTGTCACATCATTCGAGAATCGCGTGTTTCCTTATGGTGCGGTAGTGCAGTTATGCCCTAGTTTCCTTTTTTCTATTTAGTTAGTGGCATGATTTTTGAAGAGGCAAAAAGCAATGGCTTTGGTCATTTGGCTAGTCGGCTTTATTTGCAAGGTGGCGAGCAAACTAATTGTAATGGTGATTTTAAGGAAACGAGACATGCAATCATGTATTCCAACGCCAAGGGCAAACTCACTTAATTTAAATGGCAACAAGCAATCCCACTATATTTAATGGGCTACTAAGCATAACAACTAGGTTTGAATAGGCTGCAGACACACCCTTTCAATTTGATCAGGCTACAAACTCACCCAAACAACAAATGATAGTAAAGAGTTGTTGGTTTTCAAATATAAACACTGTGCTTAAAATACAAACCGATCCTATATCCTCTTCGATGTCACTTTGATCTTTGAAATAAGAGAGACGCTTACTAAATAGTAAATAAGTACTTATGAATCAATACAATGAAGTGTGAATTGATTTTACATGATTTCAAATGGAATATACCATATTTAAAAAGGTTTTCAAGAGAGTAAGGAGTGAGAAGAAGGTAAATAAATAATTAATTATTCATTTTGCTTCCTTAAATGTAATAAACAAATAGATGCATCCATTCGTAGTGGGATGTACCTAAAAAAATGCTTCCATTCAATTTTTTCTTAAAAACATTAAGTGTATTTATGTCGACACATGGAAATATGTATTTTAACATATGGAAATATGTATGTCGACATATGCTAGTTAAATTAGAAAATATTTTCCTTAAAATTGTTTTGAAATTTGAAACTATTTTTGAAAACTTATAAACCAAAAATTATATCGAACTTTTATAAAAGTTATATTCTTTTATTGTTTTTCCTTTTATTTTACCTAAACAGATGATTTCCATTTGTATATGTCGTATTTCGACTTGGTTCTATTTTTAGCACTAATAACTTCATAACTGAGTTTGTTCCATAGGACGATTTTTAATCAGTAATAGAAATGTCATTGTCTCTTTTAGCAAAATCAACTTTGAACGCTTACACTAGAGCACCAACATTCAAAACAACCACTTAGACATTTGCATCATGCTCATCACCACCTTGAAGATTGTTTACGAGTCAGGGTTAGAGGTCATGCCCCTAGCTCACTATTTCTTCCTTCCACTCCATAAATGGAGTTTCTTGTCACGTTTCTTTTTCTTCATCTCATTTTATAATTTATAACCAGTTGCTAACTGCAAAAATGGTCAGTACGCCAAAGTAAAGAATTTCAAACAGAATTCCTAATTGAGTAAGATCTACTTAAATTGTGCATTAATCTTTTAGACGAAAGTTAAGATGCCCATTCAAATATGTCTTGTGCATGTAAGAAGATTGGATGAATTTTTAACGTCCGAGGTCACTTTCGATCCTGTTGACGACCTAAGTGCCTTCCGAAAGTATTGATGTGCACATAAAAATGCACATGTATATTCACATATTTATTCTTGTTTAGTTGAATAAATGAACATTTTTGGGTATTTTATATGATCAAACAATGTTTTAAATGTTTTCAAAATCATCACTCATTTGGGGGGATTAACGGTAGAATGTACATGTTCTAGTTTGAGATTGCATTTACTTGTTCCTTCTAATTGTCTCTTGTAGGAATTTAGGAACAAAAATGGTGTATACACATGAAGATATGAAGTAAAGCATGCATATACACAAGATAAGGCAAAGAAATAATTTATTCTATGGATAGTGGAGGCCCCACCTTTCAACTAACCCACTTTCCCTTAAGCTTCATATTAAAGACTAATTGGATGAGACAAAAAACCTCATGCATTCTACATGACTTATTAGTGGCCCATGACAATTAGAAGCTTCATGAATGGGCATTTTGGGGAATTCTCAAGAAGGGTGATTAGGGTTTTAGATCATGTATATATACCCCTTTGTTTCATGTGTTTTGGATCTTTTTTTTTATCAAATGAAATTGTACTTGATCAAATGAATAAAAATGGCTTCCAAGTCTCTTTCTTTTATGTCTGTCTTATGTCTCTTTAATTTCTATGCTCTCTACTTTATGTTCATAGCTTAGATTTATTTACATGCTCTCTACTTTATGTTCGTAGTTTAGATTTATTTATATGCACTTAGTTTAGTTCTTTTCTTGTTCTATTTGGGTTTTCTTTCTTTTGTTTTGTTTATGTTGAAACTTACATGTGTTGATATGATAACACAATTTAGTAGCTAAGCCTCTACAATTTAGGGGTAATGATGCTCTCTAATTTTATGTAATTTTAACATTTGTACGATTTGTGCTCTCTCTGATTTGTGCCTCATGGTAGTGAATTTTGATGTAAGTTTATACAAGTGGGTTTGATAGTTCATATTGCATATGCAAATGAGCTATTCTTATTCAATGTAAACACAAATTACATCAATATTTGCTAAATGGTTTTTGATTAGGAAATGAAAGCAGGATCAAAATTTGATGATCTATGTCATAATTACAATAGTGAATATAACATACTTAAAATAGATTTTGCTTTCCTTTCATTTTCATGAGAACAATGAGTGATTTAATTGTTGTATTATAGTTTAATAGTTTATGTTATGTTAAGTTATAACATAAATAAACTACACTTATGATAAATGCAACAATTATGTGATTTTATCTTTAAAATAGAGATCATAGATCGTATGCTTATTAATTTAAATAAATATGAGAGAGGATTTACCTCTAAATTGGTCTCTAATCTCATATAGTTCTCAATTTAGTTTCTAGTTTTCATTAGTTTTTGTTAAACCATTCCAAAATTTGGTTTAATTTGATCGAGTAAGATTGAAATTATTTTTTCCCTGCAGATCGACCCGTACTCGCCCCCGTACTAACAATTGTATGGCATGCACTTGTGGTTTTATTACAATATTTTGTTGACGGTTTTTTAATTCGATAGAATTTCCGTTTGCAAGCAAGTATTTGGCACCGCCGCCAAGGAAAGAATTTAATTTTGATTTTATTCTTCGAATTAATTTTCTAGTTTGTTGCGCTTCTTAAAAAAAAGTTGGTTTTGCTCATAGATTGTGTGTTTGTTCATTTGTGTGTGTGTGCTTGTTTTTGTGTTTTTTCTTTTCTTAAAAAAATTATTGTGTGCTTTTGTCTTGTGTTCATTTGCATTTGTGTGCTTGTTGTTTGTGTGTTCTTTGTTTTCTTAGTTTATCTTTTAAAAAAAAAACCATGTTGCTCATTGCGTATATTTTTTAGTCTCTTCATTTGCACATGTTTTAGGTTACTTCATCCCCTTTACAGTTCTTTTTGTGTGCATTGTTTTTTTAACTTTTTGTCATTTTCTTTTTATATTAAAAAAAGAGTTTCCACTGTGTGCTTAGTTACATTGTGTTGCATTCTCTGCCAATATTGGACGTACATACCGTGTTTGCATTCATCTTCTAGAATGCTAATTTTCTTTATCTAGTCTGCTTCAAAAAAAGAAGAAGAGAGAGAGTGGGTTGTCGGATTTTTATTTGTTTTGGTTTCATTAGAAATTTGGATTGTTTATTTTGTTTGGTTAAAAAAAATTTCTTTTGAAATTTTTTAGTGCGATTGTTTTTGTTCTGTTTGCAAAAAAAAAAATCACTTATCATTCCATTGTATATATATCACCTCCACTTTTCAGGTTACACAAAGAGGGAAATTGCTTTGCTTTGCTGAAAAACCCGCGCTGCTTTGCTTGCTTTAAATAAAAAATTGTCGCTAAAAAAATAAATTGCTAATAAATTTTGCACGCTTTGGTATTGTGCTCTCAACTCTGTTTTTATTTCCTTGCATTGTTGCTTGCTTGCACTTGCATTAAAAAAAATCCAAAAACAAAATAAAAATTCATTTGTAGTTGCACCGTTAATTCACGTTTAATTTCTATTTTGCATTATTTTTTTGTTTTTATTTTCTAAGGACATCATTATATTATGACAAATTGGTTTATTTCTAACGAAATATTTCTCAGTGTCAAGACTACGATAGAGTAATGACCATTTATAAACATTACGGTGATTCGTAAATATTATATCGGTTGTTCCTCTGATGGTACTTAAACCTTTGGCGGTATTGCTAGAGTGATTTCTGGTGCACCGATAACTCCTGACCGTTAACTGGCTGGGAAATCTTTTGTTGAACTTAATTTAACCGTCATTATATAATTTTAAATTTTTTGTAAATATTTATTTTGCATTCATGTAGTTGCATTAGATTCATGTATACACGTTTAATCACCTTTTTCTCTTTGAAAATAAAAAGAAAAAAAATTCAAAATCCAAAATCTAAAAAAAAAATCTTTTGTGAATATTCCCTTTTCTCTTAAACAAAAAATTCAAAAAAAAAAGAAAAGAAAAGAAAACCATTTTCTTGAAAGTCCCCCAATTTCCTTATTCTCATGAATTTTACGATAGTTGTGAAAATCAATATAATCCACATAATTTTACACCAAATTTATAAGGATATTTTAATAACAACTATTGTACAAACAATTTAGATTTTACACCATCAACTTTTCAAAATAATTCGGATTTTGCACCAAATTTTTTTTAAAACAACGATCAACCCTCAATTTTGGAAACAAGCATTGAATCTTTACTTGAAATTCAAATATTGAATATATTGTATATTTCGAACTTGTGCAACAATTCAAGTCAAAGTTTTCAGATTAATCAAAATTAAAATTCAGTTCCAAATTCAAATAATTTTGATTATAACTCTTGCCAATTCAATTTCGAACTCTAAAATGAATTTCAAATTCAAAATGAAAATGTGAATCGCTTTTCAAATGATTTTGGAAATGAGAATAATTTCAATTGTGGTGCAAATGAAAACTTTTATTCTCAACAATTTCAAATTAATAATTCTCAAGTAAATAATTATAAATTTGATTTTGTTGAGCAAACGAACGAAACTGACGATAATTACATGGATTTGTTGTATGAAAACTACTTGAAGTTTCGTGAGAAACAGAATCAAATCCAAATGTGTGAGTATTCAAACATTAATCCACCTTTAATCACAATCAATGATTTTGAAATAACAACTTTGGAAATTGAAAATGATGATCTTAACAAAGTTGTTAATAACACGGTAATTGAGTTAGATTTCAATTCTTTTGAGAGGGTGGAACCACTCAAATTCGATGTTCCTTTTACTGAAAGTAACGAATTTCAAACAACGACTTTGGATTTTGAGAATTATACATGCATTGAAGTTGTTTACAATTCACCAAAGGAAGACGAATTTGATGAACACGAATTTTTTGCACTTTCTGAAAATGAGTTGAATTTTAATGAGGTAGATTTGAATCACCATTTTGGATTCTGAAATCATTATTTTTGGATAAAATTTCAATGATAAAATTGAAATTCAAATTGGTGAATTTAGACATGAATTTCAACCATTTATTCAATCTACCGCAAAAACCATTGAAAACAAACCAACTTATTCGATATTTAATAAAACGACATTCATTTTTCCAAACAAACGTTTAACTTCGAAATATTTTACGATTTGGTTTTTCAAGCTTAAGTTGTGTCTCTCATACTTGAAGAGACAAACAAATCAATATATTTTCGGATATACTGTAAAAAAAATTCTTTTCTCTTGTAAATATAAGTCATAGTTTCAAAATTTTCAATTTTCTTCCAGTCGGGTTGAATGTGGGGACACGGTCCAAATCAAGTGTGGGGGAAGTTTCATATTTATTTTGGTTTTGCATATAATTTTCTTTCTTTTTTCATTCAAGAAAAAAAATCAAAAAAAGCATTTTAATTTCCTTTTCAATGGGCACGATGAAGTAAATATATGGTTTTGGTCGTTCGATTAAAATGTTTGGAAAATCACTTTTCTTAACGGATAACGAAAGGAAAGCTTGAATTATGAGCAAATTTAGTGTAAATGGTATCTAGGGAAATTCGTAGGTGTTGGGTATGAAATGTTTTCTAAATTGTACTCCAACTTATAGAACGGTTGATTTTGATTACTTGCGAAAACATTTTAGATCTTTTAAGTGAAGTTGTGCTAAAATTTTCTCGCTTAACTCTCTCTCTCTCTCTCTTGTTCAAAAAAAAGAAGAAATTTTCTCGCTTAAGAATCTTTCGTTAATTTAGAATAAATTAAACCCTCAGTTGAGGGGATATCGAATGAGACGATTCTTATTTCACATTGATCTATCGTTAGGTGAATCCTTCAGAACATAGGATTAAATCCTATCAAGACCGAAAGCTTATAGCCTTCGGATTGATATATTAGATGTCCATGTAGATCAGGAACTCTTATGATGGTATGATTAGTGTTGGTATGGTTCATTCATGTAGTATATTGCTTTCAATTAAATTTGTGATACATATTCTCATTGTATGTTGATTGTATCCTTTCGAAAAGCCAGGAAAATCCAATAAAAGTTGTTGATTAGTGGATTTCAGGAAAGTTAATAGCAATCATTATCTTTAGGAAACTTCGATGGATTTAAGGATCAGTTAGTTGCAAACTGTGACCGTTCGGGTAGGTTCTCGGTTCTTTAATACTATTTTATTATCTAATGAGATCTTTTGGACATATCAGAGGATACTTTGTAAGATGATTCCTGTCGGAGCTCGAATATGCAAAATTAAGGTACAATAATATAATATTTTAAAAATATCTTAATATTACCTTAATTGATCGAAATTGAATTCCTTTTGTCAATGATTTTGAGAAGTACAGAGGATAAAGTGTTTCAACTCTCAATTCCCCCGTTTTATTTAGAAAATAGGATTATAATTCACAACTTTTAAAGACAAGTTTGAGAATGAGAAAGATGGTCTGGATTCCAGGCGCCTAAGGTCGTATTTATAGGTGCAGGTTGACACCCGTCATACCCTTTCCGCGTTGATGCCCTCATAATGCCTTCGTAGAAGTTGATTCAAAGGCCTTGTAGAAGCGGTTTTAATGCTCTATGTTCTAGAACTTCTGATGTGATCTAGAAGCAGAAGCAAGTTCCTCTACGGGCCTTTGATAAATGCTCGTAGAATAGCCTTATTTTTTTATACGAACGAAAGACTAATGCTTACAGAAGAAACATGCCTTTGAAGTTAATTGCTTTGGTGATTCTGAAGGGTCGCTTCTTCCAGGATAAAGCTCACCTTATGCAACTGAAATTTTCTCTAAGATCAAATAGTCGGAACCTCCGCTTTGATGAATCGAAGGGTGAATCTGGTTCAAAGAGTATGATCACTTCTTCGTAGGTGATTTGAAGGATGTCATTTTCCCAAATTAAGAGAGAATTGTCCTTCAAATTTTTCGAAGGGGCTTGTCCTTACCGAAGGGTAGTCTTTACTCTTCGGATCTCTTCATCGATAGTGATACATCTTCGATTGATTTGAAAGCTCCTTATTTATGATATCCGTTATTGCGACTTTTCTCTTGTCCATCTTCGTGATAAATTTTGGTAATAACATTTGCCCCTCTCTCACTAGTGAAGAGGTGTTCATGACATTTTAAGTAAAAAGTTCCATATTTTCGGCCTCTCTGGGAGCCGGTTGAACTTTATCGCCTTTTGGTATTTTTAATCCGTTCGATCAAATCCAATCCAAGGGCTGTCTTTACTTTGCCTTTTCCCTATAAACAACTCATCCTTTTCGTCTTCTTCTTTTTCTTACACTTGTAAAATTTCGAGCGCAAGAATCAAAGCTTCCCAAAAACTCAAAATCGTTTTGATCCAATCCAATCTTCAATTAAGGTAAGTAGGTGCGAGCCTCACCTCTTAGTTTTGGTAATTTGTTAGATGATGGTTTAAAGGCTTCATAAATATACGCGTAAACATTCTTTCTTAGTATCGTTATCTTTGGGAATGCTACCTTGGGTATGGTAGTCAGAGTCGTGCGCCAATGTTTACAAGGTTAGGTTTAAATTACTAGCCTTGTTAGGCATATGTCTATAGTTGAACCAAACAGGATATATCTGTGTATTATAAACTGTGTTATACTCTTCTTGTTCACCAGAACTTGTTGTTCAGACTCCCCTCCTCATTTAAATATCCCATGTTTTCTTCGAGAGGGACTGGTTCTTATAGGCGTTTAAGTTTGGTTATCGGTTCTCATTCTTTCTCATGCTCGGTATTAACATGGTGACTCACTCTGATAAGGTAGTTACTCGAGTTGATACTAGCACAGTACACATGTCAAACAAAATTAACTCAGAAAAACTTATCAAGCTAAGTACCCAAGGTAATCAAAAGACCTAAATTGTTGATGATCCAATAAGCTAAGTGTTGTTGAGAGGAAAGCCCATCATCATTTCATTTCTTCCACTCCTTGTCTCCATGTGACAAAGGACGCCAAGCTTCCATGTTTATAAGAAAGCAGAGGGGACGAGATTGAAGCTTGCATGTAAAGAGGAGTTTTATAAGCCATATGGGGGTATCAAGTGCTTATAAGGGTTAGATTAGTTTTACCTTTCTTCTAGGCTGCCGAGGAGGAGGAAGATTCTTCCTCTTTGTTACCAACAACCTAAACATTATTACTAGAAAAAGCAGTCTGCATTTTAGCAAAATCAGACTTGAGAGGACTAGCTTATTTCAAGAACCCCGACTTGAAGCAACAAGTGATGATGAGAGAACTGTCAGGATTATCTTGAAGTGTTTCTTGTGGCATACTATTATGTTCCTCTGTCTCTATTTCACCTGAGGACATATCATCTTTGAATTCCTTAACGGCATCAAGCGGTTGTTTAAAAAAATCTTCAGAGGATACATCATCTTTATCCTTAGAGACTTTAGGATTTCTACTCTTCTTTCTTGAACTTACAAGTGTTTTACCATTATCTGTTCTCTTTTCTTTCTTGTCTTGCTTAGGATATACAACACTGCACTCTTTCAAGACACCCAAATCAGAACTATTGTCGATCTCATTGCCTGTTTTCTCTTCACAAGCATCTATTTCCCTTTCTTCAAGTACATTGCTTTCAGCAAAGGGACTAAACTTGTTAGCATTTGCTGTGTTAGCCACTACACTCTATTGTTCATGCATCTTAGGGTTCAACTCACTGACCTTTTCAGAATATGTTGACTCATCAACAACAAGTGTTTCCTGTAACACCCCACATCCGTTAATGTCACTCACAAAGGGAATGCATTAAGTTTTGTGGAGCGTTATGAGTAAACAGAACAGAATATTACAAGACAGATACATAAAGTAGTACTTGAAAGTTTTATAACTTTATTGCCGCGGAAACCAAAATAAGTTTGGTTACATCTTCAAATACCAAAAACAAGTACATAATATCAGTCTTGTACAAAAGCCTTCAGAGTACATAATTTTAAAGCCATAATCCCCAACAGAAACGCTATAAATAGGTAGAATAAAAGGCAAGCAATACATCAAGAATTTCTAGTACTTCAAGCAGAGAGAAATCCGAATCAAACTTGAGTATTTCCTCCCTGAGAACCTTAGGGGGAGGGGACGGAAGAAAAGAGGCGAAAACAAAGAGAGTCTGACATAAAGTCTGGCGAGTCCGGTAACTTTAACAATATAATCATTAAAGTAACAGGATAAGACAAAAACTGGAAAATAAGAAATGACTGTGAAACAGACAGGCATGACAAGGTAAGCAAGATGAATAAGACAACGTTAATTTGTGCCCTTAATCACTATAGGATAATTCCTACATTGCACTAATGCTAGTAACATCGTATCATTACTAGTTACACTGCACCCTTACTAGTCCCATACTAAAAGTTGTTCCTTCTTACTAATCATGATAATGGTGGTTTTCTGTACTCCTAGCTGCTAACGTAGGTTCCCCTTTTTGCTCCTACCCCCACGAGTTGTACCCACTACCTTCCTCGCTCGATTGGCTCTCTAACTCGCATGTATTTATAACTTGTGTCATTCGACCTCGCTTGTATGTATTCATTACTTGTGCCATTCGGCCCCGCTTGTATGTAGATATCTGTGCTGGCCCCATCATGGGGTGTATCAATTCCCATGATGGCAACCCGACACGATTCAAGATGCACAGTGTATACTATTGATGTCCAGTGCCTGCTTTTTCCACTCCGTAGCACATGCACGTCCATACTCCGTCGGAACTTACACTGCTGCACCACCCGCTGCTATTTTGACCGCTTATAATCAGCCCAGTAATCGTGCCCCACCCTGCCTAGCTCAGGGTACCATGATACATCTATGTGGGTTACTGCTGAAATGGGTCCCCGTTACTAGGGTTTCCTAATCAACATGTTATAATGGTTAAGTGTTCTCAATTTAACTTAACCCAACTCATTTGCTTAATTAACACGTTGTACTGGTTAAGTGTTGCCTATTCATATGTTACTTAACCTTCTCAATGATTCACGCATGTTTATTTAACGGTTAAGTTTGTGGGCCTATATACACTAATATTACCCACTTACCCAAGGTTTACTTAACCCTTCCCCTTATCAAGTCCATATGTATAATTGGTTAAGCTTTCCTTAACCCTATCCACTTTGTTCATGTAATTTTGGTTATGTTGTCTTCTTGTCCATGTTAACTTAACCCACCCGCCTAACATGTTGTATTGGTTAAGTTTCGCCTGTTCATATGTTACTTAACCTTTCCATTCATAGCATGCCTGTTCCTTAGCTTTAATTTATTCATTAAAGCACCAACCTCTCACATTAGAACTGTTGTTTGCGGTTGCTAGATGTGCCGGGCGGGTCCAGGAAGAATTCTACTGCAAACTCATTCTAACCTCGGGTTTTTAGGCTTAATGCGCTAACCTCTCACATTAGATCTATGTTGTTGCAGTCGTTGGATGTGCCGGGCGGTTCCGGGTAGTCTTACACCGCAACTCAATCTAACCTCGAGTTAGGCACGTTCATCTTTTAGTCAATTTATATATTTACCATTCATATCCAAGTTTATATGTAAATTATCCATAAGTGTGGTCAATTCAAGTTATGCCACATTTTCTAGTTATGCCCCAAATTAATTATATGATTACAACCCCTTTTTATGCCAATTACATAATATTCAACCTTTATCTAAACTTTTCCCCAACGTTCCCACGTCGTTCGTATGTATAGTTCATATGATACGTTAGGCTCGCAATTAGCCCAACTCATAAAAAAAGAAAAAAGGGAAGAAACACATGACATCATAACTGGCATAAACAATATAGATCTAAGATGACATAAATCATAAATCTAGTAAACATATAAAAATTGATCCAATCAACATATTGAGTGCGAACTAGCATGGATCTAAACATAAACTTGCACGGATTTAAACATATGAACATATAGTTCTACACATATTGACTGATATGGATCTAATCATATAAACATGTAGATCTAAACATATGAACATATAGTTCTAAACATATGGACTGATATGGATCTAATCATATAAACATGTAGATCTAAACATATGAACATATAGTTCTAAACATACGGACTGATATGGATCTAATCATTTAAACATGCAAATCTAAACATATGAACATATAGTTCTAAACATATGGACTGATATGGATCTAATCATATAAACATGTAGATCTAAACATATGAACATATAGTTCTAAACATACGGACCGATATGGATCTAATCATATAAACATGCAGATCTAAACATATGAACATATAATTCTAAACATATGGACTGATATGGATCTAATCATATAAACATGTAGATCTAAACATATGAATATATAAAATATGATCTTACATGTATGAACATGACTTGCATATAATCTTTCATAACTTGCATAGATCGAGCAAACCTGCATGCATAACTTGCATACGTAATTGGGCATATGAATTAACATAGAACATAACTTGCATATAATGTATGAAATCAAGCATAAATCAAAACATAATTTGCAATGACATAAACTTTATATGATTTACAAACATTTTCATACAGTCCAATTCATAACTCATCACAATTACGTTTAAACAATTATCTTGTGAAAGTAACTGCACTCACAGAAAACGGATCTTGAATTATGGGATCTGATTTCTGAAGTTGCTAAGCTAATCCGTTGATGTAGGCGTTGATTCGTTCGTTGTTGTTCTAGACTTCCTTTTCGTAATTCCCAGGCTTTGAATCTTTATCTCTTATCTTTTTATCTTTAATCTAGAATTTGATTTGTTATGGTGGCGGCTAGGCTAGTTTGTAGATGAACAACATAATGACATCATAGTTTAGAGTCGTGAGGTCTAGGGTTGAGGTTTGGGGTGATTGTGTAGAAGTTTAGGATTAATATGGGCCTTTAGAACAACTTATGATTCATCTGAGCCATCCAAATCATCATGGCACAAAGACACCTCACCAGACCAATCAAATAAAGCCACATCAGCCCTAATACAAGAAAAATCGTCACCTAACTAACCAGAAAAAGCCACGTTCAAAAAAACAATCCTTGACCAACAAAAATGCGCCACGTGTGCCACATGATGCGCAACAGCAGGGTGTTGACACTGAGTCTTTTTCTTACAAACCTTAGAACAATGATAAACATTATTCTTTCCTCATTCCTCTTTTTCATGTTTTGCTGCAATATTTAATTTAAAGATATCTTTTTCATCCTAAATCGGTTTTCTGCAAACCATAGGTCTAAATTGACTAGAAAATCGCCACGAACGCAATGACGCTAATTTCGTGACCAAATTCCCGAATCTCTTCAAATTTTTCTTTTTATTTCTTTTTTCTATTTAATTGTTCGCATGCGTTTCTTAGCATTTCATGTATTGCACTTAATTGTTTTCTTCATTTCACTGCATGAACTTATTACATGAAATATTTATTGTCATTATTTAATTTTTCTCTTAAATATATCTATGTATATAATATATATACATATTTCCACATTTTTAATTTCATTAAAAATGCGGGGTGTTACATTCTCCCCTACTTAAAGGATTTCGCCCCCGAAATCTCTGAGTTAAGAAGAATGTATCCTACCATCCAATCATCAATCTACTCATCCATCATCCATAAGCATCCATTGTCCTTAAAAGATTTCTAATGCTTTTCATGAACATATGCATAGTGTGTGTATATGTTCTTACTCTAATGCAAAATCAGGCGGTCTACTGACTCAGTCGATCTCCTTAATGCAATTCATGATAGTGCCATGCGTCCATTATGTATGCAAAAGAATCCTAATGATACATATCATTTTTACATGCGTGCACAATCATTCATTCAAATGCAACATCCATATGATAACACATTCAATATACATCCATCAAATTAATTATGCATAATTATTCTTATGCAGTATGAAAGTGATTGAGCCGATCTAGTGCCTAATGTGTGTGTAAATGCATCCACAAGCAACAACTAGCAAACACTTGCATCCACCAAACATAACATATCTCAAACAAATATTTACAACCATATGATTTTACTACCTAAAGATCGAAGATGTAATCGAGAGGACATACTTCACGATAGAACAAGCATAAACAAAGCGGTAGAAAAAGGAGAAGTTAAGAACATACCCTCAAAACGGAAAGGGTACGCCGCATGCATCTTGTCTTCCATCTCCTAAGTCGCATCTCCTTGATCATCTCCCCATTGGACTTTAACCAACTTGACCTCTCGGTTGCGTAACTTTTTGGCCTCCGATCCAAGGATGCATGTAGGAGCTCGTCTAATCGTGGCATCTCGCTCTACTTCCACTTCTCTAAGCATGTGTGAAAAACCGTAACTTCCCCGGTGAGGAAAGCGCGGATAGTTCGAGAACAAGCCACAGAATAACGCAGACGGAAGAACATTTCATTGTTATCACAACCATGCATCAGATTACAAGAATATACAGAGTATAAACAAATAAATATTACACAGAAATACCAGAGATTACAATAAATTACATAGCAGTGGAAAATAATACAAAACACAACTAGAAGGAGATATACGGATACAAAGCTTTCCGGATATCGTTCCAGCTGTAAACCAGGATCCTGTGAATATAAATCTGCAAAACCAAAACTACTAGCTGCCCGTGTCAAAATAAGGGCACCCAGAGTTTAGGTTAAAACAATAAACTCCAGGTCAGTCATGTGACTGGTGTGAGAACTAAAACAGTTATTAATCTTTATTTTTAAAGTTAGGTAAATCAAGGGACCACGCCGTATAACACGGAACGGGTTTCCTCCCAAGAACACCAGTGCATAAAACAAACAGCGCAATGCTAAATAAGGAAAAATGAAGCTATTATAAGACCCAGTTCCCATCACACAATGCAACGCAAGCCGGAGGATAGAGTTTTTACCTTATAATAGCCAAGAATGCTTAATACGTTTAAAACAAATCATTTGATACTATTATAAGTGCATAGTGTATAAAACAACTTAAAATCATAAGTATCAATCATATACGGCATAAGCGCCCCATCCCACTATGTCGCCATGCTAGGCTCTACAAATAAAACCGCAAATGTCACGTATTTGGAAGTTGGATTTCCATCTATGAGCCGAGGCCAGGGATCGTCCTCTACCGATTCGAGACAATCTAGCCTACCATGTCTCGGGATCAGAACGCATCGACCCTTGGAGCGATAGGGCCGGTCCACCGATGTGGATTAGACGAAATCCTGAACACTGCGTTTCCCCGCCCTATGGGGCGCAAATGAGCCAACGAATGACTCCATCGGACCCGGATCGTCCGATCAAACTGAAGCGCCTCGCAACAGCAACAACCACACAGGTGAAAAGTATATAAATGTCAGGGCTGGTAGGTCACTGACACCACCATAGCTAGAAAGAAACGCATGCCCTCCCTGAGGTCCTCTCCCGTTTTTGGTTCACAACCGGGGTGTGAGGCTCACGAATTCACGTTACACAACGCTGTGCCACACAGGCTGTGCTTTGATCATCACCACAAGACTTTGGTTTTCAACAGAAGCCTCGATCAATTGCATCTTAGCATGCCACACAGGCAAACCACTCTATGCAACCGAAATCAGTCACACAGAATGAAATCCAATGTCAGACACACAGTCCATTTACAAGTCCGTTCTGGGTCTGAACGAAACCGGAGGCACTTTCCTCGCATATCCATCGATCTCCAAGCACATCTGGACGACCACCGATTGATTCCCTCATCTTGGGTGTACAGCCCAATCAAGATCATCAGTAATCACCCAAACGATGTGAAGACTTCCGGTCTTCAACCACCGTCTTCATCTTCGACTTATCGTCGTATCAGTTATTCGGAATGGGATAAACTCGGTCTTTCCGAATAACTCGCGTATATTTTAAATAAGTGTTACACAAACACAACATACGCCTCATTCCAATTCATCAGCCACTAACCGTAAATTAATCAAGAGAATAATTTCCCAAATATTAACCCCGAAGGCCGAAACCAACATCAGATCAATATCCAGAAAATCATTCTGCTTAGCTAACCGACAGTTAGTTTCTAAATTTCACATTCATAGGGAAAGGTTCCCATTAATTTTATCCAAGATAAATTCCTTGAATTTATTCTTTAATCTACTTTTGAATATCAATTCAAACTAGTCGAGATTAACGAACTTTACCGAAGTAATCATTTGTTTTAATTTCCCAATCCCAACCTATTCATCCCATGAAGTAAAACTGGTTATACTTCATATCTAACACCACGGTGTTATCGGTAAATTCAATTACCATTTCACGTTCAAATCTAATTAAAGATTTAACTATCGCCTGGAGCAAAATTGGTGATACTCCATTCTCGATCTTTTCAATCTAATTAAAGATTCATTAAAACTCCACTTAGTTTTAATCTTTAACTGGGTTAAAGAACCAATGTCATTTAAAACACGGCCCACAATAAACCCAAAATCACATTCCATTAATTATCGGGTTAAAGAACGAGTGTTATTTAAAACACTGTCCACGATAAACCCAAAAATCAATATCAATTCAATTCCAATTAAATATCATTTAATTGGTACACTTCGTTAAATCTAAATAAAAAGGTTTAATCCTTTCTCAACTGGGTTCAAGAACAGTGTTAGTCAAGACACCATTCACGACAAACCCAAATCACATTTCATATTAAATACAAGGCTCTGAATAGAAAATATATAGGCTTATATTCAATATCAAATTCTACAACCAATAGATATCATATTGGAAATAACGATATATATATCTATATCTTTCAAATTTCCATAACAACATCTGTATAATCACGAAATCCAACATCGAAATATTCCGAAGACAATTTCGATTCAAATCCATTCCAATGCAATCATTGGAAATCCTGGTTATTTTTAAAACCCTTTTCAAATTCAATTTATTTATTTAAAAATAAATAGAATTTTTATTCTACTTTAAAACTAGTTCATTTCAATAAAAATCTATTTTTATCTTTTCAAATATGGAGGTTTTCATCCCAAATTTTCCCAAATCATTCCTTATGATTATACACAAATTATTACTATTTTTAATAATTTTATCAAGGCCCGTACAGTCGATTTCCATCAACAGCCATCGAACTGCACTTACAGCGACCTTTTTCAAATTTGATTTGGACAAAATTTCAAATCCAACCGTTAGATTTCTAATTTCTAATAATCGTTAGAAAGCTCTTTTCGATACGAACCCAACGGTTCCGGTTTTAGGAGAATCCGACGGTCGGATCTCCCGTAATATCCGTTCGAAATCAATGGTCGAAATTCGCGAACTGCCGCGGCGCGGCGCGTTCTATTCAGGCCATTATATTATATATATAATATATACTTCGTCGATTTCAATTCAAAACGTGCTTTATAAATCGTTTTAAATTCTTTTTCAAAATGGTTTCAACTTCATATTCAATTTCAAATCAAAATTGAATATTCCAATATAAATTCGTTTTAAATTCTTTTCACATCGATTTCAATTCGAATTCATTTATATTCAATTTCAATTCGAATATATTTCTATTCAATTTCAATTCGAATTCATTTCTATTCAATTTCAATTTGAATTCATTTCTATTCAATTTTAATTCGAATTCATTTCTATTCAATTTCAATTCGAATTTCAATTCTTTTCAAAATATTAGATTTTGAAATCACTTTCGATATTCATTATAAAATGAATAAAATCGATATAAATATCGTTCACGTCAAAATGGCGTCAATCTAATCAACACGGTTTCATATATTTCTATTTTCAAATATTTCCTTTTCAAATA
Source organism: Allium sativum (assembly GCA_030737875.1). Classification (NCBI taxonomy): domain Eukaryota; kingdom Viridiplantae; phylum Streptophyta; class Magnoliopsida; order Asparagales; family Amaryllidaceae; genus Allium; species Allium sativum. The sequence goes on along the minus strand of CM060919.1, from coordinate 245,817,789 downwards.
TTTCTATTCAAATATTTTATTTCAAATATTTCTATTCAAATATTTTATTTCAAATATTTCTATTCAAATATTTTATTTCAAATATTTCTATTCAAATATTTTATTTCAAATATTTCTATTTCGAAATTGGAATGAGGCCCAATCAATTACCATATAACGTTAATTATATGGATTTTCTACAACACATGTATACAATAACAACGATGAATAATCAACCATCATCCAAAGTGCATTCTACACTGTATAAGCATCAACTATAAATATTCAACGCTTATAACAGCCTGTCAATCAATCGATCGACATACGACTAATTATTGGGATTTGTGTATGTCATATATCATCCCAATACCCGTGTGGGGTTTCAAACAATCAAACACAGATTTTATTTGTGCAGTTGGGCGATGTGTAAAATTTATCGTCCCAATCAATATCAGTCAAATGTGTGTATACAAACAAATCGTCCGATTTGTTTATTTTTATTTCATTTTATATACACGTTAAAAATTCTATTTTTAACTATAAAATATTTTTAACTATATAAATATTTTATTTCATTTCACATCACCTCACACAATCAACTACACATCAAAATCAAACAAACAAGCATACAAGCCGTCCATGGTCTGTGGACGACGGGTGTCGGGTGCTACTGAACACCGTCTGCATCCTAGTATATATATATAACTAGAAAATTAAATTAAAGAGTGAGAAATTCTCACAGATTCGCTAATCCAACGCCTCGACTCTTCTTTGTAGAAAATCTTCGCCACTCGCCCTTTGTCAATTTTCACTGCCCGTATTCTCTACATATATAAAAATCACATTTTTACTTTGCTATTCAATATATAAAAATCAAATTTTTACTATGCTATTCAATATATAAAAATCGAATTTTTACTATGCTATTCAATATATAAAAATCGAATTTTTACTATGCTATTCAATATATAAAAATCGAATTTTTACTATGCTATTCAATATATAAAAATCGAATTTTTACTTTGCTATTCAATATATAAAAATTGAATTTTTACTTTGCTATTCAATATATAAAAATCGAATTTTTACTTCGCTATTCAATACATAAAAATCGAATTTTTACTTCGCTATTCAATATATAAAAATCATATTTTTAACTTTCAAAAATCACTTCCTTTACATTGTAAAAATCACTTCTTTTTCTTTAGGAAAAATCAAAGCTTTATACTCCTAAAAATTAAATCTTTCTATGTTATTCATATCATAAAAAGTGAAAAGAAAAATATATTTTTATATTCGTAAAAATCATATCTTTCTATTTTAAAAATATGAGATCTTTTCTACTAAAAAGAAAATATTTTCCTATCATAAAAATTATATTTTCCTACTTAAAAAAAAAAATCTTATTTTTACCTAACTAACTAAAAAAACTATATTTTTATATACTAAAAATCAGGTTTTTTTTCACTTAGTTAAATCGGATCCTTAAATAATAAAAACAAACAAATAAATAAAAAGGAAAAGAAAAATCGAATGAACTCACGGTTGTTTAATCGGAGGTGGCAGCAAGGGGGGTGCTGTTGAAGTGCACGCAGTGGAGGGGGGGGGTTCTTCGGTCGAGAAACAGGGTAGGGGGGGGTTCTTCGGTCGCGCAGTAGGGTAAGGGGGGTTCTTCGGTCGCGCAGCAGGGTAGGGGGGTCGATCGACGCGGCAGGCGTCGCTGATGGGGGGGGGCGGCGCGAATAGCTTAGGGTTTTTCTTTTTTTTTCTTCGTTCAGAAATGAATCGGGGGGGGGGGGGAGGCAGAAAGGTAATAGGGAGAGGAAAGAGAAAAGGGTTTTCATTTAATTATTTTATTTTTCCACCCATAAAACAACTTTTATTTTCAACCTCAAAACGAGGCCCACCGCCTGTCGTCCATAACTAACTACCCCCATTCCGAACACAATGGGATATGTATCGTAAGCTGATTCGATCGTTTCAATCAGTTTTCGTCAAAATCAACATATAACTCTATATATTGAATTTGAACGCGCATTTCAATTTACTGGGGTCACGTATAGTCTCTAAAAATTCCCGAAAAATATTTTCTAGCTTCGTATTGACGATACGGTCCTAACAAAACTAGTTTCATCGAATTCTGAGACCGTTGGAAAAATGGTCATTTTCCAGTCGATAAAAATCAATTGAAACTGGTCAAACACGTTTTCCTTTGCCACGCTCACATATTGATTTGAAAAATTTTGAAATTTGGAATCTAGCAATAACTTTACACCACAGACCCAACAAAAGTGGTTTCGTCGAAATCCGAGGTCGTTTGCAAAATTTCCATTTTTAAGGGCCGAAATTCCATAGCGACTATTCAGAATTTTCAACTGGACATATCTTTTGATTCCCGCTATGAAATTTTGATTTTTCGGATTCGTTGGAAAGATATTCACAATTAGATTCCATTATTTTTGGTTTCACTAAAATCCGGTTTATTTTGCACCTGGTACATTCATTTGAAGTTTGAAATCGAACTATCGAACTACCGCGCCATTTTCAATTCCTTTTATAATTTAAAATAAATATCTATATTCTAACGATGATCTATATAATATATATTCGTTCGAATTATATTCAAAATAAATTTCTTGTCGATATTATTTAAAATAATTCATTTTAAATAATCAAAATTCGCTAAAATTGCCAAAATAAAAATTTTAAATTGGCCCAGATTTTCGGGTTGTTACAATCTCCCCCACTTAAAACTTTTCGTCCCCGAAAAGGAACGAAGTCGAAAGTGGTATGATTAATCAACTCTACGTCCGATTTGGCTTCCATTCTCCAACTTTTCAGTTTCTGAGAATTTTCAAATTCTTCAAAAATTTGGCTAACACCCTAAATTTTCGAAAAATTTCGCCATAACCTCCCCTGCACCAGGAGCCACGAGAAAATCCTGAAATTGCCATACAGGCCTTCTGATCTCAAAAAGAAAAAGAAAAAGCCAAGCGGCTAGCCAATAGGCTCATAAAATCATCATCACCCAAACAAAACAGTAATTTATGATAAACATGTACCTATTTGTCGGGCAAACAAATTTTATTCTCTTCTCTAGCCTCCTTGCTATGACCTGTTCAATGTAAGTACAAGTATATGCAAGCAAATGCGACTAATTTTCAATACAATTCAATATTTGGTTCAGTTAGGCGTAATGGTTCAAAATTATCAAACAACACAAACATCAATCAATTAGTTGATTAACGTTTCAAATTCCTAACTTTGATATATAGTCAAAAATCAGATTTTTGATGTAAAATCACAACAATAAGCCCTATCTAGTTTCAGTTCTCACACCAGTCAATTGGAAATATATAGAATCTCACTTTCGAAACTCGAAAATAAATACTGGCGACGGTGCCCCATCACCAGAATTGTCCCCGGGCAACTAAAGTATGATTCTATAACTATCCAGTACATTAAAACTTCGAATACACGTTTGCAAGACATAAATGCAAAATCTTTATATATCGGATTGTCCCGATCAATATAGAATAAATAATCAAATACGAATAGTTGATTTAAATTTTCAAAACAAAAATTGTTTTCATTTTAAAAATATACTCTTCACACTCGTTCTAGGATACTACTGATCACATCTCTAACGAGTCATTCCCATTGGATATTACTAATCCAATCTCTGATGAATTCTTTCGTATGGTTCTAATGTGTCTTGTTCTCTGAGCTTTGTAAACCAAAGCTCTGATACCAACTGTGAAAACCCGTAACTTCCTCGGTGAGGAAAGCGCAGATAGTTAGAGAACAAGCCACAGAATAACGCAGACGGAAGAACATTTCATTGTTATTACAACCATGCATCAGATTACAAGAATATACAGAGTATAAACAAATAAATATTACATAGAAATATCTGAGATTACAATAGATTACATAGCAGCGGAAAATAATACAAAACACAACTAGAAGGAGATATACGGATACAAAGCTTTCCGGATATCGTTCCAGCTGTAAACCAGGATCCTGTGAATATAAATCTGCAAAACCAAAACTACTAGCTGCCCGTGTCAAAATAAGGGCACCTAGAGTTTAGGTTAAAACAATAAACTCCAGGTCAGTCATGTGACTGGTGTGAGAACTAAAATAGTTAATCTTTATTTTAAAGTTAGGTAAATCAAGGGACCACGCCGTATAACACGGAACGGGTTTCCTCCCAAGAACACCAGTGCATAAAACAAACAGCGCAATGCTAAATAAGGAAAAATGAAGCTATTATAAGACCCAGTTCCCATCACACAATGCAACGCAAGCCGGAGGATAGCGTTTTTACCTTATAATAGCCAAGAATGCTTAGTACGTTTAAAACAAATCATTTGATACTATTATAAGTGCATAGTGTATAAAACAACTTCAAATCATAAGTATCAATCATATACGGCATAAGCGCCCCATCCCACTATGTCGCCATACTAGGCTCTACAAATAAAACCGCAAATGTCACGTATTTGGAAGTTGGATTTCCATCTATGAGCCGAGGCCAGGGATCGTCCTCTACCGATTCGAGACAATCTAGCCTACCATGTCTCAGGATCAGAACGCATCGACCCTTGGAGCGACAGGGCCGGTCCACCGATGTGGATTAGACGAAATCCTGAACACTGCGTTTCCCCGCCTTATGGGGCGCAAATGAGCCAACGAATGACTCCATCGGACCCGGATCGTCCGATCAAACCGAGGCGCCTCGCAACAGCAACAACCACACAGGTGAAAAGTATATAAATGTCAGGGCTGGTAGGTCACTGACACCACCATAGCTAGAAAGAAACGCATGCCCTCCCTGAGGTCCTCTCCCGTTTTTGGTTCACAACCGGGGTGTGAGGCTCGCGAATTCACGTTACGCAAAGCTGTGCCACACAGGCTGTGCTTTGATCATCACCACAAGACTTTGCTTTTCAACAGAAGCCTCGATCAATTGCATCTTAGCATGCCACACAGGCAAACCACTCTATGCAACCGAAATCAGTCACACAGAATGAAATCCAATGTCAGACACACAGTCCATTTACAAGTCCGTTCTGGGTCTGAACGAAACCGGAGGCACTTTCCTAGCATATCCATCGATCTCCAAGCACATCTGGACGACCACCGATTGATTCCCTCATATTGGGTTTACAGTCCAATCAAGATCATCAGTAATCACCCAAACGATGTGAAGACTTCCGGTCTTCAACCACCGTCTTCATCTTCGACTTATCGTCGTATCAGTTATTCAGAATGGGATAAACCCGGTCTTTCCGAATAACTCGCGTATATTTTAAATAAGTGTTACACAAACACAACATACGCCTCATTCCAATACATCAGTCACTAACCGTAAATTAATCAAGAGAATAATTTCCCAAATATTAACCCCGAAGGCCGAAACCAACATCAGATCAATATCCAGAAAACCATTCTGCTTGGCTAACCGACAGTTAGTTTCTAAATTTCACATTCATAGGGAAAGGTTCCCATTAATTTTATCCAAGATAAATTCCTTGAATTTATTCTTTAATCTACTTTTGAATATCAATTCAAACTAGTCGGGATTAACGAACTTTACCGAAGTAATCATTTGTTTTAATTTCCCAATCCCAACCTATTCATCCCATGAAGTAAAACTGGTTATACTTCATATCTAACACCACGGTGTTATCGGTAAATTCAATTACCATTTCACGTTCAAATCTAATTAAAGATTTAACTATCGCCTGGAGCAAAATTGGTGATACTCCATTCTCGATCTTTTCAATCTAATTAAAGATTCATTAAAACTCCACTTAGTTTTAATGTTTAACTGGGTTAAAGAACCAATGTCATTTAAAACACGACCCACAATAAACCCAAAATCACATTCCATTAATTATCGGGTTAAAGAACGAGTGTTATTTAAAACACTGTCCACGATAAACCCAAAAATCAATATCAATTCAATTCCAATTAAATATCATTTAATTGGTACACTTCATTAAATCTAAATAAAAAGGTTTAATCCTTTCTCAACTGGGTTCAAGAACAGTGTTAGTCAAGATACCATTCACGACAAACCCAAATCACATTTGATATTAAATACAAGGCTCTGAATAGAAAATATATCGGCTTATATTCAATATCAAATTCTACGACCAACAGATATCGTATTGGAAATAACGATATATATATCTATATCTTTCAAATTTCCATAACAACATCTGTATAATCACGAAATCCAACATCGAAATATTCCGAAGACAATTTCGATTCAAATCCATTCCAATGCAATCATTGGAAATCCTGGTTATTTTTAAAACCCTTTTCAAATTCAATTAATTTATTTAAAAATAAATAGAGTTTTTATTTTAGTTCAAAACTAGTTCATTTCGATAAAAATCTATTTTTATCTTTTCAAATATGGAGTTTTTCATCCCAAATTTTCCCAAATCATTCCTTATGATTATACACAAATTATTACTATTTTTAATAATTTTATCAAGGCCCGTACAGTCGATTTCCATCAACAGCCATCGAACTGCACTTACAGCGACCTTTTTCAAATTTGATTTGGACAAAATTTCAAATCCAACCGTTAGATTTCTAATTTCTAATAATCGTTAGAAAGCTCTTTTCGATACGAACCCAACGGTTCCGGTTTTAGGAGAATCCGACGGTCGGATCTCCCGTAATATCCGTTCGAAATCAATGGTCGAAATTCGCGAACTGCCGCGGCGCGGCGCGTTCTATTCAGGCCATTATATTATATATATAATATATACTTCGTCGATTTCAATTCAAAACGTGCTTTATAAATCGTTTTAAATTCTTTTTCAAAATGGTTTCAACTTCATATTCAATTTCAAATCAAAATTGAATATTCCAATATAAATTCATTTTAAATTCTTTTCACATCGATTTCAATTCGAATTCATTTATATTCAATTTCAATTCGAATTCATTTCTATTCAATTTCAATTCGAATTCATTTCTATTCAATTTCAATTCGAATTCATTTCTATTCAATTTCAATTTGAATTCATTTCTATTCAATTTCAATTCGAATTCATTTCTATTCAATTTCAATTCGAATTTCAATTCTTTTTAAAATATTAGATTTTGAAATCACTTTCGATATTCATTATAAAATGAATAAAATCGATATAAATATCGTTCACGTCAAAATGGCGTCAATCTAATCAACACGGTTTCATATATTTCTATTTTCAAATATTCTATTTCAAATATTTCCTTTTCAAATATTTCTATTCAAATATTTTATTTCAAATATTTCTATTCAAATATTTTATTTCAAATATTTCTATTCAAATATTTTATTTCAAATATTTCTATTTCGAAATTGGAATGAGGCCCAATCAATTATCATATAACGTTAATTATATGGATTTTCTACAACACATGTATACAATAACAACGATGAATAATCAACCATCATCCAAAGTGCATTCTACACTGTATAAGCATCAACTATAAATATTCAACGCTTATAACAGCCTGTCAATCAATCGATCGACATACGACTAATTATTGGGATTTGTGTATGTTATATATCATCGCAATACCCGTGTAGGGTTTCAAACAATCAAACACAGATTTTATTTGTGCAGTTAGGCGATGTGTAAAATTTATCGTCCCAATCAATATCAGTCAAATGTGTGTATACAAACAAATCGTCCGATTTGTTTATTTTTATTTCATTTTATATACACGTTAAAAATTCTATTTTTAACTATAAAATATTTTTAACTATATAAATATTTTATTTCATTTCACATCACCTCACACAATCAACTACACATCAAAATCAAACAAACAAGCATACAAGCCGTCCATGGTCTGTGGACGACGGGTGTCGGGTGCTACTAAACACCGTCTGCATCCTAGTATATATATATAACTAGAAAATTAAATCAAAGAGTGAGAAATTCTCACAGATTCGCTAATCCAACGCCTCGACTCTTCTTTGTAGAAAATCTTCGCCACTCGCCCTTTGTCAATTTTCACTGCCCGTATTCTCTACATATATAAAAATCACATTTTTACTTTGCTATTCAATATATAAAAATCGAATTTTTACTATGCTATTCAATATATAAAAATCGAATTTTTACTATGCTATTCAATATATAAAAATCGAATTTTTACTATGCTATTCAATATATAAAAATCGAATTTTTACTATGCTGTTCAATATATAAAAATCGAATTTTTACTATGCTATTCAATATATAAAAATCGAATTTTTACTCTGCTATTCAATATATAAAAATCGAATTTTTACTTTGCTATTCAATATATAAAAATCGAATTTTTACTTTGCTATTCAATATATAATAAACGAATTTTTACTTCGCTATTCAATATGTAAAAATCGAATTTTTACTTCGCTATTCAATATATAAAAATCTTATTTTTAACTTTCAAAAATCACTTCCTTTACATTGTAAAAATCACTTCTTTTTCTTTAGGAAAAATCAAAGCTTTATACTCCTAAAAATTAATTCTTTCTATGTTATTCATATCATAAAAAGTGAAAAGAAAAATATATTTTTATATTCGTAAAAATCATATCTTTCTATTTTAAAAATATGAGATCTTTTCTACTAAAAAGAAAATATTTTCCTATCGTAAAAATTATATTTTCCTACTTAAAAAAATATCTTATTTTTACCTAACTAACTAAAAAAAACTATATTTTTATATACTAAAAATCAGGTTTTTTTTCACTTAGTTAAATCGGATCCTTAAATAATAAAAACAAACAAATAAATAAAAAGGAAAAGAAAAATCGAATGAACTCACGGTTGTTTGATCGGAGGTGGCAGCAGGGGGGGTGCTGTTGAAGTGCGTGCGGTGGAGGGGGGGTTCTTCGGTCGCGCAGCAGGGGGGTGCTGTTGCAGTGCGTGCGGTGGAGGGGGGGTTCTTCGGTCGCGCAGCAGGGTTGGGGGGGGGGGGGTTCTTCGGTCGCGCAGCAGGGTAGGGGGGTTCTTCGGTCGCGCAGCAGGGTAGGGGGGTAGATCGACGCGGCAGGCGTCGCTGATGGGTGGGGGGCGGCGCGATTAGCTTAGGGTTTTTTTTTCTTCGTTCAGAAATGAATCGGGGGGGGGGGGGGCAGAAAGGTAATAGGGAGAGGAAAGAGAAAAGGGTTTTCATTTAATTATTTTATTTTTCCACCCAAAAAGCAACTTTTATTTTTGACCTCAAAACGAGGCCCACCGCCTGTCGTCCATAGCTAATTACCCCCATTCCGAACACAATGGGATATGTATCGTAAGCTGATTCGATCGTTTCAATCAGTTTTCGTCAAAATCAACATATAACTCTATATATTGAATTTGAACGGGCATTTCAATTTACTGGGGTCACGTATAGTCTCTAAAAATTCCCGAAAAATATTTTCTAGCTTCGTATTGACGATACGGTCCTAACAAAACTAGTTTCATCGAATTCTGAAACCGTTGGAAAAATTGCCATTTTCCAGTCGATAAAAATCAACTAAAACTGGTCAAACGCGTTTTCATTTGCCACGCTCACATATTGATTCGAAAAATTATGAAATTTGGAATCTAGCAATAACTTTACACCACGGACCCAACAAAAGTGGTTTCGTCGAAATCCGAGGTCGTTTGCAAAATTTCCATTTTTAAGGGCCGAAATTCCATAGCGACTATTCAGAATTTTCAACTGGACATATCTTTTGATTCCCGCTATGAAATTTTGATTTTTCGGATTCGTTGGAAAGATACTCACAATTAGATTCCATTATTTTTGGTTTCACTAAAATCCGGTTTATTTTGCACCCAGTACATTCATTTGAAGTTTGAAATTGAACTATCGAACTACTGCGCCCTTTTCAATTCCTTTTATAATTTAAAATAAATATTTATATTCTAACGACGATCTATATAATATATATTCGTTCGAATTATATTCAAAATAAATTTCTTGTCGATATTATTTAAAATAATTCATTTTAAATAATCAAAATTCGCTAAAATTGCCAAAATAAAAATTTTAAACTGGCCCAGATTTTCGGGTTGTTACAGCATGCTCGGCTCCACCACCTCCGCGGTATCATGTAAACGCTTCTTCAAGGATTGTCTTCCTCAAGCTCTCTTCTTATGAACCCTTCCTCAAGTAGCTCCCCTACTTACTTACTGAGTTCTCTCCTCTCTCTCGGAGCCATGTGGCGCACTGGTAATGCAACTGACTTTGCAGTACATACGGAGGTCTATCTCATGCCTCGGGGGTAAACCCCGAACCTCATCAAAGACGTCACCATACTCACGGACTACAAGAACAATTTCCAAATCATCGGTGGATGCGTCAAGAGATTCTAGGTAGCTAAGCATCCCCGGACCTCTAGGGTCACAAGAAATATCAACGGTTCTTCCACAACGAGTCAACAATCTAACTACCCTCCTTTCACAGTCTAGGATGACACCATACCTGGCTAGCCAATCCATCCCTAGATTCAAGCCAAAGCCCATGAAACCAAGAACGTAGGGGTTGCATTCAAACCCAACGCCCGAGATAGACACTCTCAAATCCCAACAAACCATAGATAAATGAGCCGAACCACCCATAGGATTTGAGACTACAATGGGATCCATAACTAAACTAGTATTTAGGTGCAGTGTTTCAAATAACGAAGCAGATATAAATGAATGCGAAGCGCAAGAGTCGAAAAGAGTCCTAGGAAAAAGAAATCAAATCATCAACCGAAACTTCCTATCTCTTTCCGATATACTGACCAAGAGAACACAACCTGCCCTCCAGAAGATCCTTCCCTCTATCCTTGCCCTTGCCTCCTCGGGTAATCCTAAATCATATGTTCTGCCTCACTGCAATGGTAACAGCCAGTCTTCTTCTACTTTCTAACGTCTTTCTTTAAGTGGCCAGGTATTCCACAATTGTGGTACTTTCCTTTTCTCTTGGCCCTTGTTATCCTTACCGCCTTTCTTTTGTTGTTGTTGTGCCTTCTTTGGATCCACTTTCGTATCCTGTGTCCTGTCCATGTCTCCCCTGCACGTTCTCCATTCGTGACCTCCCACCAAAATGAAGCATCATCCTTCATTAACCAAGTAGCAAGTTGAACCGTCCTCCCATCGTCTATCTCAAAGATACCAACAAGTCCTCCACTTCCTTGAGCCAATTCTAGCTTTAACAAACGTCTCAGTCCTTTGAAACGGTTTTTCGCCCATCGCACGAAAGTCCTTACATATCTTAGAAAAACATCTATACGCGGAGGAAGAGATTAAAAAGGGAAAGAGGAAGAGATTCGAAACAAAGAATCAAAAGAAAGATATATGGCTTTTGGGGACTATGTTTTTCCATAATAAACATTTCTCTTAAAAAAATAGTATCTTTAAAACATGTTTTTGAAAATACTTCTTTATATAAATGCTTTTGAAAACGGTTTTCAATTTTTTTTTATCTGTTCTGGTAACCTTCAGCTTTGGTACCAAGTGTAACACCCCGCGTCCGTTATGTCACTCACAAATGGAATGCATTAAGTTTCGTGGAGCGTTATGAGTAAACAGAATAGAATATTACAAGAGAGATACATAAAGTAGTACTTGAAAAATGTACAACTTTATTGCAGCGGAAACAAAAATAAGTTTGGTTACATCTTCAAATACCAAAACCAAGTACATAATATCAGTCTTGTACAAAAGCCTTCAGAGTACATAATTTTAAAGCCATAATCCCCAACAGAAACTCCATAAATAGGTAGAATCAAAGCCAAGCAATACTTCAAGAACTTCTAGCACTTCAAGCAGAGAGAAATCCGAATCAAACTTGAGTATTTCCTCCCTGAGAACTTGGAAGGTGGGGGGAACGGAAGAAAAGAGGCGAAAAAAAGAGAGTCAGACATAAAGTCTGGCGAGTCTAGTAACTTTAACAATATAATCATTAAAGTAACAGGATAAGACGTAAATTGGAAAATAAGAAATGACTGTGAAACAGACAGGCATGACAAGGTAAGCAAGTTGAATAAGACAACGTTAATTTGCGCTCCTAATCACTATAGGATAATTACTACACTGCACCAATGCTAGTAACATCGTATCATTACTAGTTACACCGCACCTTACTAGTCCCATACTAAAAGTTGATCCTTCTTACTAATCATGATAATGGTAGTTTCGTATACTCCTAGCTGCTATTGTAGGTACCCCTTTTTTCTCCTACCTCCAAGAGTTGTACCCACTACCTTCCTCGTTTGATCGGCTCCCTAACTCGCACGTATTTATTACTTGTGTCATTCGACCCCGCTTGTATGTATTCATTACTTGTGTCATTCGGCCCCGCTTGTATGTAGATACCTGTGTTGGCCCCATCATGGAGTGTATCAATTCCCATGATGGCAACCCGACACGATTCAAGATGCACAATGTATACTACTGATGCCCAGTGCCTGCTTTTTCTACTCCGGAGCACGTGCACGCCCATACTCCGTCGGAACCGACACTGCTGCACCACCCGCCGCTATTTTGACTGCTTATAATCAGCCCAGTAATCGTGCCCCACCCTGCCTAGCTCAGGGTACCATGATACATCTATGTGGGTTACTGTTGAAATGGGTCCCCGTTACTAGGGTTTCCTAATCAACATGTTATAATGGTTAAGTGTTCTCAATTTAACTTAACCCCACTCATTTGCTTAATGAACATGTTGTACTGGTTAAGTGTTGCCTATTCATATGGTATTTAACCTTCTCACTGATTCACGCATGTTTATTTAACGGTTAAGTTTGTGGGCCTATATACACTAATATTACCCACTTACCCAAGGTTTACTTAACCCTTCCCCTTACCAAGTCCATATGTATAATTGGTTAAGCTTGCCTTAACCCTATCCACTTTGTTCATGTAATATTGGTTAAGTTGTTTTCTTGTCCATTCTTAGCATGTCTGTTCCTTAGCTTTAATTTATTCATTAAAGCACCAACCTCTTACATTAGATTTATTGTTTGCGGTTGCTAGATGTGCCGGGCAGTTCCTGACAGACTTCTACCGCAAACTCATTCTTACCTCGGGTTTTTGGGCTTAATGCACTAACCTCTCACATTAGATCTATGTTGTTGCGGTCGCTGGATGTGCCAGGCAGTTCCGGGCAGTCTTACACTGCAACTAAGTCTAACCTCGGGTTAGGCACGTTCATCTTTTAGCCAATTTACATATTTACCATTCATGTCCAAGTTCATATGTAAAGTATCCATAAATGTGGTCAATTCAAGTTATACCACATTCTCTAGTTATGCCCAAAATTAATTATATGATTACAACCCCTTTTTATGCCAGTTACATAATATTCAACCTTTACTTAAACTTTTCCCCAACGTTCCACGTCGTTCGTACGTATAGTTCATGTGATACGTTAGGCTCACAATTAGCCCAATTCATAAAAAAAGAGGAAAAAGGGAAGAAACACGTGACATCATAACCGGAATAAACAATATAGATCTAAGATGACATAAATCTAGTAAACATATAAAAATAGATCCAATCAACATATTGAGTGCGAACTAGCATGGATCTAAACATAAACTTGCACGGATTTAAACATATAAACATATAGCTCTACACATGGACTGATATGGATCGAATCATATAAACATGTAGATCTAAACATATGAAAATATAGTTCTAAACATATGGACTGATATGGATCTAATCATATAATCAGGCAGATCTAAACATATGAACATATAGTTCTAAACATATGGACTGATATTGATCTAATCATATAAACATGTAGATCTAAACATATGAACATATGGTTCTAAACATATGGACTGATATGGATCTAATCATATAAACATGTAGATCTTAAACATATGAACATATAGTTCTAAACATATGACCTGATATGGATCTAATCATATAAACAGGTAGATCTAAACATATGAACATATAGTTCTAAACATATGGACTGATATGGATCTAATCATATAAACTTGTAGATCTAAACATATGGACATATAGTTCTAACATATGGATTGATATGGATCTTATCTTATAAACATGTAGATCTAAACATATAAATATATAAAATATGATCTTACATGTATGAACATGACTTGCATATAATCTTTCATAACTTGCATAGATCGAGCAAACTTGCATACATAACTTGCATACGTAATTAGGCATATGAATTAACATAGAACATAAGTTGCATATAATGAATCAAATCAAGCATAAATCAAAACATATTTTGCAAAGACATAAACTTTATATGATTTACAAACATTTTCATACAGTCCAATTCATAACTCATCACAATTATGTTTGAACAATTATCTTGTGAAAGTAACTGCACTCACAGAAAACAGATCTTGAATTCAGGGATCTAATTTCTGAAGTTGCTAAGCTAATCCGTTGATGTACGCGTTGATTCGTTCTTTGTTGTTCTAGAATTCCTTTTCGCAATTCCTAGGCTTTGAATCTTTATCTCTTATCTTTTTATCTTTAATCTAGAATTTGATTTGTTATGGTGATGACTAGGTTAGTTTGTAGATGAACAACATGATGGCATCATAGTTTAGGGTTGTGAGGTCTAGGGTTGAGGTTTGGGGTGATTGTATAGAAGTTTAGGATTAATATGGGCCTTTAGATCAACTTATGATTCATCTAAGCCATCCAAATCATCATGACACAAAGACACCTCACCAGACCAATCAAATAAAGCCACATCAGCCCTAATACAAGAAAAATCGTCACCTAACCAACCAAAAAAAGCCACGATCAAAAAAACAATACTTAATCAACAAAAATGCGCCACGTGTGCCACATGATGCGTAGCAGCAGGGTGTTGACATCTACACATCATATATATATATATATATATTTATCTTTTTATTATCTTCCCAATTAACCATTTTCACACTAAACCACTTTTTGAACTGCGTTCACACTAAGCCACTTTTTAGCCATTCCCCTAAAACAAAAATATGGCGCTCGCGGAGATCGAATTCTGTACCTCTTGTATGCAAGTCACATGTTCTAACCAAATAAACTACTAAGTCTTTTGCTTTCAAACCTTAGAACAATGCTAAACATTATTCTTTTCTCATTCTTCTTTTTCATGTTTTGCTACAATATTTAATTTAAAGATATCTTTTTCGTCCTAAATCGGTTTTCTGCAAACCATAGGTCTAAATCGACTAGAAAATCGCCACGAACGCAATGACGCTAATTTCATGACCAAATTCCCGTAGCTCATCAAAAATTTCTTTTTATTTCTTTTTTCTATTTAATTGTTCGCATGCGTTTCTTCGCATTTCATGTATTGCACTTAATTTTTTCCTTCATTTCACTGCGTGAACTTATTACATGAAATATTTATTGTCATTATTTAATTTTTCTCTTAAATATATCTATGTATATAATATATATATACATATTTCCATATTTTTAATTTCATTAAAAATGCGGGGTGTTACATTTCCTCACATAAAACATTGCTATTATTTCTGCCAACTTCTTTCATGCTCCCTGAAAGGAAGAAACTTACTTTTTCTTCTTCAAAACAAGCTTCCATGCTTGTATTCTTTTATTCACCTGACCAACTGCATTAATAGGTACTATAACAGAAGTTCCTTTGGTGCATAAGGCAACATCCATTCCATTCTTACCGTTAGCCTTACTAGGTTCAACTGTATCTCCTTTACACTTTTTAGTTTCCAAGATGATCTGAGCACAGCTTTTAGCTCATGTCCGAATACAACGCACTTGGAGAAAACAAAGGGCTTATAAAGGTATTGCACATGCACTAAGTGATTGGTTTCATCTAGCAGTTTAATAGGAAATTTGAGAGGCATGTCACCAATTGGAGCTTCTTCCACCATGCATTTCGCATAGTTAAACTTATTTAAGCGTTCAGTGGACGAATTCATACATAAAACTTACCTATTATCCAGGCCAGCCAGCTAGTACCAGTATACGACCATGCATATAATGGAAAATTAAACAATTTGATCCAGATTGGAACTTGTCGAATACAATTGTTATTATCACTCATAGCTGAATCCCATTGTTTCACAATAAACAGTTTATTCCTTATTGTTACAGGGTCAACCTCAAGAATTTTCTATCATCAGAGCTAGCTAGATAAAAGAAAAAAAATATTACTGTTGAATCTGACCTTGATCGCATTTGATGGTTTCCATATTCGTTTCAAGTGTATGATAACAACTGTATGTGATATCGAATTATCAAGGAAAAAGTTTGCTATATAATCTTACCAAACTTCCTTGGTGGCATAAATAATTCTTCTGTAGGTAGGAGAGCTTCTGCGGAATAAATAAGCGGGGAAGGAGTCTAAGAGAACGTCCCAGCATTTCTTGGTTTTGATTGAAATAAAGTTGACCATTTGGGTTTCATGGGAACATAAGGCTTCGAGGTTGGTAGCGGAGGAGTCGGCGACTCAACAGGGGAAGTGAGGGTAGTACATGGAGGGTCACTACACCAAAACAACAAATTTGGCACACCAGGATGCGGAGATTTGATTGTGCTCATAGCCGTATCAAATTCATTTGGCACACCAGGTTGCGATCCACACCACCTCCAACAACTAAAATCTAACCTTGCTTCTTTAAAATTCTGGATCAGTTCATTTGATAAGGCTTTGAGCCGTATCAAAATTTTTATTTCCCGCAACAACTAAAATCCCCCAACAACTAAAATCTGCATCATATTTTCACTCTCCCGCTATTTTTCTTTTCCCGCAATCCCTAATATCATATAATCCCTAAATCCACTCACTTCCCCTGTCATGATCAATATTCTTCCTTCGTGGATTTTGATTGCCTCGCTCGCTTCCCTTAAAGCACTACAACCAAACACTCCACCACTTCAGCTTTACTTCCGCTTCTTACTTCTGACAGCGATATCTTCTCGGATCCACCGATAACTGGTCTACCAATGACCCAATATTTTACTATTGCAGAAATGAGGGCGATATCGAGTGGTTTGCTACCAATATTGGGTTTGTTTGGGAAGTCGCTCCTAAGTTCTCAGCTCTTGTCTTCTTTGTCAAGGTAAATTTTCTACCTTTATTGTTACTTTTTAGATTGAGAAATTTACTAGTTGTTTTGACAAGGAATATAATTATACTGTGATAGTAATTTAGGTGAACGTTGTGATAAGTAGGATACAGATTTCGTCAAATTTATGAGTTGTTTTTGGACTTCAGTTGGTTGGGATGAATATTTTAATGTTCTGAGAACATGCCTAATTATCAAACAAATAATGTATATTCTCATATTTTCGACAGAATGATGATATGCCTAAAGTCACACTCATTCGTGCTCGTTGTCTCAGTAAATAAATGAAATAAAATAAATGAAACAACTTTCCCTGATTTTGCATCGAGAGCCAAACAAAATGTTAATTTCATTTGGCTGACCTGCTTTGATTGTTCTACATTTATGTTTGTATGTTTTGATATATTATTCAACAGGTTTGTTTATGAATTTGTAGCATGATACATTTCCGCCAAAGTTTTTAACCTTTACCATATAAATTTATAACTAAATTTCTCAAATTTTTTTTGTTTAGCATCGTTATTAAGAAGAGTCAATGCCTTACGGCAGGAAAGAAAAAGCCTACAAGAATGCTAAGTCTTTAGCATAACTCACTACAGAGCAACCCATTGCAGATTTTGCAACATTTATCATTGTTTTCAAAGAACAACTATCTTCAAAAGACAGTCCTATTGTTCTTTTTGGAGGTTTATATGGTGGAAGTAAGTATTCTTATATAATCATACAATAAACCATCAAATATATAGCCATGCATGCATTTGTTTGATAACGATTATTATGTTTAATAACCACTGTGATTGCAAGTAAAAATTGATTAGATTGATTAAGGATACTAGTGAGGGAAAACATGTTTCGTTCAGCGGCATGGTCTCATTAGATACTCATTTATAGGGGTGACATGTTATTATTCGCACCACTCACTGTCTGATCCGGAGTTTATGTTTTTCCACTTTAACTCTCTATCATTGACTATACAAAAAGTTGCAAAAGTAATCTGATATTGTTTGGGAATAATATTTTTAGTACAATGTGACAATGCTTGCTTGCATGGATAAGGCTGAAATATCCACATATTGCTATTGGTGCACTTGCTTCCTCCGCTCCTATATTGCAATTTGAAGACATTGTTCCTCCTGAGACATTCTATGACATTGTCTCCAATGATTTTTACATCGTTCATGCATTAGCTACTACACTTTGTACTTTATTCTTATTTGAGTTTCACTTCAGCTGTTTTTAATTGTTTGAAATTACATATTTATTTTAGCGTGAAAGCTTATCCTGTTCTGATTCTATTAAAAAGTCCTGGAGTGAAATGGATATTGTAGGACAAACACATGATGGACTAACACACTTGAGCAAAAAGTTCCGATTATGCCCGTAAGACAAACTTTTTCTTAAGTTTGATTTTGGGATATATCTTCTATTTTATTTTTGTACAAATCCATAAAACTAGACATGCTTACTAGTGTGAATTATCAAATATCTTTAGTTTTGAAAGAAAGATACTAAAACTTTTTCTTTTTTCCCCGCAACATGATTTTTTTTGTTTTTTATGAAATCATGGCAGTGAATTGAATTAGAAATAATAGCTTTCAGATTAGTTAGAGTCTGCATATAGCTATTTGGCTATGGTTGATTATCCATATCCTTCTGATTTTATGATGCCCTTGCCTGCTAATCGCATTAAAGAGGTTAGTGTGTACTTAAGCTAATTTTCCTAGCTGACGATAACAATGTTGCGATTGATATTTCTGTATTTTAGAATTCAGGACTATTTCAGTTGTTCATGTCTAAGTTTATTAGCTTTAAGATTGCTTCATCCTGAAGCTTTGTGCAGACCCCCACAAACTGAAATCAAGAAGCGAAGGCCTAGCTGAAATAATAAGGCACTTTCTCTTCGGTTACTTCAGCCAAAGAATAGACCTTCTCACCCACATCGAAGACTCCCACTTAACCAGAATCCAGCCAAGCTCAGGCAGAGATTCAGTGTACTGGGAAACCACAATCAACTCATTTCTCGAAGGCTACCATCCTGTAGAAGGCATCATGATCGCCCATTCGGGTCACTCCGTGGTCACTTTGTTCTGGTTTAGAGAGATAGCCATGAGCCACTCCAAAACCAGAATGGAAGAAAAATGAACTATCGAAGAAGTAGCCTTCAATGTCCCTAGCCTTTCCTTATATTGTTTCATACCGCCCGCCAATTTGCATTCCTAGTTAGGAGGAGGAATGTATTTTTTATATATTCCCAGTTAGGAAGTTAAATGCATAACCGTATTCGTATTGATCACTGATATTCTAAAATAAATGCTTGTATATTAATCATTGATATTCTAGTAAGACAATGATTTTTTTTTTAAATTAGATAGACCATTAACCAAATTTTTTTTAGATTTGATACGGCCATTAACTGCATCAAATTCTCAATCTGATACAGCTAATGATCGTATCAAATTGACAAAGACACCAAAATTTGATATAGCCATGAGTATTGCCTAATTGATATTTTTGGTGCAGTGGGTCATGGGAAGGAGGTATAGGCTGAAGAGGTAGGGTAGGCGTTGGAAGTGATTGATTGAGAGAGATAAATGAGGAGGTAGGGGAGCTAGAAAAAATCGACAGAGAAGGATGAGGTGAGGACATTTTTGAGGTACTTGAAAAAAGAATATGATATGATATTTGTGAAGCAACATTTTGAGTTGATTGTTTTCTTCATTGTTCAGTGGATCAAACTTTTAGATCCCATGAAAGTTAGGAAAATTTAAATAATAGTAGCTCATAATTTTTATTTTTATTTTGAGCTTGTCCAGGGGTAAACCGACTGAAGCTGTAAAAAACCCCCAGTGCACCTAGCACGGTCCGCGGATACCACATAAGTGGCTAATCGTAGCGTATGCACATGATAAACCCTTTTAGCATGTCATTCCGGGTTTCGAATTCGCATCGTTGTTACCTCGACATAAGTTCTTAACCGCTGGGCTAATGCTGCGGACAACTCATTATATATATATCTGTGTGTGTGTGTGTGTACACATGTTCTGAGTAGTTTCACAACTTATGTTGGCTTTTCGCAAACATTCAAAGACCACTTTTCACAATGCAATTTGCACTACAAGAAAAAGCTGATTTTGCAGCGGCAGAATCCGTCGGTAATCCGTCGATATATATTGCTTAGCGACAGATTACCGACGGATATGGATGCTCGGGAAATTTCAAGTCGGTGTTTGTGTCCAACTTTTGCGACGGATTTTAGCGTCGGTTCCCCGACTATTTTCCGTCATTTCACTCAATATAAAATTTTAATTTTAATTTTATTTACCGATATTTTAGCGGCGGATATATATTTTTTAGAAATTATTGTTTATAAATATACGTCGGTAAATCCTTGCTAATTAGCAAGAGATTTGCGACGGAATTTTATTTATGTGAACATTTATCAAGCCTCATCTATCGGTAATCCGTTGGTAAACTCTTCAAATTAACAACGGATTAACGACGAAATGTTTAACATGTTTGCAATTTGGCTTTCCTTTTTTGTTGGTAATCCGTCGCTATTCCCCTTCTGATCTGCATATATATATATATATATATATATATATGCGTGTGTGTGTGTGTGTGTGTGTGTGTATTTATCGAACTAATATCATTCAACTGTAAACACTGAAATAAATAGCATATCCAAGAAAATAAAAAAAAAGATAAATTTAGCAACAATATTCATCAATTCATTCACGAAGCTGAATTTCAAGCATCAAAATTATTCAGCTAGTGCTAACATTATCTCATACACAAACACATCTCACCCATAACAGTACTAAAATCACATAACGTTATATTTACACCAAGATAAGTCTCAGCATACCCAACTAGTTTTCAAAGATGACAACGGCGAAAGCGCATGGGAACGTGAAGCTTGACCATCCCGGTCTTGCCACTATTTCAACCCTTCTTTTCTGCATTGCATTGTTTTTTTTTCCAATGAGCAGTCCTCAGGTCAGGCCAATCCATTTCCGAAGGAGCACCAATTTGGTCAATCTATCCCACCATTTCTACCAATAATTTCTGCATTTAGAAATATAGCCAGTCAGTGCATTAGTATCATAATTATACAGACAACAATACTCCTTAACATGTAATGATATCCATACCTTATACCCAACATTGAAGCTTCATACAACTATACTTAGGGTCTATCTAGTTTGATCTTCCCATATGGTGCCCAATATCTCAAATCAAATAGGCGGCAACGAAACTAATTAGAACTGCTAAAACTCCAAGTTATCACCTCCATTATGTGATATATATATATAATAGTTTTAAAGTAAAGACGGTGTTATACCTGCAGATTAAATCAGATTTTATTCCTTTTATGGAACAAATATCTGAGACATCAATAGCAAATTCAAATTCATACACATTGGATCGTGTATTCGAACTCAGGTTCCTCAACCACTTTACTAGACTTATTCAGAAACTCAGGAAAGAGAAAACCAAATTAAGGATCCACATTTTTTTCATCCCTTTGAATTTCTTGAAAATTTTCTTTTCTATAACATAACTCTTTT
Organism: Allium sativum; assembly: GCA_030737875.1. Lineage (NCBI taxonomy): Eukaryota > Viridiplantae > Streptophyta > Magnoliopsida > Asparagales > Amaryllidaceae > Allium > Allium sativum. Next base: position 245,796,159 of record CM060919.1, on the reverse strand, counting down.
CAAGGTTATAAACACATAATAAACCTTTAGAGTGGAAGTTTGAGTCAAGAATCTCATTATCTGTAATAGAATCAGATCTCATACATACATAAACAATATGAACTTTACATATTATTTTCTTCTTTTACTCTACCAAGCAGCAGTCATTTAAGTCTCATTTAAGGCAAAAATTTAGTAGTAACATTTATTAAAATGATATCAGGAATTGTTGGCTTTGGAGTTACTAACTTTTTTGTACTTCTAAATTAAAAAATTAAGTAGCACCAAACACTTCAAATCACAAAATAGCTCACTAGCTGCTTTTTCTACTTGCTGTGTTTTGCTAAACATGCTCTTATACGTTAAACTTACTCTACCCACTGTCCCAACATGATTAAAACAAATGCAAGTAAATGATAAATTAGTAAAACCCAGTAAACTTCTAAAATCTCACTATTTGCAGCAACTAGGGTAGATCTTGGACATATAGAAAACATCTGAATGAATCGTTTATGCAATAATTATCTAAATATCAAATTTATTTTATCCATTCTTCCTTAACTTGACTTATGAAGAAATAGTAGATGATATATACCGCGTAACCGCACAAAAAATGAAATTGGTAACCGCTAAAATAAATTGTAAATGGTCTCCGTTTCATGAAAAACGGTGCGGTTCCACTACCGCATCAGGCAAAAGACGGAAATGGTTTCATTTTTCAAAACCGATGGCTAACCATACCGCCTCTTTTCAACCGTAGATGAAAATTTAGGGTTTCTCGTTGGTGGATTTGGGACCATCGATGTAAAGGTAAACAATCCCGTCCACTCAATATTACCCTATAAATTATAATTTGACATCAGATATTTTATAACTTTGAAATATCACCATACGAAACATAACTCTTCTGCTCAAAATAATAGAGTTTAAAATCGTATAATAATATATTCATGATGCCTCTTTATGACCAATTTAAATATTTTGTATCTAACTGACATCATATATTTAAGTTACTGTATTGTTTCTCTCACTTTTGGTCTCTATTATGATATGTGTTAGTGCATGGCCTTTGCATTTGCCAATTTTGCATAACAACTTATATTTTCGCATGTACTTTGTAGTGAGAACGTGAAGGTGCTATATAATTATTACTCTGATGCATTACTCTATAAGTATCATGAAACATTTGAGGAAGCGAGATTATATAATGCTCCATGGTGTACTCCATATTTGCAGTACTCCTTTTCTTATATTGTACATTGTCATTGCAATTGTTTATTGCTAAATCTATGCGTGGGACCAATGATTAAAATTTGCACGGTGTTGAAAAGTTTGTCAAATTAAGTATTTTATTCGTGCATTTGTTCATTGTGACAGTTCCAAATTCATACATTTAAGTATTTTATTTTTCAATGTATCTATAAGTTTTCATTTGTTCTTTTAAGGATGATCTGAACTAGTTGAAAATAAAGAAACAGACATTACCGAAGCAAGCGCCAACCCCGTGAATCATTCTAGGATTTTGTAGAAAAATAGATTTGCTGCTTAGGAGCCGAGAAATGAAGTTTTAAAACCACCAAAACTTCTCATAACTTAATATTTGACTTACCAGCTGGCGAAAACATACCTTGCACTCCTTCCATAATGAAGGAACCAACTCTTTAGAAGCTAAATTTTCCAGCAACTTTTCATAAATGGCCTTCATTCAATATATTTGCAGGTCTCGGTTCCCTTGTATTGCGTACGGTTTATGACTCAGTGCACTTATTCCATGCCTATTGCTATTCCTTTTGCTCTCTTCAAGCTTGTGCTTCAACCCAACTCTAGTAGACCCTGTGATCATCAAAAAACTTGATTTATCTTTTGGCTACCTATCCTATTGTTTAAGATTAAACCCAACTGTTACTAACTTGTAAAAAAATTATGCAATTTGGGATAACGAACGTTACCTTAGAAGACTGCATAATCGGGTCAGGCAAGCTTCCGTTTTTCTGCAATTTCGAGGATCGTAAAGTGCGAACAAGGCCTGGCTTTATGGGATAACAACCGAAGCAGACTGCGCTGGTAATCGACCGACCATTTATATCTCGACTCAAATCAGCTTCGTCCATTTATCGAGCAAATGACTTTCATACGCTGTAGGTTCACCCATGGCCGATGTCTTAATAATATTTTTTCACCGCGATATCTTTTCAGAACTACTCTGTTGAGGAAGAAAAAAATGAGATCGCTTCCAAAGATATGTATGTATGCTACCTTCAGTATAAGAATATCCATCACAGCTATGATAACTATTATCTCAAGCATTGAAGCAAAAGGATTTAAAGCAACGCCATTTTAGTTTGAATGAAATTAGGAATCATTTGTCCACATTAATCTTTCTTTCCTAATTTTCTCATTTTGGTACATTAACCATTTTATTTTATTTTTCCATTGCAGCACATTAACCTCTTCATTTTTTTGGCATAATTCTTCTCAGTTTCATCTCATGTTGTGTTGATATTAAGCCATTGATCCCACTAACTATTGGCCCCACACGCAATTTTTTATGTTACACATTATGTTCCTTTTCTTCTTAATTAGATATACAGCTTAGTACCATGAAAACAATCTACAAATAATCTCAGGATATGCATGTATGTTGTATGCATAGATGTAGGCAGTTTAATGGGAGTTGGTGAAACAAACATGCATTCTGTGGTTTTGCAAGCACCGTACTAGAATACGTAAGAGTCGTTGAAATGGTTAAAAGTCATTGAGATGGTTAAACTTTTATAAAACCAAGTTAATTTGCAAAAAGTTTATTTAATTCTTAAAAATGTATAAGCATAGACTAATTCTTGAAGAGTATTAATATAGCATCGCTTAAAGAGTTAAACGTTATGAAAAAGCATACACATATTTGTCAATTTGACACAGAGTCGCTGGCAGCATGCTAATGTCCATTGACACAGCTGAATTTTGCAATAGAGTAGACGCCTCTAAAGCGACTACATGAGCGCATATGTTCATTCATTAAAGGTAATATACATCTACAAACTCCGCAATGGCACATTAGAACATTTCCTTATAAAACTTAGTTATACATATGAACACAGTAAACCTGGTATTCATCGGGAAAAAGGAACACATATTATAGAAAATTAGATAACTTATTAAAGAAATATTTATACCAGGAAAAGAATTAAAATTGGACGTGCGGCAATTTCTTCATGCCTAAAACTCTCCATAATGCACCTAAGTTTCAAAACTAGTGTCAGATGGGGAAAAAAACTAAAATAACAGTGAGGTTATAAAACTCTGAAACTCATGCGGTAATCTTTGGTTTTCACGGTGATATGGATCATGACCAAAAGAAGAGCGGTTTAACCTTCTTCTATCAAATTCATAGCTTTTGAACATAGACTCTTTATATAGCTCAGTATATGTTCTTTTTTAACCAAAATATGTACACATAAGAGCTGCTCAATCTATCAAGAATACAAATGATGTTCAGAATATAAATGATGTCAGTAAAATGCCAACATCTCATATAAAATTGAAAATGGACTATAAAATTTTCTTCCCACTAATAAACAGAAGATTAACATCATGCATGCTACTTTATATTATATTTCTGTGAGATAAGTGTAGATTTAAACTACCCAAGCCAAACAAAAAAGTTTAAAAAAAATATGGAATTGCTTATACTAGTTCAAAATTCTACAGGTGCAGCACATGAATGGAATTGGATTAGGCATTGTAACTAGTATTTTAATTTATTTATTTCTTAAAGAAAGAAACATACATGACTAGGCTGATAACTCAGCAAAGAATACAAAACTACATGAAGCATTGTAAATCTCTGACCCAAAAAATAGACGTTTATGATGTGCAAGCCATGATTTTATTGTTAGAATTTTAGGAGCAAAAGGAAATTATAAAAGATTAATATTTTTCAGCAGAATGTCTCACAATTGAGTAGGAATAATTTCATGCAAAGAAAAAAAATTCGATTTTTCATAGGAAAAGAAATTGGCTGCCATACCATTACCCGCACCATTAAACTACTTTGCCTACCACACCATTATCCGCAACAGCCTAAGTCCAACTCCACTGCTATCTTCACCACTTCAACAACTGAAGGTTCGCCATTAAACTACTTTGCCTGACACACCATCTCCAGTCTGCTTCTCCATCACCACAGTTCATACGTCCAACAACCACTAAAACAACACCCTTCTCGACAATTATCAAACCACCATCAGCGAACTGCAACTTCATAAATCATCACATACACAGCCGTCTTCTACAACCACCAAGCTCCAACTCACTAGGGCAACCAAAACAACACAACCCTTAAGTCGTTATCTTCTTTGCTCGACCACGCTTGGTTCAACAACCATCGTCATCCTCAACTGCTCATCATCAAGTTCCAAACTTAAATTGCCCCAAGTGGAAAACAACCCTAAGCCGAAAATCACCAACCACGGTTCATAGAAACCACAACATCCGAAGCTCAGATCCGCAATCATTCGCTCGACACCACCTCTCCCTATAACCTCTGCCGCACAGCTCAATCCACAACAAACTTCAGAGTTCCTATCACCCGTAATCCAGAAAACCACACCATCTTCCTTCTTCAAAAAATCACCAACCATTATCGAATAGCTAATCGGTAAGCACACCATCGCTGCCAATACCGTTACCGCAACACCCAAATATTCAAACAATCAGCGGTGACGATTTCTGGTTTCCAACACGACAGCCTTGTGGAATTAAGTAATTTCGTGGATTATCCTTTTTATTGAGAAAGATTTGATGAAGACAAGCCCTTGTTTCAAAGAGGAAATAAAAAGAGAGGAGAAGAAATGGGGAAAACTAGAAAGGAACTCCTGAATAACGGAGTGGGTATAACACGGAGATCCGAAATTGATAATGTCAACCCTTTCTGATCGTTGGATGGAATAGTATTGAACTGTGATTAATGGGATGGTTTTATAACCGCGGATCTGTGATTTCTCATTCCTGTACACCCTTCCACACCTGTAATATATGATAGATTAGTTTTAATTAGTTAAATTAGTTCAGTCGTTTACTAATTATTAACATTTAAGAATAATAAATATTAAATATAAGAAAATTTGTTAATTAAATTAATTCAGCCATGTTTCCTCAAATACTTTTGTAACATATGAGTAAAAGAATTTTTATCATAATGATGTGATATTTACATTTAAATTTTTATTTTTAAATTGCAATATCCAAGTTTTATAAACTTTATGATTTATCTCAAATTTATTCAAGATGATTTCAAAATTTTAAATTTTAGAAAATACAAAATATAATTATCAACTATAATTATAAAATACAAGTATCAACTATAATTTCAACTGTAATTATTAAATACAATTATATAAAATTAATTATTGAATACTAGATACCGTTTCATAAGTATTAAATTTTATTATTAATTATTAAATAATTATTATAATAAACTGATATTTTCATCTCTTGCAAATCTGTTGGAATTCTGCTGCAAAATAGCTTCGATAAATATTCGTCGGTATTCTGCCTGTATTTGCAGCGGAAAATAGCTACAAAAAATTTCTATCGGTAATTTGACGCAATCTGCAACGGATTAGTGAGGGATGACAGAAGACGACGGTAATAAATAAAAGAAAAAAGTTTGAAAATACAAAAAACTATCCCGTGCAAATCACATGGAAATCCGTAGCAAATTAGCGACGGAAATTTCCGCTTCTAAATATTTGACGCTAAATCAGTGTTTTCTTGTAGTGTTGTATTTAATAATTCAAGTGATTTTTAAGTGTCAAAAATATATTGATAGTTATTATAATATTAAAATATTTAATAATTCAAGTTATTATAATAGTATATTGATAGTTATTATAATATTATAATATATTGATAGTTATAATAATTCAAAGACCACCACTACAAAATGCACAGGGAATTACGACGGCTAATAGGCGTTGGCGGCCGTCGCAAGCCGTCGCAAAGTGTCGTCGCAATTTTAGTCGTCACGATGCCAAAATTGCAACGGCTTGAGCGACGGCTCCGTTGCCATTTTAGCGACGGCTGGCAACGGTAAATTGCTTACGTGGCAAGTAGTTGATTTTACCGCCAAGCCGTCGCAAACCGTTGTTAAGCGTTACAATGTGGCCGTCGCAATCCGTCGCAACTTACCAACCAAATTGGCGTCGCAAGCCGTCGCAAACCTGGAAAATTTTTTTGCACTGCAAACAGCAGTTCCATTCCTTCAAGCCACACAACCACAAACCAATCCAATACCATCACATTGGCCACTATCAGACCACTATTATCCCATCAATTCGTCACCAACTCAAACCAAATGAAAAAGAAACCAAAATTAAAAGCACCATAATAAAATATCATCACATAACATCCAAAACACTATATCCATCGTCATATATCGTCGTCATACACATCAAAACATACCATATCGTCATGAAAACACACCATAACGTCACCAAAACACACCATAACATCGTCAAACATACCATATCGTCATGAAAGCAAAGTATATGTACATACCTAAGCATAAACCAAAGTATATGTCATCCAAACTAATCTTCCGCCGCCTCGTCGTCGTCGTCGTCTTCGCCTCCTTCACTTGTAGCATCTCCTCCCTGCCCAGGCATAAACCCATACTTCTGAAGGTAAGCTGCAATGCGCTCATCTACGTCATGTTGCATCTGGGTTTTTCGCCAGTCCATCATTTCGTTCATCTGCTCCTGCATCCGAGCAATAGTCTCCTCCTCCATCGACCTCCTAAAAGCACTCTGAGTAGCCTGCGAAATAATTAAGTTCACATTAAATTTATTAGCTCCTGATTGTAAAATAAAACACGTTATGTTTCCAATTCAAAACATTAATATAAAATGCACTAATTAATACCCACAATTTATATATTTATGGCATCACATCGTTGTAAATTATTAAGTTTGTAATTTAAGTCTTATCTCCTGATTACCGTATCCATATCGCCTGTTACGAGAAGGCGGCTTTATAATAGAGTCCCATATACGATCAGACTGCGCGACTGTAAGCTCCTCTTGTCCACTAGCCTGCAACACTCTAGTAGACTCTGTGTAGTATCTCTCCTACATACCAATATAATTTTAACACCAATGTTGTAAAATTTACTTATATATTGTGATATGAACGAATATGAAACATTTTAATTCATACGGATAAGCATATTTACCATTACACCCGCACTCTTCGAATCCGCCCATTCATATGTAACATTTCCTTCCTCGTCGGTATGCTCCACCGCATGTGTACGTCTGAATACCTCTACCATCGAAGGCTCTCTTCCGATCTTTGCATGCTGAGTAAACATACAGTAATAAAATTATTGAAAATATGAATAAATGATATACACTAAATTTTAACGTGAACATAAGCTACAAATATTTAAAATTTATACCAATTCTCTCCTATGATCTTGAAATGATTTAGAGCCACCACGGTATAGACCAGGATTCTTTTCTCTGTTCGCTTTATTTCTGGATGCTACTTCCTATTACATTTGATACACGATTATGTAAAATACTGCAATCAATATAAATGTAAATATTTTCATTATATCTTACTTTAGCTTTTTCCGTCTGCCAGTACTGTTGAAATGCTGCCCAAACATCATCACTCATCCACGAAGGCTTTTTTCCACCTGTCTTCGCCCTTGAAATTGTCTCCCGATAATTTTTACGCATCTTAGTATTCCAAATATCCAAAAAAGTGTTCATGTCATGCTCCTCAACACGGACAACGGCCTTCATATTAGATTTATTTTCAATTATTTACAGTATATCAATTTTCAACACTCGTTTAAAAAATTACTTACAAGTACATCAGCCAGAATGGCGTTCTTAATATGGGGTGGAATAGAATCCCAATGCGGCCAAGCCCCCGACATCCTGCTTATGTAAGAATTCCTCGATATATCTAATACGAATTGTGTTGGCTGAAACTGTAATCCTCTGCGTAGATGTTGATATAAAAATTTGATCATATATTTTGAATAATCCAAATTGAAATAAAATTAAATTGACATTTACCCGGCACTTTTGGGAACAATCTGCACAGGAGTACGGTGATCTGGAACAAAGCTGCTCGGACCTGCTCCTGGCGAAGGAGTATGCTGAGATGGTGAAGGAGTATGCGGAGATGGTGAAGGAGTAGGCTGAGATGTACTCCTCGATCGTCGTCGCTGTCTATCATCTGACATATCTGTTGCAATCATATAATGTGCATACAAAATAACTTGAATTATTAACATCAGTCATCGCTATCATTACATAATTCGTAAACGAGAAGAACAATATTGCATAACATACATAGTCAACATTATCATTACATAAATCAGAATAGTAAATAACGTAAGTAAATTCCTAGCTAAGAACAATCAACATCATTATTAATTACATAGCTCAGAATAGTACATAACATAATACATAGCTCATAATAATACATAACATAAGTACTTATAACATCAGTCTTCATCTTGTTCGGATTCAGACTCAGACTCATACTCTATATCATTTTCTTCAGTACTTACAAATGCATCTACTAATACATTTGCTTCATCATTCAACGACCCTACATCAATGTCATCATCTATTATTATTTCGGTATTTGGATCTAGATCCTCTTGATACGCCACTTCGTCTGGAATATTATTTCCATCAAATGTAAATCTTGCCTTTGTTTTAAAAACAGCCCACCAATCTGCTTTATCTTTTTTTAAGGACGGATACGGAGCAAAATAGACTTGTAATGCTTGCTTAGCTAACACAAAAGGATCATATTTATAGTAATGCGACGTATGCCTTATTTCGATTAGCTTATAATCTTTGTGCACGTTAATTCCAGAACCAGGAACAGTGCTAAACCAGTTGCATTTGAATAGATAAATTTTCTCTACGGGCTAAACATAATATGTCAACTCTACAACTTGCGTTAAGATGCCGTAAAAATCCTTTATATGCTCCTCTGGATCATCACTACCCTTGACAAATACACCGCTGTTATACGTTAATTTTTCAGCTCCGTAGTCATCGGTATTGAATTTAAAACCATTGACAAAGTATATTGGATAAGTTTTGACATTTCTTTTTGGTCTGATAGCAAGATGTCGTAATCCTTCGTTAACAACAGAGTTTTTGGGATCATGAACATAGTCTGAGAAACATCCAGCAAAGTCTTTACTGAGATCACCAGATGGATATTGTGATTCGTAGATACTGCAAATATGTGTTATGTTCCTTTTTTATTAGTAGAGACAAATAAATATATAATTGAAATGTATATGAATTTAGTATCACCTGACAAATGGTGCAACTTCCGCATAATTTAACAAAACATATGTGTGTGTCACTTTGTAATCTTTATCGCTTAGCCATATTTCCACACATTTTCCTGCAGGTCTTCCATGTTGTCTGAAAATAGATAACATTGTTTGAGAAGACTCCTGTTCAACAGCGACTTCATTACGGGGAACAGTTACAAAAGACAAGTTCACATCTTCACTAAAATAATGAGAGAAAAAAATGAAGCTTCTTCTTCAAGGTACGATTTGCAAATCGAACCTTCTACTCGAGCTTTTTGCCTAATTTTTTTCTTCAAATGATTCAAGTACCTATAGTAAGATTAAATAATTTATTATGTTGGTACAATAATCTAAGGTGTAACCAATCACGATTTTTAAAATTATATACAAAATTACCTCTCAAATGGATACATTCATCCATATTGGACTGGACCTTTAAGGAGTGCTTCGGACGGAAGATGAATAGGTAAATGCTCCATTACATTAAAAAAACCAGGTGGAAATATTTTTTCGAGTTTGCAGATCAGTACAGGGATTTCTAACTCAAGCTTACGTAGACGATCAACCTTTAACGTCGTTGAACATAGTTGTTTATAAAACAAACTTAACTCTGTTATTACACTCCAGATTTTTGTAGGCAACAATTCCTTGAAAATCACAGGTAAAAAGTATTCCATCATGATATGGCAATCATGGCTTTTCATTCCACTCAATTTACTGTTTTTAAAGTCTACACATCTACGGAGGTTAGAAGAAATCCCATCAGGACATCGTAATCCTTCCACCCACTTTAGCACGAGTTGTACTTGCCTGTTGTCTAGCTCATAACATGCTTTAGGTTTTTTATTCTCGTCATACAAGTGCAGTTCCGGCCGTTTACAAAAGTGTAATATATCACGTCTCGAATTCGCATCGTCCTTGGTTTTCCCCTTTACATTCAACACTGTATTAAAAACGTTATCAAAAACGTTTTTTTCATTGTGCATCACGTCAATATTATGTCGAAGTTTTAGATTTTTCAAGTAAGGTAACTCCCAAAATATACTTTGTTTGCACCAATTATGAATGTCCGATTTACCTGGAATTTCAACCTGCTTTCCAACATCATGTATCTTTGGGTACTCACTAACAATATCATATACCTCTTCACTTGTCCAAACTTTAGGCGATAGCATAGTCTCTATTCTGTTAGCTTTAAAGTTTTTTTTATCCGTTCTAAATTTATGATTAATATGTAGAAAGCATCGATGACAGTCAAACCAAGAATTTTTTTTTTCATACTTTAATGAAAATGCTCGTGTCTCCTCCATACAATGAGAACAAGCTAGACGTCCAGCAGTGCTCCAACCCGAAAGCATGCCATACGCGGGAAAATCGCTAATAGTCCATAATATAGATGCAAACATACGAAAATTTCTTTTTCTCGAAATGTCGTACGTTTCGACTCCTTCATGCCACAATATTTTCAACTCTTCAATCAACGGTTGTAGATAAACATCAATTCCTTGTGTCGGATCATCGGGACCGGGGACGACAACCGCTAGAAACATATATGGATTTTTCATACACATCCATGGAGGTAAGTTATAAGGAGTAACAATGATAGGCCATGATGAATATTTACTACCAAACTGAGAAAATGGCGAAAACCCATCCGTGCATAAACCGAGCCTAACATTACGGCTCTCTACAGCAAATTCAGGATAAGTCCTATCAAAGTGTTTCCATGCTTCACCATCAGACGGATGTATCATAGTTCCTTCTTCTGCTGTTCTCACGCTATGCCATCGCATATGACACGCTGTAGCAGAAGATGCATATAGCCGTTGAAGTCTAGGAGTTATGGGTAGGTAATGCATTCTTTTATACGGAACTTCTTTTCCTTTCTTTTTCCTTGGTTTATATCTTTCTTCGTTGCAATATTTGCATCTTTTACGTTGAGCGTTTTCTTTCCAATACAAAATGCAACCTTTAACACATGTATCTATCTTATGATACGGTAGTCCAAAAGCAGCCATAAGTTTTTTCACTTTATAATGACTATCGCACATCAAATTATTGGGCGGCATATGTTTTTTTGCAGTTTGTACAACTGCTGTAAATGCAGCTTCTGTAAGATTGAATTTTGATTTCATAGTGATGAATTCGGCGGTTACAGACAATTCGGTTCCGCTTGTACATCCTTCCCACAATGGCCTCTTAGCAGAATTCAATAAATCATAAAAAAAATTTGCTTCCGCCGTTGGTTCTTCAACATTTTCATTCTCATCGTCGCCTTGCGGACCAATGTTAGGAAACATTGATCGTGCTGCATCTTGCACCATATTTTCTATCGGATTCATCATTGTATTATCGTTCATCATTGTACTATCGTCCTCTACCACTACAGGGTCTGACGTAGGTTGAACAAGTTCTCCATGACGATCCCAAAAGTAATAATTCGATACAAAACCGAATTTATACAGATGTACTTCTACTACATCTGGCTTCCAATGCTTCAGATGTTTGCACTTACTACACGGACAACGAACGTCTATGTTGCCCCGATTGTTAGATATAGTGAATCTAATAAATTCTTGGACCCCATTACAAAAATGTTTCTTTATCGACCCTTTCTTACCGGTTCGGGGTTGATACATCCAACTACGATCACGAAAATAATCGGACATTTTCCTGATTTTCAACAAATATGTTAGAAAATTCGATCGAATACTATATTAATTGAAATCTTGTAAAATTTCATTTATAACTACTACATGTTTTCGTTTATTACCTTTTTGCTTTGATGGCCAGTGTACCTACTTCCCATTACAAATATAATAACGCAAGTATATTTTATAAATCATTTCAGGTTAAACGGTTCTACAAAATTTCGGCAGCACTTCCCTTTGGTCCTTGTATCGTACACAAATGCGTGTACACAGGGAACAAAAAGGAAGTGCCATCGAAATTTTGTTAACCCTTTAACCTGGAATGATTTATAAAATATGCTTACGTTATTATATTTGTAACTTGTCCGAAATACTAGGACAAATCCAACAATATTGTATCAGATGAATATAGATTTCCGTTTTGTATAAAAACGAATACCCATATAACGATCATATACAACAAATGTCGGACGAGGCCAAATTTATCAAAGGGGTTCACATAAATAGTCAAAAAAACATTTAACCTAAGTTTAAATCAAAAAAACAATTCAAATGAAAAAAGCGCGCTTTATGTGCTTTGGGCTTTTTTGCGCTTTGTTAATAGGTGCGCCTTAAACTTCAAAAAAGTCCCTTAGTTGCGTCTTGCGCCTTTTTCCGTCTACGCTCGCGCGTTAACTACATAGCGTTTATATAATATTTTTGCCTAATTTCAATTTGTAAAATAACATGACAGTGAAAATTATGAAGTATAAATTAGTTTTAGTTAATTTTAGTTTAATGTATAAATTATGAAGTTAATTTTAATAAATTAGTTTCAATTTTTGAAATACAAACTAAGCTTTCAAGTTAATTATTTAATTTCAATTCAAATTTAAGGTGTTACGTTATAAATATGTGATAATCATAATCAAGTTACTACAGCAAACCAATCACGTTTACATACATGATAATCGTCGTTTTCATGCTCCTAAATCAAAGTACATATGTGATAATCAATGATTTCAACCTCCTAATAAATTCCACTTATTCCCAAATCAATGTATAACAAAAGCAACATCATATGCATCTCACAAGACAACCAATTTCATGTCCATAGACACTGAATTTACAACCCAATTTAAACATACAAATTAACCCTAAATAACTCTAAATAACCCTAATTAAACATGAAATAGAGTTTAGAAGACATACCGGCACGATTTGAGAGGATTGGAGGGGCTGAAATCGGAGCAAGGGGGAGCGACGGCGGAGAAGAGGGTTTTTTTTTTTTTTCCGTTGCAGAATTGATTTGGGGAAGAAAGAGTAGCAGTTAATTATCTCGCCCCGTGCAACGGCTTGCGACGGCCGCTTTTTTAGCCGTCGCAAGCCGTCGCCCTTCCCGTTGCAGTTTCAGCCGCTCCTTGTAGTGCGCTTTTCACAACTTATGTTGGCTTTACGCAACCTACTTTTTCTAGACTTATATACATTTAACATGTATTATGGATGAATTTATTTATAATATTTTTACCAATGTTCCAACTATTGAAGCATTATATTGATAGTTATTTGTTCAACCTTGATGTATAACCATTTTTTGTCTTTTTCATGGTAAGAGTTGAAGTCAAGAATTGGGATCACCAAAGCTGTTCTAACGTTGTATTTCGCTCAAATGCCAAAAAAGAGTAAAGAGTAATGGCTAAACTAAGAAATATTTAGTTTCCTAAAAGTAGAAAGAAAATTAAAAATTAAAAAAAATCAAGAACAAAAAATTGAATAAGAAAATAATATAATTGAATGTATGAGCAAACGATTTAAATTTCATACACATACAAACAAAGAGAGATAAAATGAAACAAAGGATGAGTAAGCATGGAACATCAAATTTATAATCTGTCCGGTACATCTTAGTTTGATTTTATGTTAAAAGAACCAGCAACATAATAAATAAATGGTGTAAAAAAAAAAAAAAAAAAAAAAAAAAAAAAAAAAAAAAACCTTGTAATTATCGCTTCTATAGGGATTAGAATATGAGCAAGTACACAAGGTACTGACATTATTGGACCAAAGGAGAAAGTCACAGCTGTCTACTTCACAAATTGTAAACCCCACGTGACCCCTGCCGCCCATGCTCCAATTCAAAATCAATCTAGTTTTCACCGTCTTATTTCTTAAAAGTAGAGGAATGCAACCCATACTTCAAAATTATTAATCTAACATCTCACTTTCTAATGCAAATTATGGACAGAAGAAAAATGCTACAGAGCTTGTTTAAACATCTAATCAAGAAATCATATATAGTGCCAGCTAAAACTATTAACATAAAAATAAAAAACAGTATAAACACTAGTACTATTTTATGACATAATAATTAAAAGAAATGTGGAAAACAGTAGGAATAATGGATATAAATCATTGTCGTTACCTAACAAAATATATAAGGCAGAGTAGGGAAGATTCGCTCCAGCTTTAACATTGGCCACAACAATGCACAATTGCACATGCAACTTGTTTGCTTAAAACAGGGGAGAACAATAATAAAAGAAAAGAAAATTGGATTTGCCAAACTTAAATAATGTTGTTGCATGCCAATGGGAAGGAATCAAAATAGTACGTGGGCTGGCTATTTACGGGCCCACCACCCATCTATCCACCACTAAGATTTGACCCACCTGCCTTCTTCGTTGCTTCTCTTTCTCTATCTATCTATCTCAGCTCTCAAGTCACCTTAATTTAGTTTTATACATCTTAATCCATTTCACATGAATTATTATGTTATTTTATAAGATTGGTGCTATCTATAACTTATATTTCTCTCTTTATTTTTCAACCATATAAGACCAGCTACCAATTAGTGGTTTTGGTGAATCCAACACGTTTGGTCAAAACTGGGTTTAGAATTCTAACAATGATTTGTTAATGATGTATGCCTAAATCTGGATGTTAACAGATAACATGCACAATCATACCTTGATAAAGAATAACTCAAAAATGATGCAATTTTAGTTATTGTTAATTTTTTAAAACACTGGGCAGATTGGCATGAAGATTCTCCTACATATATGTGTTTATATACAGTAAAGATTGAGAAAATGAAACTTCATGCTGCGTTTGTGTATGTATGCGTGTATACATGTGTATATATGTATATATATATACACATATATAAAATATTAAAAGAAGCTGTTTGCCATGCTGATCACTGGAAATAGGATGTTCCGGACTTGGTTGTAGTTCGTGATTATGATTTAATTATGGGGATGATCAGTTGTTACGTTTAATTATTAGTTAAGCATATAATTATGGCGAGTATAATAAAATAAGAAGAGATGAGGCTGGGAGAAGAATGCTTTTTGGTGCTTTAGTTATTCAAAGGAAGAAGAATAACTGTAGGGTATATATGAAGTAGATTCCTCGAAGAACTACATGCATCCATTTGCTCCTTCGACTGATCGTGATCGGTATATACTTTCTTTTTTTCATTATTAAAGCCTTAAATAGAAGATAATATTTATTATGAAAACTTTAACACACATTAATACATACAGTAATAACCTAAAAAAAAAAGGGAAAGATTATTTGTATTGGCAAAGTCCATTGAGGCATTCTGTACTGACCCCGTTAACGGTTTTACCGAAACAAGCTGATAAAAACTCAAAAGCTGTGCACAGCAACGCGCTGCTTGCTCTAAAGTTTGTTAACACTACTTAACGTGTGTCACCACGTGACTGAGATTTAATAGGAGAAATTCAGGAGACAATCTTAGCCACACACCACTAACAAATTTAGTGGTGTCATGGTGACATACGTTGAAATGGTTTCAACAAGTTGCTACTTCTCTCTTTTTACCTGTCCTGTCCCTTTCAAATAAAAGAACCCTTCTTTCAAGGTTAATTGTACAGTTACATGCAGTGTTTTAAAGACCCAACCCAACCTTGGTTCAACCGCGGTTAACCTTCGACCTTGGAGCGCCACGACTCTTAAAATGAAATAACCTTGCACGTTCACAGACCCGTGGTTTAACCTCAAAACCCTATAAAAACATCTGGTTCGACCTCTTTGAACCTCACGGTTTTTCAAATTTGCGAAAATATAATTACTTCACTCTTTACTTTTTACTATAATAAATTTAACAAATAATTTTATAGCAATTGTTATTAAATTTTGGATTATATAATTCATTATTATGTGCATTTTACGAACTATTATTGAACCAATCCTCTTTTACTATAGAAAATTAGTAAATTTACAACTATAATTATTTCAATTAGGTAGTTTGGATATGGATGTGTGTCATAATTGCTTAAATTTTATCTATATTTAAATTAATTTTACGTTTAAGTCAAAAAATAAAAATAAACTATTAGCGCGGTTATCACAGTCTGACCGGTTGAACCACGAAAACCTTGGATCTTTTACTGTCACGGTTTGACGTACGGTTCGGTCTTCACAACTATGGTTACATGTGTTACTGGTTCTATTCTTTTAAGAATTGTTTTTTTATTACCGTAACCTTCATGGCAAAGACTTGTTTGGTTATAGGATTCATGATGCACTCATTAGCACTATTTGAAGAAAACTGTAAATATGACGTCCATAGTTATATCCATTTTTAATCTTCTCCTGCTCAGTAAGGATATATACAAAGATAGATATAAGAGCATTTTTAACAATCTTACAGATCGTAATATTATTACAACCCGTAAGATTCAAAACGAATTGGTTCAAATTCCGTAACAAGAGCGCGTTGATTTTATCGGCATGCATATGTTTTTTCAACGCACTTCGATTTTATCAGCGCGTTAAGCTAACGCGCAGATAGAATCGACGTCCAACCCTGACGCGTCTATAAATAGAACTCGCTAGGCCTAACACCCCCCAGGCCACACAAAAAACCTCTTTTTATTTTTTTTAGTTGGCCGGGACGTTCGGATGCCGCCACGCATGATGAAGATCAGTAGAGGTGCAGTTCGTACTCAGTTGGACGACGCAGCTGGAGCAGCGCACCCTCCTCCACCCGCAAAGACGAAGATTCAGGACTTACAGATCCTTCATGAGTTGCCACAGGGATTCACTCACCATTCGTTTACTGCGCTAAATACCATTCATGTGCAAACCCTAAATTTAACATATATATTATTTATTGAAATTTTAAATAGTTTGCCAAATAACATTGGTAGTACGAACAATTGTATTTATAGTTATAATTTAGTAACCGACCAAAAAATTATTTTCAACAGACGCGATACATTCACGTTCGAGGGAGTTGGGGGAAGTTTGTTTCACAGTCCCTTGACGTATTACCACTAGTTATTCGACAGAGGCTACTTGCGAGTCCATTCGGTATATTCTTACATATTACGCCACCACAATCTTTTGATCGACCGTTGCTAAAGGCCTTAAGAAAGATGATGGCCTGCGGCACACACTTTCCACTTTTCCGACTTAGAGCTGGGTATCACCTCAATTGATTTTTATATACTTACAGGAATTGAGATAGGCCTCCCTGATAGAGTCTCATGCCCATTTGACTCCTCCTATGAGTCACCCGAGTCTTACATACATGATTTGCCAAATTTGTCCGCCGATCATATATCCAATGGTGTCGTTTACATCTTATATTTACTTGAGTTCGACATTCTTTTCGTACTAAAATAGTACGATTTGATTGGGCTACCTAGCAGTACTAGCTGATTTAGAGTAACAGCATGTTACGATCCGAAATCTGCCCGAGCTCCGAAGAGACGGAAAAGCACGGATTGCATGAGAACACAACTCATCTGAACGCAGAACGACAGAACTTTTCATTGCTATTAAAACAATTTACATTAGAGTATAAATAAATATTACACAGCGGAAAAATGATATCAGAGAATAAATTACATAGCAGCGGAAATAAAAATGTATAAATACAATGCACAACATAAATACATCAACTAACACAACTGGAAGAAATACACGGATATAAAGCTTTCTGGATATAGCTCCAACTGTAAACTAGAATCTTGTTAAATAGAAATCTGCAAAACCAAAAATACTTTCTGCCCATGTGGAAAATATGGGCATCCGAAGTTTAGGGGAAAACAATAAACTCTAGGTCAGTCGTGGGAATGGTGTGAGAACTTAAAACATTTATTAAACTTTTACTATAAAATAGGGTAAATCACGGGACTACGCCGTATGTCACGGAACGGGTTCACTCCCATGAATACTCTGAAATAAACAATTTATAAACAATGCAATGCTTTTTGGTAAAATGAAGCTATTATAAGACTCAGGTCCCATCACACAATGCAACGCAAGCCATAGAATAGAGTTTTACCTTATAATAGACAAACATACTTGGTATGATTTAACGCAAATCATTTTGATATTACTATAAGTGCGTAGTGTCAAAATAACTTCAAATATAAATGTATCAATCGTAGACGACATAGTACCCCATGCTACTACGTCACCATATAGATTTACAATGAAAACCGAAAAGTCATGTATTGAAAATTGGATTCCATCTATGAGTCGAGACACGGGATCTTCCTCACAGGTTTTGAGACACTCTAGCAAATGCCTCAGGACTCAAACACTGATGAGCCCTGGGATCTTCAGGGTCGGTCCTCACTTACTTTTGAAGATAAGTTATTCCTGAGCAATATGTTTTCCAGTCCTATCGGACCTATCAATTAAGCTTTTTAGTCGACTCTATATCTAAGGCGCCTCACAGTCCATCATCCACATAAGTAAAAATATTTGGGCACCATACCATGACACCACTTCTAGCTAGAAAGAAACGCATGCACTCCCTGCAGTCATTATCCCGTTTTTGACTCATATCGGGGTGTGAGGCTCGCGAATTAACGCTATACACAAAGTTATGCTAATTAAAGTCAATCTTTGATCATCATCCACAAGGGCATGCTTTTCAACGAAAGCTTTGATCATTGCATCTTAGCATGCCACACTGTCAGTCTATACCATACCATTGACTTCCACCAATATATAACTACTAAGTTTGTACGTCTCAAAGAAGGGTGTTAAGCATGAGAATAAATTCTCCGCCACCAAACATATATATTTAGCAGAGATCGATGAATATAGCATACAATACAATGTCAAACATAATCCATTTACAAGTCCATTCTAGGTCTGAACGAAACTGGAGGCACCTTTTTCCTCGTCCTATATGTCCAATACAAGAGAGAGGTCATCGCATATCCGGTCGATCTTCAAGTACGTTTGGATGATCACCACTTACTATCTTATCTCGGGAATCAACCCAATCAAGTATTCAGTAATCATCCATTCGATGTGAAAATATCCGGTCTTCAACCACCGTCTTTATATCTTCGACTTTTAGTCATCGTAACGGTTATTCAGAAGGGTTAAACTCGGTCTTTCCGAATAACTCGCGCATCTTATAACTATGTGATATATAAAATAACACACATCTCATTCCAATATAGAATATTCTTTTGTTCAATTTTCATTATCTTTGGGAAAGATTCCCATTAATTTTATCAAAGAAAAATTCTTCTAAACTTATAGTTTAATCTTCCTTTGGATATCATTTTCAAAAGATTATATTTTATATTTTTACAACCTAAACCAAATTAAGGTTTATCAAACTAATCGGGATTACCGAGCCTTACCGAAGTATTCATTTATTTTAATATTCTCAATCCCCACCTATTCATCCAATGAAGAAAAATTGGGGGTACTCCATTTTAACACTCGTAGTGTAATCGATAATTTTAATTACCATTTATCATTTAAAATCTAATTAAAGATTTAACCATCACATGTAGTAAAATTGGTGGTACTCCATATCGATCATTTCTCTTGTTTGATAAGTTTAATTATCTCTTTTTATGTTTCAATCTAATTAAAGATTCATTAAAACTCTAGTTCAGTTTTTATCCCGAAAATCAATATTTAATTATTATTCAACTTCTGGAAATTTATCTCGCCTTTACTTGGGTTAAAGAACAAATGTCATTTAAAACACCACTTGCTATAAACCCAAAATCATCTTCCATTAAAATGGAATCTTCACCAAAACCTGAACAATTTATAATCAATATAAATTTCCATATCCGACCAATGCTATAAGTGGAATAACGACAATGCCTTTTAAATTCCATAAATAGTAAACGCCTTCCTTCACAAAAACTCATCTCGATTATTATTAATCAAATTCCATTCAATTCCAATTTAATTAAATAAACTAGAAAACTTTCTCCAAACCTTAATTAAAAGATTTATTCCATTCGTAACTGGTTTTAAGAACGGTATTAATGAAGATACCATTCACAACAAATCCAAATCCAATTTGATATTAAAATAAGATTTTAAACGGAAATCATGTCGACTTATATTCAGTACCAAATTCTGAAACTAACAAATATCGTATTATAATAACGATATCAATTTCTTCCAAAATTCTTCAATGATATCCGTATAATCACGGAATCCAATATAGCAAATATACGAAGATAATTTCTATTCAAATCCATTCCAATACATACGTTGGATATTCTGGTTATACTAAAAACCATTTACTATCCAATTTATTCTTTCTACAAATCATTGGATCCTTATTCTAGTTATTAACTAGTTCATTCTGATAAAGATATCTATTAGCTTTTCAAATGTGGAATATTTCATTCAAAATCTTTTCAAATCATTTATTATGATTTTACATAATTTATTCATATTTTTAATAATTTTAATAAGGCCCTTACAATCAGTTTCCAATATCGGCCACCGAACTACATCCATAGCGACCTTTTCCAAAACTGATTTGGACATATTTTAAAATCTAATCGTTCAAAGTTAAATCTCATATATTCGTTGGAAATATCTTTTCGATACAAACCCAACGGATCTGATTTTAGGAGAATCTGACGATCAGATCTTCCGTTATGTCAATTCGAAGGTCATGGTTAAAATTCGCGAACGGTCGATGTGCGATTCGTTCTATTCAAGTCATTATATATATAATACATTCATCGTATATATGAAACAATAGTTGTAAACAACTATCAACATCCAAAATGACATCCAATGTGTATTTTATTTTTATATAAGCTTCAACCAAATAATTGACGCTTACATAAATCTGTCATTCAACCGATTAACCGCAATTTCACACAAGGTAGATGTGTGAGTCAAATATCACTCCAAGGCCCGTGTGGGGTTTTCAACCAACAACAATTATTTAATTAATCATTTATTTCAACTCGTCCATATCATAAGATTATCATTCATCCAATGTCATTTACGGCGCCACAATTGTCCATCCACGGAGTATGAAATGCGAGTGTCACATATTCATACAACGCTTCTAATGAAAATTATTTGTGAATAGTTCAAGTGTTGAACTCAAAAGGGGGTATTACATGCAATGGTAATCTAACTACATGAAGGTTATAAATGTCGTTCTAATTGTAACATAATACAATTTCTAACTTGCAACTTACTAATTTTCACTGCATTACTTAGCAACTCAAAATGCATAACTAATTAACTACTCATATATACTAATTAAAGATAGAAGTTCTCACTCTAAATAATTAAGATATAAATTCTCGCCCAAGTTAAACCAATCATCACGACACTTCTCATGAAGAAATTTTCTTGCCGCGCACTCGCCGTTTGTCGCTTTATGCACTCAAATTCACCTTTCTGGCTCTACAATTGCATACAACCTCCAGTCTTCTCCAAAACCAGTCATTAGAACAAAAATGTCACTCTGGACATCTTTTGCCTAGTGCTTTTTTTCTTCTGAAAATGCAAGAATTTGCCAGAATTCACTGGTCTTTGCATCAGATGTGCAGACTTTGATCGCGTTTTCCGAGCAGCTCCAAACTCCAAAATTCAATTTTGATATGTTAAATTTATAGACAAGAATGAGATCTACGACTTTCATTTATGGGTCCTTAGCAAGAAATGAACGAATAAAAAGTTATTGAGGAAAGAAGAGGAGGTGGTTATTTGCAAAACGGGTTTTTTTGTGAAAGAGAGAAATTTGGCCATGATGGGGCCCACGACCAGAGGGAGGGGCCTGACGGCGGCGGCAGGGGGACTGACGACCGGAAGGGAAGTTGTGGTGGCGGCGGTGGAGGTGATTTAGTGGAGTTTAGGGCTTAGGGCTTGTAAGGAGGAAGGAGGAGAGAGGGTAAGGAGGAAAGAGAGGGGAGGAGGAGGGGTGGCGGCACTGGAGAAGGATGTTGACAGCCGGTGGTAGCAGCAGGGAGGAGCGGAAGCAACGAGGGTTGAGGGGAGGAGCCATTAGAAGGAAAAATAGGAAGAAAGGAGGGAGGAAGAAAATGAAGAAGCTAAGAGAGAAAAAGAGATTATATGCTCATTTCTCTCCGTTCGGCCGACTGCAAACGATCTCCGTTTACCACGAAATTTGGATAAGAGATAATACACGTGATGGTGAGACCAAAGAATCAAGTTTCGTCGAATTCCGAGTTCGTTTGACTTTTTGTTTAATTTCTCAAATATACTCAAATAAGCGTCAAAAATGCGATTTTAGTGTATCTTTTCTTCTTGCACGCCCAAACGCTAACTCCATAAATTATGAAAATTTGGATTCCACCATTATTTAACGATACGAATCCCCAAAAAAAGTGAAATCGAATTATGAGATCGTCTCAATAATGTTCCTTTGTAAACCGACTGTCAGTTTTGCCCAAACAGGTTTACCTCTCACGGTCACATACTAATTCCGTTTCGCGTGAAATTTGAAATCGCCATGACTTATTATTCTGAATCCAACAAAATTGGTCTCGTCGAATTCTGAGCTTGCTAGCAAAATTTCTGTTTTTAAGGGCTATGCGATGATTTCAAAAATCGAATTTTCAAAATGTTCAAATACAAGGCTTATAAATCAATTTAATAATTTTACTGAGTTTGTTTCTATGTCAAAAAATATAAAAACTAATTTTAAAATTATTTTTAAATTTTATTTAGAAAAAATAACCAATTTATATTTCCATATTCTTTAAAATAGCTTAAAACAAAATTTTAAATTGGTTCTAAAAATACGGGTTGTCACAATCTCCCTCACCTAAAACCTTTTCGTCCCGAAAAAAGAATGGAGCTAAGAGTTGTTTATCTGACCAATTCAACTTTAATTCTGGCTTGATTTCTTCAACTTTTCAGTTTCTAAGTACTGCTAAATTTCTCTTAAATTTGGCTAACACGTCAAATTTCTGAAAATTTTCGCCATAACCTCCTTTGTACGGGTTGATCTAAAAAATTTATTAAGCCGTATTAGGCACCCAATAAATCAATATATCGCATACAAATCAATTGCGCCATCCAATATAATTTATATACCCTGCTTCCTTCATACCCACGCGCTAAAACTAAAACAAGATAGACGTGACGTGTGTATTTTTGTCATCTCAAGACCTGTGTAGGATTTGATAATAAATACTGCAATTTACTATTATAGGTAATTAAGTCCATAATCAGTCCTCAGTACAACCTATAATTCAGTCCTCGCCATACAAGCATCTCGCTCATATGGTAATCCAAACCTCGTCATATATGCACCAAATGCTTATGTGGAATATGATATGCTATTTTCAGTAGTATGTTATGTGGTGTAGTTCACAATTTATTTGTTACTATCCTATAGTGTATGTTTTAATTTCACACAGAACAACCATCACAGCGCATACAAATCACTCACAGTAGCTTAATACAATGATAAAATCACGCAACCAATTCATTAAGGTAAACCTGTTTGTCGGGCACGCAAATTAATTTTTCTACCTAGCATCAAATTCGATAACTAGCTCAATATATATATACATATATATATACATATATATATATATATATGCATTCATATGCAATTCAGTTTAACCTGACTCAATAGTTGTTAAACTTTTACTTTAAAATATGGTAAATCACGGGACCAAGCCGTATGTCATGGAACGAGTTTGTTCCCATGAATACTCTGAAATAAACAATTTATAAACAACGCAATGTTTTTTTGAAAAAAATGAAGCTATTATAAGACTCAGATCCCATTCCACAATGCAACGCAAGTCGGAGGATAGAGTTTAATCTTATAATAGACAAACATGCTTCGTACGCTTTAAAACAAATCATTTTGATATTAATATAAGTGCATAATGTCAAAACAATTTCAAATATAAATGTATCAATCATAGACGACATAGTACCCCATGCTGCTACGTTGCCATATAGTTTTACAATAAGAACCGAAAAGTCACGTATTGAAAATTGGATTCCATCTATGAGTCGAGGCAAGGGATCTTCCTCACCGGTCTCAAGATACTTTAGCAAATGCCTCAGGAATCAAACACTAGTGAGCCTTAGGATCTTCAGGATCGATCCTCTCTTACTTTTGAGGATTAGTTATTCCTAAACAATACGTTTCCCGGTCCTATCATACCTATCACTTGATCCTTTTAGTCAGCTTTATATCCGAGGTGCCTCGTAATCCATCATCCACGTAATAAAAATGTCTGGGATCCAAACCATGACACCACTTCTAGCTAGAAACAAATGCATGCACTCTCTGTAGTCACTATCCCGTTTTTGACTCATACTGGGGTGTGAGGCAAGCGAATTAACGCTATACATAAAACTATGCTAATTAAAGCTGGGCTTTGATCATCATCCATGAGGCTCTGCTTTTCAACGAAATCCTTGATCATTGCATCTTAGCATGCCATATTATCAATCCATACCATACCATTGATTTGCACCAATATATAACCTCTAAGCTTGTACGTCTCAGAGAAGGGTGATAAGCAAGAGAATAAATTCTCAGCCACCAAACAGATATATATTTAGCAGAGATTAATGAATATAGCACACAATATAGTGTCAGACATAATCTATTTACAAGTCCGTTATGGGTTTGAACGAAACAGGAGGCACCTTATTCCTTGTCCCATACGTCCAATACAGGAGAGAGGTTCTTGCATATCCGGTCGATCTCCAAGTACGTTTGGATTATCACCACTTATTACCTTGCGTCCGTGGATAAACTAATCAAGACATCAGTAATCATCCAATCGATGTGAAAATCTCCGGTCTTCAACCACCGTCTTTATATCTTCGACTTTTAGTCGTCGTAACAGTTATCCAGAATGGGTTAAACCCGGTCTTTCCAAATGACTTGCGCATCTTATGACCATATGATATATAAAAATAACACACATCTTATTCCAATCCATAATATTCTTTTATTCAATTTTCATTATCTTTGGGGAAGATTCCCATTAATTTTATCAAAGATAAATTCTTCTAAATTTATACTTTAATCTTCCTTTGAATATCAGTTTCAAAAGATTCCATTTTATCTTTACATAACCTAAACCAAATTAAGGTTTATCAAACTAGTGGGGATTATCGAGCCTTTCCAAAGTAGTCATTTATTTTAATATTCCCAATCCCCTCCTATTCATCCTATGATGCAAAACTGGCGGTACTCCATATTTAACACCTGTAGTGTTATCAATAATTTTAATTACCATTTATCGTTTAAAATCTAACTAAAGATTTAACTATCGCATGGAGTAAAACTGGTGGTACTCCATCTCGATCATTTCTCTTGTTTGATAAATTTAATTATCTATTTTATGTTTCAATCTAATTGAAGATTCTTTAAAACTCTAGTTCAGTTTTAATCCCAAAAATCATTATTATATTGTTATTCAACTTCTGGAAATTTATCTCGCCTTTACTTGGGTTAAAGAACAAATGTCATTTAAACCACCGCTCACAATAAACCCAAAATCATCTTCCATTAATATGGGATCTTCACGAAAACCTGAACAATTTATAATTGATATAAATTTCCATATTCGACCAATACTATAAGTGGAATAACTGCAAGGCCTTTTAAATTCCATAAATAGTAAACGCCTTCCTTCACCGAAACTCATCTCGATTATTATTAATCGAATTCCATTCAATTCCAATTTAATTAAATAAACTGGAAAACTTTCTCCAAACCTTTATTAAAAGATTTATTACATTCATAACTGAGTTTAAGAATGGTATTAATGAAGATACCATTCACTACAAACCCAAATCCAATTTGATATTAAACATAAGAGTTTAAATGGAAATCTTGTCGACTTATATTCAATACCAAATTCTAAAACTAACAAATATCGTTTTGGAATAACGATATCAGTTTCTTCCAAATTTTTCAACGATATCCGTATAATCACGGAATCTAATATAGAAAATATTCGAAGATAATTTCCATTCGAATCCAATCCAATTCATATGTTGGAATTTCTAGTTATACTATAAACCATTTACTATCCAATTTAATCTTTATACAAATCATTAGATCATTATTCTACTTATTAACTAGTTCATTCTGATAAAACTATCTTTTATCTTTTCAAATGTGGAATATTTCATCCACAATCTTTCCAAATCATTTACTATGATTTTACATAATTTATTCATATTTTTAATAATTTTAATAGAGCACTTACAACCGGTTCCCAATATCGACCACCGAACTGCATCCATAACGACCTTTTCCAAAACTGATTTGGACATATTTTAAAATCTATCCATTCAAATTTAAATCTCATATATTCATTGGAAAGATCTTTTTGATACAAAACCAACGGTTCCGGTTTTAGGAGAATGCGACGGTTGGATCTCTCGTTATGTCAATTCGAAGTTCATTGTTGAAATTCGCGAACGATCGTCATGCGATACGTTATATTTAGGTCATTTAAATATATATGTATATATATATATATTATTTCATTGATTCCCATTCAAAAACGTATTTTATAAAACGTTTATATATTCATTTGAAAACGATTCCAATTTCCGTTTCAATTTATAATTAAAATTGTTATTATGTTCTCATACTGATAATATCTTCCAAATGTAATATTTTGAAATTCAGTCTTCTCGATATTCATTAGAAAAAAGAATAAAATCAATCTAAAAATCCTTTTGAGTTAAAATAGCGTTTTCTACTTAACTCGACTTCATATTTTCCAATATTTCCGTGTCCATCCAAAATCGGACATCAAGACCAAACTTCAAGTTTCTTTGAATGTTTCATTATTGAACCATTCATATTTATTCCGGATTGGAATAATATTCAACCAATATCAATTCAAAATAAATTTACATGGATTGCATTCATAATATATATCCAATAATAGTTGTAAACAACTATCAACATCCAAAATGACATCCAATGTGCGTTTTATTTTTATATACGCTTCAACCAAACAATTGATGCTTACATAAATCTATCAATCAACCGATTAACCGCAATTTTACACAATGGAGATGTGTGAGTCAAATATCATCCCAAGACCCGTGTGAGGTTTTCAACCAACAACAATTATTTAATTAATCATTTATTTCTTCTCATCCATATCATAACATAACCAATCATCCAATGCCATTTACGGCACCACAAGTGTTCATCCACGGAATATGAAATGCGAGTGTCACATTTTCATACAACGCTTCTAATGCAAATTATTTGTGAATAGTTCAAGTGTTGAACTCAAAAGGGGGTATTACATGCAATGGCTAATCTAACTGCATGAAGATTCTAAATGTCGTTCTAATTGTAACATAATACAATTTCTAGCTTGTAACTTACTAATTTTCACCGCATTACTTAGCAACTTAAAATGCTTAATTAATTACTCTAATATGCTAATTAAAGATAGAAGTTCTCACTCTAAATAATTAAGATATAAATTCTCACCCAAGTAAAAGCAATTGTCATGACACTTCTTATGAACAAACCTTCTTGTCGCGCACTCGCCGTTTGTCGCTCTCCGCACTCGAAATCACCTTTCTGGATCTACAATTTGTATACGACCTACAGTCTTCACCAAATCTGGTCACTAGCACGAAAATGTCATTCAGACAACTTTGCCTAGCGTAGTTTTTCCCAAATATGCACGAATTCGCCAGAAATCGTTAACCTTTGCATCAGGTCTGCAGACTTTGATCGCATTTCACGAACAACTCTGAACTCCAAAATTCGATTTTGATATATTAGATTTGTAGAGAAAAACGAGATCTACGACTTTTGTTTATGGGGCGTCAGCCAGAAATGCACGGATCGAAAGTTATTGAGGAAAGAAGAGGAGGGGTTATTTGCAAAACGGGTTTTTTTGCGAAAGAGAGAAATTTGGCTATGGTGGGGCCTACGGCCGGAGGGTGGGGCCTGACGGCCGGAGGGGAGGAGGTGGTGGTGGCGGTGACGGTGGAGGTGGTTTGGTGGAATTTGGGGCTTAGGGTTTGTAAGGAGGAAGGAGGAGAGAGAGGGGAGGAGAGGGAGTGGCGGCGTCGGAGGACGGAGCTGACGGCCAGTGGTGGCAGCGAGGAGGAGCTATGGTAGAAGGGTTTAGGGGGAGGAGCCGTTAAAAGGAAAAAGAGGAAGAAAGGAGGGAGGAAGAAAATGAAGAAGCAAAGGGAGAAAAAGAGATTATATGCTCATTTCTCTCAGATCGCCCAATTGCTAATGATCTCCGCGAAATTTGGATACGAGATAATACACGTGATGAAGAGTCCAATGAATCAAGTTTCGTCGAATTCCGAGTTTGTTTGACCTTCCATTTAATTTCTCAAATACGCTCAAATAAGCTTCAAAAATGCGATTTTAGCATTACTTTTCTTCTTGTATGCCCGAACTCAAACTACAAAAATTATGAAAATTTGGATTCTACCATTATTTGACGATACGAATCCGAAAAAAAAGTGAAATCGAATTTTGATATCGTCTCAATATTGTTCCTTTATAAATTAATTGTAAGTTTTTCCCTAAACGGGTTTGCCTCTCACGGCCACATACTAACTCCGTTTTGTGTGAAATTTAAAATGTAGCCATGACTTATTATTCCGAATCCAATAAAACTGGTCTCGTCGAATTCTGAGGTCGCTAGCAAAATTTCACTTTTTAAGGGCTATGTGATGATTTTGAAAATTGAATTTTCAAATACAAGGCTTATAAATCAATTTAATAATTGTAAAGAGTTTTTTTTATGTCAATTAAAATATAAAAACTAATTTTAAAACTATTATTAAATTTTATTTAGTAAAAATAACAATTTATATTTCCATATTCCTTGAAATAGCTTAAAACAAAATTTAAATAGGTTCTGAAAATACTGGTTGTTACACTACATATGATTGATTTGGGATCAGCTATATTGGCTTATCTATACACCACTCTTGACTCTTACACTTTTGGAGAGGTTCAGCATATGATTGGATTTTGGTACATGTTGTCTTGTTGGTACTACGAGTATATGACCAACATGCATCCACGCATAGAGGAGAAAACCAGTCATATCGCCGAGTCCTTTTTCCCATGTATGCGTAGATGGGAGACTAGTCATGTAGTCCAGTGTGTTCCTGCTGGTGCGAGACACGACTTGATGAAGGCCCCTTCTCCGATAGATTTGAGGTCGAGGGCCAACATATTACGGGCATCGTGGACATCTTATTGGATGTTACTAACAGCGGGCGACCCGCTACCTGATGCACACCCCTTAGTCATTTCATGTCGTTTATTTGTGCGGTGTGTCATCTTGATCCCACTAGCCCACCTTCCTATTTGGTACTTTGGAGATCGATGTTATTATCAGGGGCCCAGTGAGTTGCACGTACCCGGAGATCCACATCCTCCTAATGATATGTTCGGGCGTCGTCGTTCGATAGGAAGACAGTACATACAGGGTTTGAGACAAGCAGAATGAGTTGATACAGATGATTTTTTTATTACCTAGAGCAGATTTTGATACTTATTAGCATCGAGTAGCTCCTCGGCGATACATGTTGCCAGATTGTAGTCGGGGGGTGAACTGCGATCACATTGGTTCTCGAGTGGCTATGGGTGGAGTTCATCCTCCACTGTTTACTTTTGACCCGACTCCTTCATAGTTCTTCGACCAACCTTTGTATTTTTCTCTTATTGACACATTTCAGGCGTTTGATCTTAGCGGTACATAGCTATCCCTGCTTATTGTCTACCCTCCTAATCACATAATTCTCGGTATCCCTACAGTTGGATTATATCCGGCACATGAGGTATTCGTACTTGTAAATTTTTTATCTTATATGTTCTAAGGTATACAAACTGAGTTTATATGTTCTATATTTACAATTTGCACCCAGGCTAGACCAGCATAGACGACATATAGCATGTATTTAGGAGATGGCCTTGCTATGTTCTAACTCGTTATATCAGGAGCACCAGGCGATAGTGTAGGGTTTGCAGGCCCAGATCGACAACTTATAGGATTGACTAGCGGCAGGAGGGGTTGGTGCTGATACAGAAGCATCAGGTACCGCTGGAGGATCATGTACTGTTGGAGGATCAGGTAGTGCTGGAGGACTGGGAGGGGGTGGTGACGAGGACTGTCTTATTATAGCGATGATGGCATGGAAGAGGATGTTGAGGAATTTGAGCACGATGCTGCCGTGGATTTAGAATGACATTCATGAGGATCATGATGGTGATATGGTTTTTTGGTTATCATGATGTATATATGTGTATGGCTTGATGTACTGGACCTTATGTTAATTTTTACATGTTATATTTATTCTTGTTGACAACTATATGTGTACGGTTTCTTGTTGACACTCATGTACTTGACTTTATGTTATTATATTATCTGCAAGTTATGTTTATTCTTGTTGACAACTATATTTTATGATGTTCTGTGTGATGAACCCTGTATGTCCGATTTCGAACATAAATTTACTACTCCAATTCACTTATCCAAAGTCCAATTTCAGCACAAAACTCCATTAAATAATTATTCGTCTAATTAGTTAACTTTATTTAATAACGATTATAGCGCTGTTTTTTTGGAAATTTGATTTTGGAATAACTTAAAATATATAAAACGAAATCCATATTTTTCTCCTCCATTAGAAAACTGTTATTCAAATGGTCCTGACGATTCTTGTTTCGAAGAATTCCGACATAAGTTAAGTTATATATAATTACTTTGATGTTCGAAATGCCAAATTACGAACTATCGTGTTGCGGTAAGCTCGTTTAAATTATATTTAAATATAAACATTTAAACTTTGTTTACTAATAAACTTCAATCTCATTCATCTATATATTGGATATAATATAGACCCATTTTCCAAATCTAACTTAATCATGACGATTATCCTTAATCGTCTAGTATTTCATAACTCAGTTATAAATTAATTTCATAACTCAGTTATAAATTTATAACCGATTTTATAGCGACCTTTTGAGATTATTTGTTTGCTATAACTCGAAATCTGCAATACAAAAATCCAATATTTCTTTTTCATTGGCATTCCATAATCTATTAGATCATGATGGTTTTAGTTTCGAAGAATTCCGATGTATTTTGGACCTTGTGTATATGATTGAAGTTCAAAACGTATAACTATGAACTACTGTGACGTTACGAGCTCGTTTATATATAATTTATAAATTAAACTTTCAAATGTCGAATAATTTAATTATTCCTTTCAATTTTTCCTTTCGAGTAAAAATATATATCGATTTAAAGAAACTGGATGACCCTAACCATTCAACTCCTTTTCGATCAAAAATAGGGGACGCCCTTCATGTCCGACTCCTTTTCAAATAATGATAGTGGACGACCCTTTTCGATTTAAATGTAGGGGACGACCCTGCTATTTTGACTCCTAAGGTATATAAAGTGACGACCCTATTAAGTTGCACACTACACAATGGACGAACACAGGTACCAATGAAGGAGCAATCGTACTAATAAAGCAGCACTCATACCAATAAAGGGGCACTCGTACATATAACAGAGCACCTATACTAATAAAGGAGCATTGGTACTAATAAAGAAGCACTGCATTTACGCATATATCAACAAAGGGACATTAAACCCGTAAAGCTGCACACAACATAATGCAAATACACTGTTATCGACAACAACACACTCCAATCAATAAAGATGCAAACAATTTAATAAAGGAACACATAAAACAATAAAGCTACACAATAACCAAGACCTCATACCTTGTATACAACAACAACATTTCAAACCATATCTCATACCCAAATATATTCACAAACAAAAATGGATTCCTATTTTATGAAATGCGTGATGGCTTTTGATGGCGATTCGAAGGAAGAAGAAATCCTTCAAGAGGAAGCAGAAGGAATACAAGAAATATGGAACTTATACAGTGTAGCCTATGGTTCATCATCCACCACTCGTAGGGGATCGGTTCTTAGAAGGAAGTTTATACACCAAAATTAAGCTAATTACCATAAGTCTCTAATGCAAGATTACTACAATGACAACTGCACTTATGGGCCTGATATGTTTCGTATAAGGTACGTGATGCGGAGAAATCTATTTCTTCGGATATTGGTGGGTATTCATTGTGACAACGATTACTTTAAATACAAATAAAATGCATCAAAGACACAGGGGTTATCCGGTGAACAGAAAATGATGGCCGCTATGAGATTGTTAACTTATGGCACTCCTGTAGATGCATTGGACGATGCATATAGAATTGCAGAGAGCACGACAATTGAAACACTTTAAAATTTCTGTCGGACTATGGTGGACGTCTACGAAGTGGATTACTTAAGGTCTTCGAAGTAAGCGGATATAGCGCGAATCAGGGAGATGCACGAAAGTAGGGGATGGTCAGGCATGTTAGGAAGTCCGGGCTGTGTGCATTGGAAATGGAAAAACTGTCCTAAGGGATTATAAGGTGCATACGATGGCATAGGAAAGGCGAACAACCATCATTTTGGAAGTTGTAGCATCATACGATTTGTGGATATGGCACGCTTTCTTTAGAATGCCCGGTTCGAATAATGACTTAAATGTTATAGAAAGATCCCAT
Source organism: Allium sativum (assembly GCA_030737875.1). Lineage (NCBI taxonomy): Eukaryota > Viridiplantae > Streptophyta > Magnoliopsida > Asparagales > Amaryllidaceae > Allium > Allium sativum. Next base: position 245,763,306 of record CM060919.1, on the reverse strand, counting down.
ATGTTCAATGACCTTTCTTTAGGTCGTTTACCTCCTTTAACATTTACCATTGGCCAAAATACTTACAACCATGGCTATTACCTCAGTGATGGTATTTACATGAAATGGAGCACCATTGTTAGAACATGTCCAAATCCATTGACTCCTAAACAAGCCAAATTCGCGGCGATGCAGGAAGGGCATAGAAAAGATGTAGTTCAATCAATCGATGTTTTACAATCCAGATTTGCAATGATAAGTAATCCATGTCGGTTGTGGTTTAGGAAAAAGATGTCTACAATAATATTTTCCTGCATTGTTCTACACAACACGATCATAGAAGATGAACAAGTTATGGATGAAGAGCAATGCCACTACGAATACGAAGGTGCTATGCAAGCACCCGAAGAATTCTGAGGAAAAAACAAATAATAGAAGAGGAATTCAACATTCATTTGGACCGTTAGATTATGTTTAGAGATGCACAACTCCATAACCGACTACAAAAAGACCTTATAAATCATTTATGGAACCATTATAGAGATACTTAGTTATGAATTTTGCTTGTCGAACTCATGTTTTAATTTATGATTGTATACAGTAATGATGATGTAGATATTTATTTTAGCATTCGCGTTCTATTGTATTTGTATATGTTATTAACCAGCTATTACTAATATCTGAAGCTAAATTATTATATTTCGATCTACGTAAACATATATGAAAATAATAACGAATTTATTTCATTATAGTAAAATATGAGTTAGGATAGGTAAAAAGAACATTAAAATGTTAAGGGGGAACATCGCCGACTTTTCCGGTGCTTCACGACGATTTTGTTGACGCGCGCCGAATATGTTGGCGCGCCGAACAGAGCCGATAAAATCGGCGCGCGGGACTAATTCAAAATTCTGAATTGCCCCCGTAACATTTGGTTGAATATTGTGATCCCCAACATCTGTTGGGGACCATTTCAACCAAATTTTTTTAATTAAGAGGATGAAGCATCCTCTGGTGAGGATGCTATAAAAGCTGTTTGTAGGAGTTGATCGGGTAGGCATAATGCGGAAAAAAAGTGAGATGAGTTACGTGGTGGACAAGACCAATTGTTTTAAAGCGAAATTCAGTATGACAATAATAACATAATCGATAATTATCATCCCTTGTTAAGGTAAAAACAACGATCCATAAAATTTATGCACTTTATATGGTTTTAAAACTCATGTAAGTCTCCGCCCATCAGTTTTAAGTGAAATCAAATCCCCTGTATCCAAAATCCCCTATCTCCCTATTTCCAACCAATCATGACCCCTTGAATTCCACCTTTTTGCAATTAAACCCTCCTTTTGTCTCTGACTTAATTGTAAAAAGGTGAAAACAGGGAGTGCTTATTGGTTGGGTACAAGGGTATAGAGGATTTTCTCTCATTTTAAGTGTAGTAGAAGAAAGATTTTATTATGGGAGGGGAATTGGTTATTTAAATAAGGGCGAGGAAGATGAATTTTTATCGAGTGTATTTCCCTTAAATAAGAAAGGAAATAGTGAGAATGGAAGAGAAGAATAACTTTTTCCCTTTCCCTTGAATGAGTTAGTCGGAACGAATAACTAATAAAGGTCGTCAGCTAATACAAACGATCGAGTAATACAAGTTATTGTAGTTATAAATAAAATTATACTAACTATAAAGAAAAAGAAAAAAAAGAAAACCCCAAAAATCACCTACAAAAGAAAGTTTTATATGTAAGCATGTATTAAAATAAAGAAGGGAGTTGACAACTTAATTTAAGGAGTGAATTTCAAATATTATGGTTTTGATTCCGTAACATGTATTAAAAATTTAATTTCTATAAACTTCACGATAAATACATGCCATGACTATACGTTCATGTTGAAAATCCATGAGTACTTTATACACTTTAACTGTAAGGGGTGATCAATCCCTTTCAGCGGAAAAACCTCAATAGGATCTTTCAATGATGTGATAGAAAAAAACAGCTTGAAATGAATATAAATCTCAGATCATAGAAAAAAAAGGCAGCAAAGAATACACAAATTTATAGTGGTTCCACTATCGCGAGATAGTGTACGTCCACTTCAATGGGGAAGAGATTTTATTCATATTCAAGAGATTACAGAGTTTTTAAAGTTGAGCAAAAGAAATGAAGAATACAAATGTTATGACATATCATCTCATAACATCCTCTATGCCTTTCTTTATATAAAGGAAAACGTTTCATGGGGATGAATTAATTTGATTTATGTAAATAAATCAAATCATGGAAGGCTAATATTCCCAATAATTTGATTGTCATATGATTGATTGATTGATAACTTTTAATTTTCTCCATCAATCAATCCATTTTCCAGTTTTAATTTCTTTCCGTTTCTTTTCCATGAAACATGGCAACAAATTAGATGGCGAATATCCCCTATTCATTTATATTCCCTCCATTTTGTTCCATTCATTTCTTGCACAAAACGGGTAACGAAATTACCACGAATATCTCCAAAAATCTAATTGATATTTGGAAATATTGTATCACCAAATTCCAATAATCTCCACCTTGATACAATATCTCAAGCAACCTAGAGACTCCAATGTGAATGCTTCCCAATGAGTTCCTGCAAAAGCCACCCCTCATTGCACTTTGTAAGCGAACTCCGGCAAGGCCACCGCCCACCAACAAAGTGTTGGAAGCATTCAAAAAAACAAGGTAGACATTGTACATCCAACTCCTATCTCTTCATACAAGAAGAATACCATACCTTCTCTTGACTTCAACAAAGTCACTCTCCCCATTATGCCACCATGTGGCATCTAACACTTCATCAAGTGAATCAAGTTCGGGCAATGCTCGAACTTAGTAGCAGGTAATGCCTTCGTAAACATGTCTATTGCATTTTCATTTGTGTGAATCCTCTGAAGACGAACTAAGTTCTCCTCATTTATAGAGATAAGGAAAGACTCTCTTACCTCTATATGCTTTGTTCTAGAACTGAAAGCCAGATTTTCAGCTAAATGAATAGCACTTGGACTGTCACAATTCACCAAACAAGCATCTTGCATGAAGCCTAAATCACATAATAACTTCTTCAAACAAAGTTCCTCCTTAGCTACCTCAACTGCAGCTATCAACTCTGCCTCTGTAGTAGACGAAGCAACTATAGTCTACAACCTCGCTCTCCAACTAATAGTTGTTCCTCCAAGTGTGAAAACGTAGCCTGAGGTTGACTTCCTTCTATCTCTATCTCCGGCATAGTCTGAATCATAGAATCCAACCAAGTTGAAATCCTTATTTCTGCCGCAAAAAACAAGCCCATAATTTGATGTTCCTTTAAGATATCTAAAAATGTAATTCACTGCCTCCCAAGGCGATTATCCCGGATTTGCCATATATCTACTAACTAATCCAACAGCTTGAGCAATGTCAGGTCTAGTGCACACCATAGCATACATCAAGCTACCTACTGCACTGGCATAAGGCACCTTATTCATATAGGCCTTGTCCTTTTCTGAGATCGGAGAGCCCTGATTAGAAAGCTGTATATGCAAAGTCATGGGTGTACTGATTGCCATTGCACTATTCATGCTAAACCGAGCAAGCACCTTTTGAATATATTCCTTTTGAGTAAGTCTCAAAAGTCCAAACTTTTTATCTCTTTGGATTTCCATCCCCAAAATTTTCTTTGCTTCTCTAAGGTCTTTCATATCGAATTCTGCTTTTAATTTCAACTTCAATGCATCAATTTCAGCTTTATCCGTGGAAGCAATCAACATATCACCCACATACAAAAGTAAATACACCCAATTATTATTCTTTAAATGCTTAAAATAAACACATGCATCTTTATACTACGATTCAAAATGTGTGAAAGCATAAAAGAATCAAACCTTTTGTACCATTGTCTAGGCGTCTGTTTTAAACCCTAAAGAGATTTCTTTAACTTGCATACCCAATCTGACTTTCCATCTACAATAAATCCTTCTGGCTGCTTCATGTAAATGGTTTGCTCCAAGTCACCATGCAAGAAAGCGGTCTTCACATCAAGTTGTTCTAACTCCAAATCGTATGCGGCAACTATTGCAAGTAGGATTCGAATTGAAGTTTGTCTAACAACCGGAGCAAATATTTCATCATACTCTAACCCCTTTCTTTATGAAAACCCTTTGGATACTAATCTTGCCTTGTATCAACCATCATATTTTACCTTGAACGCCCATTTGCAACCTATGGCTCGGCTTCCTTGTGGTAGTGGTGCCAAATCCCAAGTCTTATTCTTTTGCAAAGACTGTATCTCCTCTTCCGTAGCGCAATTCCACTTCGAGTTGTCACTCGACTTCATGGCTTCTTTAAGGCTCAATGGTTCATCATGGATTACATATAAAGCATACTCAAACTGATCATCAAGGCTCAAATTTGCATACTGCGAATCTCCATATCTAATTGGAGCTCTCTTTGGTCTCTGACTAGCCCAAATGACTATATCGCCCGACTCTCCTTCAGCTCCACCTTGAGCTGAATCATCTCTAGCTTCATGACCATCACCATCACTACTAGAGGAAATCTTTGGACTATCATGTGATGTATCATCAACTTCTCCATCCCTATTATCAATAGTGATAGCTCTACTTTGGGTTTGAAAACTGGGAATCTCGGTCTTTTCAGGCTTCTCATCAACTGAGTCTGAACCCTCTAATAAACCTTCCAAAGGTTTGAACATTGCGGACTCATCAAAAGTCACATATCTGGAATGTATAACTTTCTTCGTAATTGGATTCCAAATTCTATATCCTTTTATGTCATCTGTATAACCAAGAAAAACACATTTGGAGGCCCTAGGCTCCAACTTGTCATGTCCTGCATTGTGAACATAAACTGGACATCCAAATATATGAAAATAACTTAATAAAGTGTTTTTACCTCTCCATACCTCCTCTGGAATCTTCCCATCAATGGCTGAGCACAAAATCCGATTAATAATATGTGCTGCAGTCGAAATAGCTTCAGCCTAAAAACCTTTAGACATACCCGCAGTCAATATCAAGCAACGGGCCTTTTCAAGTAGAGTCCTATTAATTCTCTCAGCAACCTCATTGGATTGTGGATCACCAGGTATAGTAAAATGTCTTCTAACACCACGCTGTCTGCAGTAGTCAAGAAACTCTTTGGAGACATATTCTCCAACATTGTCGGATCTAAGAATCTTCATTTTCCCTCCTGTTTGGTTTTCAACAACAGCTAACCAAACCTTAAACTTCTCAAATACTTCCGACTTAGCTTTCATTACATACACCCAAACCGTGCGCGAGGAGTCATCAATGAAGGAAACAAAATAATATGCTCTACCAATAGAAGCTATAGAGTATGGCCCCCAAATATCTGAATGCACATAATCAAGTACCCTCTTAGAAGTATGCACGCCATCACCAAAAGAAACTCTGGTTTGCTTTGCCAATAGACACTCCTTGCAAAAGTCCAACTTGTTGAAGATTTCTCCCTTGATCTTCTTCTTCTTATGAAGAAAATATAAGTTCTTCTCCGAAGTATGACCTAATCTCATATGCCAAAGATTGGTAGCACCCAAACTTTTAGAACTATCGACTCCAACACATAATTCTCCATGGACAGTGGTACCCATCAGCAAATACAGATTTCGCACCATGACACCCTTCATCAATACAAGTGCCTCTCTAGAAAATCTCAAACCATCTTTAACAATGGTTATCTTGCATCCCAATGATTCCAATTGGCCTAATGATATCAAAGACTTCCGAAGACCTGGGACATAGCAAACATTTGAAAGTGTGCGAACAATCCCATCATGCATGCGAATGCGAACTGAACCAACTCCCATAGACTTGCATGTAGCATCGTTCCCCATAAGGATAGAACTTCCTTCTTTGGTATCGAAGGAAGAAAAATAATCCTTATTAGGAGTCATGTGAAATGGTGCTCCAGAATCTAGAATCTAGTAGTCTGCAATATCTGATACAACCGCTATCAACAAATCACTACCGTCTTTCTCCATCGCAATAGAAGAAGAACCATCAGTCTTCTTCTCCAAATCTGGAGAGTCTCTTCTCTAATGGCCTAGTTTCTAACAACTATAGCACTTTCCATCTTAAAATTTACTCCGCGAATTAGGCTTCCTAGAATTGGAACGCCCTTTATTATTCTTCAATTTCTTCTCTGCTCTTCCTCTCTCCACAAATAAGCCCGAACTACTACTTCCTACACTGTTATCACCAACACCAAAACCTATCATCTGATCTCTCAACTCTTCACTGAGAAAACCTGTCTTCACATCATCTAATTTCAATGTTTCTCTACCATAGATAAGGCTGTTAGCGAAACCAGTCTATTACTCTGGAAGCAAACACAACAAAACCATTGCTTTTTGTTCTTCATCAATTTTCAACTCAATAGACTTCATCTTCATCAACAGGTTATCAAACACACTTAGGTGTGTCTTAATTGAAGAACCTTCATTCATCTTATAAGTGAAGAAAATCTTCAATAGGATTAGACGGTTGGTTAGGGATTTCTTCATGTAGAAGTCCTCTAGCTTCTTCCAAATGCCTCTAGCTGTTGTCTCTTGACTGATTTCAGAAATTATATTCTTTCCCATAGCAAGCTGAAGAGTAGTAAAGGCCCATTCTTCCATCTCTTCTAATTCCACTAATGAAATATCAGCAGGCAATGTATATATATCAAATACTACTCGATGAACGCGATTTCTTCTCAAAATTGCTTTCATCATTCACTACCACTTTTCAAAATCTCCTTTAACATTCCACTACTCTATTGTCAACTGTGATCCTGACACCACATAGGAGCCTCTGACGTATGGAGCAACTACTGGTACTGACGTATTGCTTGTATTGTTTTCATCTCCTCCTGCCACTCTACTAAACGCCTTCTTTGCGAATCTAGCTCTGATACCAGTTGTAAGGGATGATCAATCCCTTTCAGCGGAAAAACCTCAATAGGATCCTACAATGATGTGATAGAACAAACAGCTTGAAATGAATATAATTCTCAGATCACAGAAAAAATAAAGGCAACAGAGAACACACAAATTTATAACGGTTCCACTATCGCGAGATAGTGTAAGTCCACTTCAATGGGGAAGAGATTTTATTAGTATTCAAGAGATTACAGAGTTTTCAAAGTAGAGCAAAAGAAATGAAGAATACAAATGTTCTCACATATCATGTCATAACATCCTCTATGCCTTTCTTTGTATAGAGGAAAACATTTCTTGGGGATGAATTAATTTGATTTATGTAAATAAATCAAATCATGGAAGGCTAATATTCCCATTAATTTGATTGTCATATGATTGATTGATTGATAACTTTCTATTTTCTCCATCAATCAATTCCTTTTCCAATTTTAATTTCTTTCCATTTCTTTTCCATGAAACACGACAACAAATTAGATGGCGAATATCCCCAATATCCCCTATTCATTAATATTCAATCCATTTCTTTCCATTCATCTCCTGCACAAAACGTGTAACGAAATTACCACGAATATCTCCAAAAATCTAATTGATATTTGGAAATATTATATCACCAAATTCCAATATTAACTCTATGGAAGAAGCAATTAACTTTTACAATAAATTAGGTGAGAGTTCGTTAAATTATTGCTCTGGGACTATTTCTTAATCTATGGACTCATTAAGTGAAAAGTCTCCGCCTCATGGCTTATTACATGCGTCTCATGAGCTCCACCGGTACTGACTATGAAAAATATATGAGTAATAAAGCACAACCTTAAATAAATCAATGAAATCCTTTAAATATATCTTAGAAGCCTACTCATTCTAGCTAGGGATTTGAAGAAAAAAGAAAATATGCTTAAACTAAGATAAATTACTATGTTCATCAAGTGCGCAAGCTATGGAGCTCAAAAGTTGAATTATGGTTAGGGTCATTTCAAACTTCGTAACCAAAAGAAGATAAGTCTCTTGTTGGACAAGCATCATTGTATAAGTGGTTAGCGCACTTCGACATGATGAAAAATGTCATAGGTTCAATTCTTGCTTTGTAAGATTTGATTGGTTTCAATTTTTATATATAATAAGTTGCCAAACCATTAAATATATAATAAAATGCTCTTGATTTACTTAAAATTCTTAGAGCAGATCCAAGTTCTTCCCCGGTCCCCTGCGGAAGTCACGAGGCTACTTTCTCAGTTGTTGACTGTTCCAACCTCGAAACATCCAACTCACTTTGCCTAAGCCCAGTATAAACATTGGAAGAAGTACTTTACTTGCTTGCTTAGCTCTTGCCAATAACATTCCATTCGTTTATGTAACATTCGTTTGTTTACATGTTAGCTAGGGCTATTCGATAATTTGCTTTCAGGTGCGAAGCATGTCCTTCGGCCTAGGGGTGAGCAATATTCGATTCAAATAGAATTAACCAACCATACCTGTTCATTCAGTCGGTTTGGTTCGGTTTTAAAACTAAATCAGTTTGAATTTAGTTTGTAAAATAAAATTTTTGGGTATCGGTTTAGCTGAATCAACCTAACTTTTAATTTATTACACAATTTTACAGTATTGTAGTACTTTAAATGATTATTTTAATGATATAATACAATGGCGTTTGTTGCAAATAGATCAAAGTTTATTATAAACATAAAATTTACCATGTAAAATTTCTCCAAACATGAATTTATGTTTAACTTTGAGTAAATTCATCATTTAAATAATACTATATCCTTCAAGTTCGATTAAATAGATTACCGACTAAATTAACCGAGATTAAGTCGGTTCGGCTCGGTTTGGAAAATTTTCGGTTCTGATTTGGTTTGAGTATTTTAGCCTCTAAGAAACTAAATCAACCGCGCGCTTACCCCTACTTTGGCCTGCTAACCAAATGTAAGCGGTGAGCGAAGAAAAATGTGAATCCATGTTTTTTGAATTAAGAATTTTCTGAATTCTTATAGCCTTAGCTTACCAATGAATCGAAAAAAATCAAGTTTCCATTGGGAAGATTTTAAAATATGATCAAAACAAGTAACCGCGAAGTTACCAATACCCATGTATATAACCCTTAAAATATTAAATCTTTATTAATAGTCGTCTCGGAAGAATAAATTATTGGTCCAACCGTGAAATTTTCAATGTACCTATATATATAACTTTTAAAATATTAAATCGTGAAAAAAGAATGAAAATGTAATTATCTGAACAATTGACCTCTTATATCCCTTAAAAACAGATTCATTAATTACACTTTCATTATAAATTCAAACCGCTTTTCACCAAATAGTTATAGATTTTGAAATTACTTACAAATAAGATCTAATAAATTTCTATTACAAAATCATTGTTCACTAATTAATAATAAAAACAAAAATTAATCAAAAAAGATATTACTACTTAGAAACAATTATTCAAACTAACAATACAAAATTTCGACTGAAAAATAAATCTAAATATTCAAGTAAATCATTAGTTCTTAAATATACTCATTAATAATGCAGATAAGGATAAGAGTTAACCAAAAAAGTTATTGCAATTTAGAAACAAATATTTAAACAAACAATACGTATTTTAGGCTGGAAAATATAACTAAATATCAACGCAAATCATTCATTCTTAAATATGTCAAACATATATGGTTTATGTAAAAATATACCATGTGCAAAACATATGACATGCTCATGCGCTTCCACATGCCATAACACTTATATTAATTGTACGAACAATTTAAGTCTTAATTTTTTAATGCTCGTAAACCTTCTTAAGGGTAACAATTTATAATGAAAATCAATAAAAAAAGTTTGATGTTGGTTGATTTATATTCGACTTCAAGTAGTATATGTTGTCCAATCGTCTTACACCATGTTCATGTCCAAATAATGTTGGTGGAATTCGAACCTATGACATCTTGCACCATGTCCGATCGTCTTACGAGTCTGAACCAAGTGCTTATCGCAAATTAATATTTTTATCATATGCTTATATATTATTAACCCATTTGCATATTTGCAATTAAATCCCAACGTATATGTTACCTTCATATAATATTTATATGACCATCATATACTTTTTAACTCTTAAATATATAGAAATGTTTTGTATAAATTGATTTACAAGTCCATCCACTTGGATATATTAATTTTATTATCTCTAAACATTAAGAAAAGTTTGAGCAAAAGAGTTCATTTCTTAAATTGACGACGTTATACTTTTTGTTGGCAAGATCAATCGGTTTTTAAAGTGATTCGTAACATTTTTTTATCACAACAAATAATGATTATAACATAATATAGGAGATAGGCAGATTGCCTATCTGCTACAGATATTTTTCGGTACAAAAGACACCACACATGGCGCAACTACAGTACCGAGAATAGCAGAAAAAAATAATATTACGACGGTTACATGAAACCAGACCGAAACTGATTACAAAAAACATGTCTTGCTGCCAGGGCAGTCACAAACTACTCAAAGTACAATATCACAAAAGTTGCAAAGGTTGTCACACAACATGAACACCAAACAAGCAATACACTCCAAATGACAACAATAACAACCTCACACTGATGAAGCAATACTAGGGACAAATAGAATGCACACTCAATATCATGAAATACTCGCATACAAAACATGGACATGCCTACTCACTTAATCAAAATACCCACCAACCTCCCTAACAACAAACACATCTAGATCCAAGCACGAACACCACAAACTAGAGTAAACGACTCAAGGCAATGCACACTCAACTCAACACTGCAAAACACACACGGACAAAAAACCAGCCATACTAGAAAACAAAAGCAACACCAACATAAGGAAAATTATTCATAGTTGAAGAAGCCAATAAAAACCAAAATAACTAGTTATAGTAGGCATGAAAGAGCAAAATTAGATATCTTCTTTTTCTACATACATCGATAAAACACTTACCTAAGTTTACATTTTTTTTAGATATGACAGTAAGAAAAATCAATTGAAAAAAAGTAGTTCTAATTGAAAGTTCTTATTTAATTCATTAATCTTTAATACTCACCAACATGTCGAGCTGCACCATCCTTGTAGGGATAAATTTTAGATGAAAGCATAAGAAATTTTAGAGACCGTAAGGGACAAGGCAGATTTGGGAGTCACAAATGATAATAGCGCTAGTTGATAGACTAAGCAAGCGAAAACAAACAAGAAGGTTCAGAAAATAAGGGTTAGAGAGGGTAGATACAGGTGAGAAAGGAGGATCTATGAAGAAGGTATTGAATTGAGGAAGAAAAAGAAGTAGATCGGGTTAGAGCTAGAATGAGCAATACTTCCCATATAATCGAAAGCTAGATTAGAGAAAAACGAAGAGAGATGATTTAAAGTGAGGGGGAACTAAAGTTGAGGGAGATGAAGATTAGAAAAGTGGAGAAGAAGAGTGAAGAATGAGAGGATTTAAAATCTAGTTTCCATGAATAAGAGTGAAGAAAGTTGGGTTGATGATGTTATATTTGCATGCCTTTATGATATATAAATGTTGTTGTAACTCCTAAAGGCGGAAGAACATAACTTAAATAACTTAATTAGTAGGTGAATTCACGGAATTTCATTATGAAAAGATTTGACCATAAAAATTAAGAAAAGAAACTTTACTTTATTTATATTATCCTCTTGTTTTATAAAACATAAAATGAAGGTGCTTGGCATGTCAAGTTCTTGTTTTTGACGTTGTTATAAAAAGGACCTTTAACCGTTTAAGATGTAAATTAGTTTCTTGGATTTTAAATCAAAAAGTGCAAAGTAGATTGCACTTCCTGATAGGAAGTTCAAATTTTCTTGTGATTTTCTGAAAGCTTTCTTTAATGTCAAAAAACTAAATAACTCAAATTTTTTTGTTCATAAATATTAGTAATTGTTAGATAAGTATAATTTTGGTACATAGCTACGATATCTTCTTTGTTATAAAATTTTATAGAAAATTTATTTTTCTCATAAACTACAAACGAAGTTGCATATTTTATCCCAAAGTGGCAGTTTCCATTTTTCAAAAATGAGGACCTTAGTTATATATTCATTCTTACATGACTTTTATTATATTATATAAAAAACAATGATTGTGGTTTTTTACGATGAAAAGTAAATAGGTTATTTATTACAAAAGTATTTTTTAAACATACATTATAAAATAATCAATGACCAAATCATCTACTCAGATAATAAACGTTTTACTAATAAATTAGACACATCATCTTAAATCGAAAACGAATTCAGTAGGTAAAAACTCTCAGCATAATAACATAGAAATTAACTTTTGCAACTTTTCAAAAAGAAATGACTTAATTTTTTCTTTGGACATACCATTACATTAGAATTATAACAATCTTATGTTGAATATTAACTTTCCTTAAATGCTTGTATTTTAAATTAGTAGCTTACATAGAAATTAATAAAACCAATTATTAATGAGATATCTATAATTAGGCAAACATATGTTCACATAACATAGAAAAAGATACCATTACACGAAAGTATTTATTTAAAAAAAAATATACTTAAATATATATAGATAAAAGAAAATTGTTTCCATGGCATACTCAAATTTATGTCAATATGGAAAACATATATCAGAAACCCAATTCACTTTTACATTATATTCTCGAACTTCCGAACAAAATGGCGTAACTATGAAACTCTAAAATTATTCAAATAAGAAGATTTTTGGAACTTTTAGAATGTACCATATCGTTAATCAAGTATATTTGTTGTTTTTTTTGTATTCTAAAAAAACCCCAAATTTGACTTAGTTTGCTCACAATCCCTGCTTTTTTCTCCTAATGCGTTATTTTTCAAGGCAGTTCATTGTTGGCTACCGAACCCAACTAAGTTAAAACTTTATGCATGAAGGATCTAATTTTGCTTTCAATTTATTGGAGTAAAACAATGAGAAAAAAGTGATAGGAATTGCATCATGGACATGACAACTTGTTGGAGAATGGAGTTTTGATGACAACAACCTTATTTCTATTATCATTTATTATAAAATATATACTAACACTTTTTGTATAGAATATATATATATATATGTGTGTGCAGGAATTATATATAGGAAATATTACTGAAGACTGTACAGTTATAAAGATGATACAGATTCAAAGATCAAAGAAATTTCAAGAATCATGAGTAATCAAGATTTCAAGAGTTCAAGATCAATATAGTTATAAAGTCCGGATTTTGTAAGATTCTAAATAGCATTCCGGGTTCAAAATTCAAATTCTAATTTTCAAAATCTGATTTTCAATTCTATCCTCAATTCTCCCTATTTTGTTTTTTTATTTATCCTCAATCCTCTCTATTTTGTTTTTCTATTTGTTTCTATTCTTATTCTTCTTTGTTTTCAAAACTTAATTTTTTTATATACTTTATATTTATACTTTATATAGTTTAAAACCTTATAATTTTATAAATATATTTATATAATTTAAAAATATGTTTTCATATGATTTTCTATCATATAATATTAATTTACAATACTAAAATTTTACTCAAGAATTTCCAGATTTAGTTTTATATCAAAACACTTGAAAAATGCTTTGAAAATAAAAAATACACATGAGTATGACGACATAGCAAAAAGTGTATGTCAACATATAACTGTTATTTTTTCTAATTTTGAAGGGAATTGTCTTTTCACTATTTGAAATGCTTTAGAACCATTGCAACCCTTCATACTCTATAAAAAGAGGTTAAAACCAAATTTTTTAACACATCTTCTTCCCTAACTTCGTTCTCTTTCACTCCACCATTGTTCTTAATCATTTTTGTGATTCTAACACTTATACACTGCCGAATTCAATTCTATTTTGACCAAACTTCTTCTCTCTACACTCTCTACTCTCTGAATCAAATGCTATTGAAGAGTTATAGGGCTGTTTTGTAATTGTTTGGGTTGAATAAACCTTGTTTGTGAGTCAAAGAGGAATCGGGTATTCTTGTAGCCATGAATCAAGGAATAGGAGTCGAAGAGTCCTTGTTGAGCCATGAAATCAAGGAATTGGAGTGGGTGTCTCCTTGTTGAGCCGTGAAATCAAGGAGGTTGTATTTGACTATTGGAAATGGTAATAAAACTCCGCACAATTCAGCGTCATGCTGGACTAGATGTAGGAGTGATCCGAACCAGTATAAAATCCGGTGTGTTATTTTATTCATTAGATAGAAATGAGTTTAATAGAGTATCAGTATGTAAGACTGCTTATGAAATCTGGAGAACTTTACAAGTTACTCATGAAGGAACTGGTAAAGTTAAACAGACAAAGATAAGCATGCTAGTCTATCAATTTGAATTATTTAAAATGAATGAGGATGAGTCTATTTCAGATATGTATTGCAGATTTCAAGAGATAATGATTCACTAACAGCACTTGAAAAAACTTATTCCAAAGCAGACCAAGTCAGAAAAATATTAAATTCATTAACTCAAGAATGGGATCAGAAGACTTTGGCTATAGAAGAAGCCAATGATGTCAATGAAATGAAGATTGAAGAGTTAATTGGAAATTTGATGTCATATCACGTTCAATTACAGAAAAGAAAAGAAAATAGATCAAATGAAAAGAAATCTATTGCACTGAAAGCAACAACAAAGGATTCTGACTCGAGTAGTGAAGATGATGAAGAAACAGCATTCATGACAAATCATTTTAGAAGATTTCTAAAATATAGAAGGAAGGGTTATAATTAAGCAAATTCAAAATTAAATGATGGACAATGTTTCAACTGCAACAAACCAGGTCATGTAAAGAAAATGTGTCCATATCCGGACAAATCTACTCAACAAATGGACAACACCAATTCTTCAAGGAAAAGAAAGAAAGCATACGCAACAGCATTAGATGATTCAGATTCATCATCAAGTGATGAAGAACCAGAAACTGGAAATACAAATATATGGGTTATAACAATTCAGAGTTCAGAAGATCATGAAGAAAAGGATCAAAAAACCGAGTATGCATTAAATAAATTTTAATTTTATTTGGTTGAATGGTTGCTTTGTTAGTTTTGGTTTGAATTTAAAACTTTAAAAATTCAATAAATTTTTGAAATTTTATTCAAATTTGAATTTTGAAATTCAAAATAATAATATAATATTAAATAACCAATAAATTAATAAAATAAATTGTTTGTATGTTCATTAGG
Organism: Allium sativum; assembly: GCA_030737875.1. NCBI lineage: Eukaryota > Viridiplantae > Streptophyta > Magnoliopsida > Asparagales > Amaryllidaceae > Allium > Allium sativum. The sequence goes on along the minus strand of CM060919.1, from coordinate 245,748,159 downwards.
ATTAGAAGTATTTCAGGAAATCGTTAAATCTGAAATATAAATCGATAATTTAATTCAAAACTTGAAAATCCAATTTCTTTTTGAAATAAGCCTTATATGTCGACATATCCAACAGTTTTGAAATTTAAATTTTGAATTTCAAAAGTTTAAACTTTCAAACTTTCCTCCAATCTTTTCACCAACTCCCAAGGTTTCAAAAGATGTCCTTTCAATCTGAAAAGTTGTGCCTATTCAATTCATATCTATTCTTTTACTATATATATATATATATCCATCCTTTCTACCTTTCATTCACAACTCAAAACAATATTCTTCATGTCTATTCTCTTCAAAATTACCATTTCAATGGCTTCCTCAAGTTCATCTCAGAAATTAAAGATAATCAAAAGCACAAAAGGTTATCTTTACAATGACGAAGAGGCCATCAAAACCTATGGTAACTATTTAGCAAATGCTAAAGTTAACACGGGTGCTTTCGCCGTCTTTAGCGACTTTCCATCTTATGATCTCGCCTCTCTTTCCAACACAACGAAGTCTTGAATCTAATTGACTCTCGTGATAACGACGAAATATGTTATCCCAAACTCGTGAAGATGTTCTATGCGAATCTCAACCAAGAATTTTATCAAGGCAATGGAAACCAAATTTGGAGTAGTGCCAAGGGAAGTCAAATTGTTCTCGCTGCCGATCTTTTAGGCAAAATTCTAAATTTTAGAAGAGAGGGCACGAATTTCTGAACTTTCGCTATCAATGAAACCGATATGGAAACCTGTCATGATATCTTTGAAGATGGTGCTCCAATGGATTACAAAAATTGTTTCTTTCGTCCAAAAACAAGAATTGTCAACTTCTCCTTCAACATGTCACCGCTCCTCGTTCCGGAAATTACAACAATCCAACGCTTAATGTCCAAGGCTCTCTTTTCCATTATGGGTAATTACCTTATCAATCGGGCTGATATGATTCTAAATGAATTTAAGCCCATAGATATATCTACGAGAGAAAAACACTCTCTACTATGGTGTTTATCCCACTCGCTTTTTCAAATACTTTGAAGTTGATCTTCACGGAGAAGAGTTTGCCCCTAGAAAAGTTTTTGATGCATCAAGCATTCAACTCATGCAAATTCCGCTCACTTTCAAACCTTATGATACATATGAGGCCAGACAAGCTCGATTGCAACAAGAACAAGACCCCAATGGAAGTCGAAGAAGAAGATACTTCTATGGAAAGCATCGAGTGTCCAACCTCAAAGCGTAACCTCAAAGACACGATTATTCAAAATCAAGTGAATATCGTCAAAAATCAAACGAAGCTTAACAAGAAGCTTTCCAAAATATCCAAATTCGTGGTTAAGATAGGAAGAAAGCTTGGAATTTCTTCTTTCTCATCATCATCCAAAAACTAGGCCATCTAGTTTAATCTAACTTTATATATTTCCTTGTATTTGCTTTTGAATCTCGTATTTAAAGTGTGTCTTGTTTAGTTGAATGGATTTACTTTCTATTAAGTAATGAGTGGAGTTTTATTTCTAATTAAATCATATTTGTGTTTCTAAAAAAAACCATAAACATATTATAATATTACAAGAGTTCAAAAGTATTCAAAATTTAAAAAATTTAAATAAACATACTATAGTATGTCGATGTGCCAAAACATGTATGTTGACATATAACAGACATATTTTTAAATTTTTTCAAATCTTAAAATTAAAATAACTACTCATGTACATTCAAAATCCAATGAATTCTAGCCCTTATTTAAGTCAATTTCTTCCAGAAAACTTCACTATTCCATTATTCCTTCTTCCTTGATCATTTCTCATCAAATCCATGGCAAGTCCTATTCATAATATAAGTGAAAATCTTGATGATTCTTTAAATTCTTTCAACAAAACTCTCTCTATAGTACTACGTAACCAGCGCAAACTATAGTTAATTCAAATGAGGATGGTAGAATATCAAAAAAAAACATTTTGATGTGATTCGATGGGATATCTCTTCTCATTTTAGAAATGAAAACAACCAAACATCACATAACATTGAGGAAGAGAGGAAGGATATCCAGAAGAACCTAATTACTGGACAAGATGAATGAGTTGTAGTTCCAAAAAACTTTTAGTTGTTTAGTACAATTTGATTGATTTGTTTAATTATTCTAATGGTGTGGTATGAATTAGATTATATTGTTTGAAACTTGTATATATTAAAGACATATGGTGTGATTTAGTTTGGTTTGGTTTGTATCAGACAAACATATGTAATAATGATACTTGGTTTGGTTTATATTTTGATTAAGTATTATTGTAAGTTTAAATAGATTAAGAGAGTATTTTACTTAGAAATAGTTAATAAATTAAGGGGGAGTAGTTTTAGGGATAATTACTTATGTTCTATTCAGAGAATTATACAATTTAGGGGGAGTATCTTTAGGATTTCTTTTTGATAATGCCAAAGGGGGAGAAATTATAAAATATAGACATAGTTTATAGGATTCTTACAGATAGGGGGAGTATAGAAGGAACATCATCAAACAGGTATATACATGTATGATATTTTATAAACTAAAGTTGTCATCATCAAAAAGGGGGAGATTGTTGGAGAATGGAGTTTTGATGACAACAACCTGATTTCAATTATCATAAATTATAAAATATATACTAACACTTTTTGTATAGAATATATATATATATATATATGTGCAGGAATTATATACAGGAAATATTACTGAAGACTGTACAGTTATAAAGATGATAGAGATTCAAAGATCAGAGAAATTTCAAGACTCATGAGTAATCAAGATTTCAAGAGTTCAAGATCAATATAGTTATAGAGACTAGATTTTGTAAGACTCTAAATAGCACTCCAGGTTCAAAATTATAATTCTAATTTTTAATTTTGTCCTCAATTCTCTCTATTTTGTTTTTCTATTTATCCTCAGTCCTCTCTATTTGGTTTTTCTATTTGTTTTTGTTATTCTTCTTTGTTTTCAAAACTTAAAATTTTTATATACTTTATATAGTTTAAAATCTTATAATTTTATAAATATATTTATATAGTTTAAAATTATGTTTTCATATGATTTTCTATCATATTGTATTAATTTACAACACTAGAATTTTACTCAAGGATTTCCAGAATTAGTTTTATGTCAAAACACTAGAAAAATGCTTTGAAAATCAAAAATACACATGAGTATGTCGACATATAAATGTTATTTTTTCTAATTTTGAAGGGAAGTGTCTTTTCACTATTTGAAACGCTTCAGAATCGTTGCAAAGGTTAAACCTGATTTTTTTAACTCATCTTCTTCCCAACTTCATTCTCTTTCACTCCACCATTATTCTTAATCATTTTTATGATTCTTGCGCTTATACTCTACCGAATTCAATTCTATTTTGATCAAACTTCTTCTCTCTACACTCTCTACTCTCTGAATCAAGTGCTATTGAAGAGTATAGGGCTATTTTGTAATTATTTGGGTTGAATAAACCTTTTTTGTGAGTCAAAGAGGAATCAGTGTATCCTTATAGCCGTGAAATCAAGGAATACGAGTCGATGTGTCCTTGTTGAGCAGTGAAATAAAGGAATATGAGTCGACGTCTCCTTGTTCTGCCGTGAAATCAAGGAGGGTGTATTTGACTATTGGAAATAGTAATAAAACTCTGCACAATCCAGCGTGGTGCGGGACTGGATGTAGGAGTGATCCGAACCAGTATAAAATCTGGTGTGTTCTTTCCTTTTCTGCATTTTTATTTCTGTTTATTTTGCATTTGTGTTTGAATCTGTGTTTGTGATTGTGTTTGTGTTGTTTGATTCGTTCCATAATTCTCTTTAGTTGTAAATTTTGTTTAAATTCCTATAAACACTATTCACCCCCCTTTAGTGTTTGCTTTGCTTGAACGGTCCATTCCACAGTCCCCAACACAATTGTCTTGAACACGAAATTGTGCAACAGATAATTATTGTCGCCCCTCAAGGTTAGCATAATGTATACTCAAATTTCTGCACTCAAGGTTAAATGATTTGTCAAAATTCAAGCTTAGGAGTTTTAAGTTTGTTTCAAGGAAGATTTTACTATGGAGAAATCAATGATGTGAGAGGGATGACGAAGTCGGTTTTTTGTTTCCCGTGTGTTTCATAACTGAAAAGATAAAATAATGGAAATGGTTGAGAAAATGAACAACTTTTTCTTCTCCTCAAATGAGTTAATCGCAATTAATAAATAGTAAAAAAACAGAAATGGTCACTTACTTACTAAAGACTAAACACGTTAAAAGATTAAATGTTATAGTAGTTAATAGTTATCCAACATTAACTAGTTTCTACAATGAGTTATGTATTATATAAGAGAATACTATTGATATATTTCATATGCAATATAGATGCGTGAGAAAGAAAGAGAGAAAATTAAGAATCATAAATACTACTATAGTAGGTATTATTAGTGGCTTAAATAAGCTGATGTACATGAAAATTTCATATCCTAAAAGTGACTCAGGCTGCAGGGTTAGTGAATAAAATATTCGAGTTGATCATATAAACATTTACTTCAATTATGCAAAACACTTCATAAATTAACTAATTTCAAATACCATAATTTTCATGTTAATTAATGCTCTTTGTACTTAAAAAATCAACCTATATGTGATAATTTTAATCTTGAAACAACACATGCACTGTAGGTTACTATTATAAATTTCATTGTGTACATCCAACACTAAATGCATTTACTTTTTTCAGACTGGTTTTTGGTCAGTCGATCCTAACACCCTAGTTTCACATAATTCACAAGATTACCATAAAGAACAATCAACAATCGAGATCACAAAGTGCATAAAAGTAAATAACACACAAAGTTTACGGTTGTTCAACAAACTCTTGGCATGTGTCTACTTTTAGTTATTTATTATTATACCGCTAAATTACAACGTACTCAGGTTTGGTTAAATGAACGAGGAGGATAAGGAGTTGAAATTGAGTAATGGCAGGAGTCCCTGCGTCTAGAAGCCAAGCGAAGAAGATCCATTTTTCTGAAGCACTATGATCTAATTACGGAGGGTAAGTCGGATGATCTAGGATCACATAGGTGGACCCATCAAATAAGATGATTCGGACTAAGAGGTGGGGCTCAAATCTCCCTAACTTTGAGGGTTCGATACCAATCCCTTGAGGTTTACACTTTACGGGGTGCGACCCTATGGGTGCGTTCGCTAATCCTTGGCTTTGATGTCTATATATTTGGTTTAGTGATTTGAGTCTCTAATATTGAGCTATCGATGAAGTTCTAGCTGATTTTTTGAATATGGAAATTCCGTTCTCTGATGAGTACTGGTCCGAGAATTAGCCTAATTTCCAGCTCCATTCCTTTTCTTCATACTCATATGAATTCGATGCTTAGCAAAATTTCTAGTTCTGTTCCTTTGCTTTAGATACATAAGAACCTGGTATTTAGCCCAATTTATGGTCCTGATACTATGCTTCAGATCGGTATCCTTTACTTATCAAAAATCGTAATTCTGTTTTTCTATATCTCAGGTAGGCACTAATCTAATAATTAGCTAGATGTTCGGTTTGAAATTTTGCTAGTTCCAAAGTGCAATCCATGCAAATCCAACTGTTCAACGCTTCATATAACAATCCGTACTTGAATCCCGATCCATCCAACAATCCAAGTCAAAGAATAAAGGCCTTATAAAAAGGCGGGTTAACACTTGCCTCTAGAAGCCTATCTTTCAATGGAAGTTGTATTTTGTATAATCCGAAAATACAAAGTCCATAATCTGAAGAAATCCATAGATAACAATGAGAAGTCAAATAATAAGAAAACCACAGGAAATCTAATATCAAAAATCCAGAATCTAAAAAACCATGATCACTCCATATCGTATTTGTAATGTAAAACTAGGTCAAAAATCAAAGATCCCAATTATCCATGACAGAAGTCCAATCATGCTGGACCGTTTATATAATAGAAATCCAGAATATCCATGTAATCCATATCATAAGTCCAAATAAGAAAACCAATTACCTAGAGATCCAAAGTTGTTCCAAGACGAAATCCAAATAGAAATTCAAAATCCATGGCTTTCCCAAGTTCATACTTACAAAAAACGATCAAGCGTTCTCGTTTCCACAATGGCTTGACCTTAACCAAGAACATTTCGTATTTGACGTCCGATTAGATGACTTTATTGACTTTTGACAAAGCAACCTGAACATATCCAAGCATAATCCACACTCGAGGTCCGATCAGACAGCCTCGCCTAGTCCTGACTAGATGACTTGAACCTTCCTAAGCATAGTCCATATTTGGGGATCTAGTTATTAAATTTAAAATTCAATTTTGCACTTCACTAACTTAGTCCATGTAAGTGAAGCGATTTTACTGAAGTTAAAGAGTCCAAGTTTATTACAATTTCTGAAAAGAAAACTAAAAGTTTGTCATCAGTAAAGAACACACCTAGGGGCTAAGTCATAACACCGTACATATGTATGTCAAATTAGATGTTTTATATTACAAATTTATTAACTAAAAGAAGTTTTGTGGATCATCATCAGCAAACAACATTCCTAGGGACTAAGTTATAAACTTGTACTTGGGTTAGCCGATTTAGCTATCCAAATCCAAACTAATTAATAATAACTTAGGTCCTACCTTGCTCATGATTCAAACGGTAGCCGGCTACTCCTATTCCATCACCATAATCCTACTTCAAATGTATTGCGCCAATTGTCTACTCCCGGTGCATTCTTTATCATGTCCTTCAAATGGCAACATTCATTTGTATCATGACCATTCAAGTCATGGAACAAACAGTATTTTCCCTAATTCCTCTATTTTTCAGTGGATTCTTGAAGGCAGACAATCCTAAGTCTCCATATAGATTCTTTAGATTGATGCATTCAAATCCATGCAAAAAGAAAATTTTGGTTCTCTTCATTTCCTATTATTCCAATCAAATCCTCTGTTAGCCTATCTTTTTCCTACCTAATTCGGAAGGTCCTCCATCTTTGACTATATTAACCTCGAGAGTCTCCTTATCTGCTTTTGCATCCTCTTGCTTGAGAAATCTATCCGCTTCAAAGCAGTATTCACTGAGATCCCCGAGGGATCCCTTTCTAAATAAATCTTAAAATAAGAATGGTCCAAAACCCCAGAAACCATAGCTACTAAAACAATAGATGGATCTGATCGATCCAATAAAGCCATAGTAGTATTAAGCCATTCTGAAAATTTACGTAGAGTTTCCACAGCCCTCTGCTTGATCATCGTGAGGGTAATAACATAATCAGGTAATGAGATATGGATATGAAACTATTTAATAAACTTTTCAACAAGATTATTCTATCTTCCCACCGAGTGGCTTTCCAACTAACGAAACCACATGGCACTTCTGTTTGATAAAAACAACAGGAAACACTTAGCCATGATATTGTTTGATGCCTCAATACTTCCATATGAAGAACATAAATCATTAAGTAAATGGTCAGATCATTACTTCCGCCATAAGCTCCTAATGCTAGTAACTTAAATTCTAGTGGATTCCTATAATTCTGAATATTTAGAGTGAATGAACTCGGATTAACACAATATAAGTCTTATCGAGATAATCCATCTCTCGATGCTATTCATATCATATCCATTATACAATTCATCTCTCATGAGCTATTTCCAAACTTTGAAACAATCATCACTTCGATTCCCTTGAACATGGCCACCCACTGTTTGATCCAGTTGAATATTTTGACCTGTACACGCCTGATTTCTATTTCAAAGTCCCAAATTCTAAGAGCAAGATTAGCATCAAGACCTTCACTATTCCATCCATCTCTTCCCTGTGAGATAAATATACGGGTTTCCATTAAAGGAAGCCTCCTGACTTCGTTTTAACGTAGCTCCTTCTCGTTGAGCATCTGTCTTCTTCTTCTTAACCATTGTTTCCTAATTATAAACTTTTTTAGATTCAAGTAGTGTGTCTCTTCCTAGTGCTCCAAAAATGTAGAATTGGTTTTGGTTAGTCGAGCCTAACGTCTCAGTTGTATGTAGTTCACAAGACAATCACAGTGAATATTTAGTATTCCAAAAAGTAGAGTGTATAAAAGTAAAGAACACACAAAGTTTATAGCGGTTTGACAAACTCTGGTCTACATCCACTTTGTGTAATAAATTATTTATACAGTTAGATTACAACACAACTCATTTTTATTACAAGAATAAGAGAATAAGGAGTTGAATTTAAGTAATGGCAAAGTCCCTACGTGGAGAAGCCAAGAGAAAAAGGTCATTATTTCCGATGCCTTGGTGGTAAATTCACAAAGAAATGGCAATGCTTAAGATGTGTAACCATGAAGATGGGTTAAGGTGGCTAAAGAAGGCACATAAAGGGTTTTGTGGGGACCCTTTTAATGGGTTAAATTGGCTAAGAATATTTCAACAAGGACTCTTTTGGCCGTAAGTGACCTAGAAGGCCATCGACTTGGTTAAAAGATGCGATAAATGCAAAAGACATTCAAAGATTCCTCGCATACACCCAAGCAACTTAACTCCCATAACAAGCCTACGATCGTTCGATGTATGGAAAATAGACCTTATCGGCCCATTATTGAAGTCAAAAGGAAGTGAAAAATATGATGTGGTAGCCGTTAACTATTTTGATAAATCGACAGAAGCGGAACCGCTTCCAAAAATCACTTTTGGCAAATTCGAAAGCGAAGAGTTATCACGATCCTAATATAATAATGGTATCAATAAAGAGTTTCTCTTCCATGGTGCACCCGAGGATCAATGGTTCCATAGAAGCTGCTAATAAGACCATCAAAACCATACTAAAGAAATATTTAAATAGACTAAAAGAAAATTGGATAGAAGAATTCCCTGTGTTGTGGGCTAATCGGAGATCTACTAAAATGGCAACGGGCCATATGCCCTATTCTCTGACCTTTGGATGTGAACCAATGCTTCTTATTGAAATGGAAATTCTATCACACTGAAGATTGGCCTACACTTTTGATAGAAATCAAGAACTAAAGAAGAAATCTTTAGACATAATTCTCGATCTTAGGGATGAATCGTTGTTCGAACAGTAGAGTATCATAGGAGAATGACCAATATTATAACTTGGAATAAAGTCAAAAGTGTTCTGCGAGGGAGATCTAGTTCGTTGAAGGGTAATTGTTAATACCAAAAATCCAACAGAAGGGGTGCCGTGGAAAAATTGGGAAGGATCCATGATTATTCATACAATAATACTGGTAGGAGCATATCGGCTGTGTCGCCTCGGTGGCAATATGGTTCTGAGAACATCGAATGCAGAACACTTGAGACCAATACTTTCCAACCACAAATGAATGAAGTAAGTTCATCAAGGTTAATATCTCCATAAAGGATTAAGGGAAATCAGCCCCAAAGGCAAGGAAAATGAAATTAAGACCCGAATAAAATTTGTAAAAATTATCTATATGGATAGAATAATGTATAAATGATTTCTGAATGGAAAATCAAAATAAGAGATTCTACTTAGTTAAGGATGAAATTCCCTTTCATAAATAAATTAACTTATAAAGTCCTTGACGTTTTCAAGGTATATCCCAGAAGGGAGGATGGAGTAATCCCAAGGGATGCTCCATGCACCCATTAGATTCCTTGATGTACCAATTTCCCCAAGAGGGAGTGGGGTAAATCCAGAGCAAATGCGACTGGCTCCACGCCCTGACTATAGGCAAGGCGCCTCACAAAGGGAGAAGGGTAATCCCGGGGGCTGTGCCCGACACCCAAGTCCTTAACCTACTAAAAGCTCCCTATGGACGAGGGACTGGTAATCCTAGGGACATGTGTCTGGCTTAGAATGAAGCACACTTTGTCTATGTTATTTTTGAACAAGTATACCTCTGCTTCGACACAAGCACGCCCAGCCTCTATTCTAAAAGTTGAACATGCTCTACCACTGATAATGCCTCATCCTGCAAAAGGGAATGAAAGCTTAAAAGTAGCACCTAAAACTTATCAAGCCTCTTATTGACGTGGGGAATTGTCGCTATTCGTGCATGCCAACATCTGAATGTACATTTTGATGAAAAACAATAATCCAAATCCAAAGTAATGAAGTGCAGGGAGAACACAGATTTTTATAGTGGTTCGGCACTAATGGCTACGTCCATTTTATAGTAACCATTCATCATATAATAGCTATTTACAAAAGTTGTATAAGTTCAAAAAATATTTGCATGAAAAATCGTACAATAGAACAACAAAATATTTGTTAATTCCAAACATTGACCAAAATTCCCTTCTTCTTCTTAGTTGAGAAAAAATATAGAGAAACGTCCAAAAAGTAGATTCAATGTCTAAGAAATTCCAAAGATATCCAAAACATGGAAATATCCAAAAGTTGCAGGGAAACGTTTGTGCAACGTTTAGAAGTCCAAATGATGCCCAAAATCCATGAAGAAGATGAAGGCAACTATTAATGATGCTTAAGATCTTCGATCCCGTATGTCAAAGTGTAGGAAGAGTGCAAATGACCCGACCTCTTTGAATGCCAAGCTTGGGGGTATTTATAAGAGAGTTTTGAGACCAAATGCCAGAATTTTGTATCCCTGGAGGATGGGAAATTCCCATCCCAAAAATAAAGGCTAAAAATCAAGGCGATGTCAAAAATTCGCATCCTGAAGTCAAAAAATCTCATGTCCTAAAAACTGAGTGAAAACGTGTGTCGATCGGCCCAAAATACGTGATCAACACGGTAAAAATGAGAGATCAAGTGATCTGCCGCCTTGTCATGTTGAAAACCTGGCATCCCGGAAAAAGATAGTTAGCCCGTGTTGATTACGTGAAAATACGTGATCCTCGTGCGAAACTCCATTTTACCAAAATCGGATTGGCAAAAGCCAAAATTTCGCATCCCTCAATCGCATGCCGGATACGGTAAAATGCATGCCAGGGCAATGTCATGACAAGGAAATTTCGTATGCCTCCTAGGATACGAAATTTGCAATGCAAAATTTCCACTGTGCTAAGCCAAATTTGTAAAGTGATCGACCGGAATAAAACATGTGATTTTTTCCCATTTTCCTGTGTCGATCACTATATTTTTTCGTGCCAATTCATACGATCGACCACTTTACCCGATGTGATCAGCCAAGCATGAACACGTATTTTTGATGATTTTCGCGCGTCGATCACCTTTTTTTGAACGTACCAAGCCAGAATTTTGCCAAGTTCCAGATTTTGATGTTATGGGTCGCGCAAGCCATTTTACGTGATCATGTCATCCCGATCAGCTATTTTTGAGTGCGCAACACTGTTTTTTGGCAAATACCAGATTTTGCTGCCATGAGTCACGCAAGCCATTTTTCGTGATCGTGCTATGCCAATCAGTTGTTTCTGAGTGCATGAAGCATATTTTTTCCGAAATCCATATATTTTTCCGTGATGAGTTTTGCTATGTGACCGGAGGGACATACCTAAGCATATTGAGTTGATCGGACCGAGTCAATCACGTATTTTACTACACCAATTTTTCTAAGTCCATCGATGGTGATTTTGCTAATCGACACTATTTCCAAACCTTCTCGAACACGTCGCCAATTCGACTAAATCGCTTTGTGTTTTCTGTCGATGTTCTCAAAACTTGATTGCTCCGTTAACCCAAATCTTGGTGTGTGACAACGTCACAGTTCCCGGAGAAGTTTGAAGTGAACTTCTATAACAAGAAAACTGAAGAGCCACGATTGCATCAGATCGTACTGAGAGATAACCAGAATAACCAGAGTACCGGAATAACCAAAATAACTAGAATAACGAGAATGGACAGATGAATCGCCTTGTTGAGATGATCCAATTACCAAATGAGCAGGATCCACCGACTAGATGCATGTGACCCGACACTTGCCACAAATCGAGGCAATCTTGTCGAAGTAGTATAAGAGGCCAAGATATTCACGAGTGAATAATTTTGTCGCGTCATTGACAAATCCATCCGATATAACCATATGAATCGTGTTGACATGATGATCTAGAACCCGACGAGCAGGATCCGTCGACCCGACGTTAAAGATCCTATATGCACCAAAGATCAAGGCAATCTTGTCAAAGTAGGACAAGAGGCCGAGATAGTCAGGCACTCATTGAAAAATTGCAATCCAGTTTCAGGTTACATAACTTGACGGCAAGTATCCTAACTTTTCGATGTAACTTATTTTAGTAAAGCCAAATAAAACATAATAGTTCGTCGTCAATAAAGAGCATACCTAGGGGGCTGTCCTGCCCCATGCATGGGTAGGCGTACTTTGCGGCTTTTTGATTCTAAATTCATTCGCGAGGGAAATCGAACGGTTTATTGTCCACAAAGAGCAAGACATGGAAATTACCTATTCCCGTCACATGGGTACGCAAACTTAGCCATTCAAAAATCCAAAGCCAGGAAAAGTAATATTTTCATTAATAACCATAGGAGGTGATGGTATATTGTCGAACAAAAAGCATGCCTAGGGATGCCTGTTCTCATGCATAGATATGCAAACTCAGCCATCTTACAACCTAAATAAATAAAATAACTGAAAAGGAAAGACAAAACTAGAGGATCAAAGTCCTTAAAACCAAAACCATGGGACAAGACCCGAATAATCAAATCAAGAGAAAGTCAAGAGAGCCAATACCATAAGCTTAAGAAATACAAGAGATCCAAAAGCTGGAAAACCAGAAGTAAGAGAGTCATAAGTGAGAAGGCCATCATCCAAGAGCTATGAATCCAGAAACCAAAGAAAGCCAACATCCAAAATCGAAAAAAACCAGAGAATCCATAAGAACCAATCCAAGATACCAAATAGCCAAGGCCAATATCCAGAAGATCAAGCAAAACCAAGACCAATAAAACAAATATCCACATAACCAGAAGACCAGATGCTGTAAGCCGAAGGATATTGATGCTAGGGAGACTTGGATCCAAGACACCAGAGCTAATAAGGGGTTTAGTTGATAGCAATGTTGCTAGTACAAGTGCTAATCCCGGACCTATCCAACAGGGTGAGGAAATTGTGCCTGTCCTGGTACCACAGCCCGATTACGATCAAACCGTGATAGCTCCCTACATCTGACACGCTCTTGAAACAATCGGGATCTTAAAACAATCAACGCCAACCTGTTTCCTTTTCTCTTTGAGTTGACTCTCTTGCGAGATGAATTTCCAAGTAGATCTCCTCGAGGGTGTGAGTAAGCTTCTAATAAGACAGGGACTTAGGTTGTGTCCAATCTTTTTTGCGATTATTCACCGAAGATGGTCTACTAGCATCAGAATCTGTTGCTTTGCAAGAATCAGATGGTTTCTCGCTATTAACCACATTAGCTTCGAGAATTTTTTTGTTAGTTTTTGCATCCTGTTCCTGAAGGAATCTTTCAGCTTCAAAATAGAACTCGCCAAGATCCATTGGCGGATGCCAATGCAAAGAAGTCTTGAAGTCAGATTTATCCAAAACACCAGAAATTGCGACCATCAAAACCATAGATGGGTCAGGTCTGTTGACCGATGCCACCACATCATTAAACCGTTCCAAATATTTACGTAAAGTCTCGTCGGACTTCTTCTTAATGCCATTTAAAGCCATAACACTTTTCAGGCATGTGATGTTGACTCTGAATTATTCCACAAACCTGCAAACCAAAGCGTTCCAAGTAGTGACAAAGTTTGTATCTAGCTGCCTGAACCACATAGTAGCAATATCTGTCAAAGTAAATTGGAAAACACTTTTCCATTGCACATTCAAGTGACTACTCGGATCCTTCCGACCATATTAAGCTTCCAACACCTGTAGTTTGAAGTCCGGCGGGTTACGGGTATTCCTGAAATCCAAAGAAAACAGACTAAGGGTTACACAATCTAAGTCCGAAGAAGAGGCACAACCTCGAGTGAATCGATGAATAACATCCGCGAGTTGAGATCCATTACCAAAAGCAAGAAACTGATTCAGATTATCCAAAGCAATAATGGTTCCCCCAGTATTTAAGTCCAAATTAGGAAGCGGTTGGTTAGCGAGAAGAATATCTTGTTGAATTCCAACCTAAGGAGCCGCATCAGGCACAATCATGACTCTCAGTATCGTAGGAGCACTACCATCCAAAGCAGTGCGCACCGGCGCTTGAACAACATTACCAACAGTGGTGCCCACAACTTGACCAACCAACGCATCACGGGATGGAGCAATGTTGGGATTAGGGGTGTCCCGAGTGTAGCAGGACTGGCACTGGTCGGAGGATCGACGTCGGCCTGTTGATTATTTTGCGGGTTGCCCCTAAGTCCCAGTCGCATCTGGAGGAACATTGGTACTTGCTCCAATAATATCTGGCTAGCTAGTGGGCCTTCCAGAGCTTCTTATCCTATCCTTAATCAATGAGAGAAAGGTAGTGAAAGCTTCTTCATGTCGCTCAAGTCAGGCATTCAGATTCGTAGCCAAATTCTTAATCATTCCGTCGGCATCGTCACAAGTGACATAATTCGAGGGAACTCCAGTGGAAGAAAGTTCTTGACTTCCCTCACCTGCTACACCTTGAGCTTTAGCAATAGTGTCGATCGTTTTGCACTTAATCATGATGAAAAGCGAGTAACAAAGTCGAAGTCAAAAAATGAAACCAAAGTAGAAAAACAAAACCAAATCCGAAGACGAATCCGAGAATCCAATCCAAAGCAGAAGTCAAAGTTGTGCGCCCCCTTCTTGGTGCGCCAAAGTTTTGACATGGGAAATTGTAGCTATTCACGCATGCTAACGCCCGAGTGGACGTTTTGTGGAAAAATGAAAATCCAAATCCAAACTAATGAAGTGTAGGGAGAGCACAACTTTTTATAATGGTTTGGCACTAATGCCTACATACAATTTATATTAATCATTCATTATATAATAGTTGATTACAAAAGTTGTACGAACTTATACAACAGAGCAACAAAATATTTGTTAATTCTAAACTTTGACTAAAATGCCTTTCTTCTTCGTTGAGCAAAAATATGGAACAATGTCCAAAAAGTAGTTTCAATGTCCCAAAAATTCTAAAGATATTTAAAATAGTTCAAAAACAGTGTAAGTGTCCAAGAAAATGTCCAAAAGTTGTAGGGAAACGTTTGTGCAACGTTTGGAAGTCCAAAGAAGTCCAAAGTCCGTAAGGAAGATGAAGGCACCCAGGTGTCAAAGTGTAGGAAGAGTGCAAATGAGCCAACCCCTTTAAATGTAAAGCTTGGGATATTCATAAGTGAGTTTTGGGACCAACTTCCCGAATTTCGTATCCCTGGGGGATGCGAAATTCCCATCCCAAATGAAGCCAGAAAACCATGCCGATGTCAAAAAATCGCATCATAAAGTCGAAAGAGATCTACCATTTGGCAAAAACATGTGTCGATCAGTCCAAAATTTGTGATCAACACGGTAAAAACAAGTTGTCAAGCGATCTACCACTTTGCCATGTTGAAAATCTCGCATCCAAAAAAAAGGTGGCAACCCGTGTTGATCACGTGAAAATACATGATTCGCGTGTGAAAATCAAGTTTTCCAAAATCGGTCTGACAAAAGCCAAAATTTCGCATCTTTTAATCACATGTCGAACGGTAAAATGCTTGCCAGGGCAATGTCATGACATGGAAATTTCGCATCCCTCAAGGGGTACGAAATTTCCATACTGCCAAGCCAAATTTCCAAAGTGATCGGCGTGAGTAAAAATGTGGTTTTCGCACATTTTCCGGTGTCGATCACTATATTTTTCATGCCAAATCAGATGATCAACCACTTTACCAAATTTGATCAGCCAAGCACGAATACGTAGTTTTTATGATTTTCACGTGTCGATCACCTGTTTTGGAACATACCAAACCAGAATTTTGCCAAATGCCAGATTCTGATGTAGCGAGTCACACAGCCAATTTTTTGTGATTGTTCTATATCGGATCTTTTTGAGTGCGCAACACTACTTTTTGCCAAATGCCAAATTTAGATACCGTGAGTTGCACAAGCCATTTTTCATGATCGTGCCATGCCGATCAACTGTTTTTGAGTGCGAGAAACATGATTTTGACGAAACACATATATTTATTCATGATGAGTTTTGCCGCATAATGGGACTTATACACCCAAGTATTTTGAGCTGATTGGAACGAGTCAATCGTGTATTTTCACCATCCAGTTTTTCGAAGTACATTGACGACAATTTCATGAATCGAAACTATTTCCAAACCTTTCGGAACACGTCACGACTTCGACTAAATCGCTTTGCATTTTCTGATGACATTCTCGAAATTTGAGTGCATCATTAACCAAAATCTTAGCATGTGACAGCTTCACTGAAAAACGTGTCAATACCTCTGCTTCAGAAAGAACCTAAAATAGCAAAGAGTCAGCCAAAATCGAAAGCGCTTTCATATCCATATTGTCGGAAAGAAGTTTGCTATATCTCAATTACCCATGGATTTAAGGATTTTCTAGTAACCGAAAGAGGCTTCATATTTCCAGAGTACGATTTCTCGACTTCTAATATTTTGGTACCCAAATATGGGTTTTGGGATTTCAAATAACTGAAAGAGGCATTGTATTTCTTGAAAAAAGTCTATTGACTTCTAATATTTTAATACCTGAATTTGGGTTTTGGGTCTTCAACAAAGTTGGAAGATGCCTCGTATTTCCAAAAAAAAACTTTGGAGTTCTAATATTTTAACACCCGAATATGGATTTTGGAGTTTTTAATAGCAAAAGAGGCTTCGTATTTCCAAAAAAAGATTTTTGGACTTTTTAATATTTTAATATTTGAATTTGGGTTTTGGGTCTTCTTTCAAGCCGAAAGAGGCTTCACAATTCCAAAAAAAGGTTCTGAACTTCTAATATTTAAATATCCAAATCTGGTTTTTGGGTCTTCTATTAAGCCAAAAGAGGCTTCTTCATATTTCTAGAAACGGTTTTTGGCCTTTTAATATTTTAATACCCGGATCTGGGTTTCAGAATTCCTATTAGCTGAAAGAGGCTTCGTATTTCTAGATTTTTTTTTTTGGATTCCTTTTATTTTATTACCCGAATCTAAATTTCAGCTCTTCTATTAAGCCAAAGACGACTTCGTATATATCTATCGTTTGCAAATGATGATTTTTGTGTTTTTATCACCTAAACATGTGTTTTAGATTTATGTAGACCGAAAGGGGCTTTCTTACAACGATCATCCCGGATGATAATTTTTAGACTTTTCACTTTATTTCTTGAATATGAGCTTTGGATATATCATTAAGCTGAGAGAAGTTTTTCCTCTACTGTTCCTTGAATGAAATTTTCTAAAATTTCTATCCTAATCTAAGTTCCGAATATCGGAAGAAATGCCAATCCTTTGTCATGTCTGGACTTCATCAGGCTGAAGTGCTTAAAGACAAGTAATAAATTTCTTACCTAATGAAAACTGTTTTAGTCAAACCAACATATTACAGGAAAAGATTTTCGGATTTTTATTTCCTAAAACTGGAATTTGTTCAAAGACAGAAGAGGCTTTGGTAAAACCAGTTGGGAGGTTGTGGACCATGTTAGTTTCCCACATTAATATTTAACTATTTTAGTTAAATACAACTAAGAGGATTTATACTCATATTCTACTATTAAAATGCAACATTATAAAACTTGCAGGTAGAAACAAGATGAAAGCATTCGTGATCTTTATTCTAAAGAACAAAGGCTTCTTGCACACTAAGGGGAATAAATATTAGCCATAATTCACTCCTTTAGTAGAACAGAGTGAAAGAAGCCCGAGTGTGACACCCCACACTTTTTTTAGCTCAAATTTCAACAAAAATTGAAACTCAATCCCATCCAAGTATAGAGAATATAAATCTAGTACTTGCAAATAATAAGCATAATTAGAATTAAATAAAGCTAACTCATATCGGAAACAAGACAGGATAATAAATAATGACTTTGGAAACTACACTATAAGAAAATCGCTACATCAATATTGAGCATGAGAGAAGAAGAGCCAAAACTAAACTTGAACAATTGCTAAGACCTGTCTTTCCCGAGATAAACCTGAGATTTGTTATGAGGAGGGAGGTTAGAATAACAAGTCCTGGTGGGTGGAAAATGTATAACACTGTCCATAATACACAAATATATCCCGTTTTGTTTCACCTGAAATCATATGTCTAACAAGGCCAGTAATTTTAACCTAGCCTGAAAGAACTTACGCAAATGACTAACTACCATACCAAAGGGAGCACTTCCCAAGATGACGCTAATGCAATGCACCGAGATAGAACTTTTACGCCTAAGTATTAAGACTTCAAACCACCACTCAAACAAATATCAAGACTAAGAGGCGAGATCTCAAACTACTTAATACCCTATAGAGGAACTGGGTTATTCTATGTAGTAACTTATGGCCTCACTCATAAAATAGTATAAGGACGGGTATGTACGATCACGTAATCCCCAAGTAGGATCCGTTGATCACTTTGTACCTTACTAGGTGGTTTGATAAACCCAAATATAAATTATAGGACACTAGCTATTAAGTCCTACTAATTTCAAGGCTTACCTCATTCATGCATATTCCCAAACCCCAAATAAAGTAAGATATAGCAAGCAATCAGTTATGACCTACACCATAGGTAGACAACTAACATCATTTATGACCATCCCACGATGGACCCCCGTTTTATTATATAAGTGGCCTTATTAAATTATCACCTGGTCACTTAATACTTCCCGCAGGATAGACAGACTTATGATGCCTACGTAGAAGTCACTTAATACCTTGTCCTAAGGCATACTCCAACCCCAGTCACTTACTATCTAGAGGAAGCGGACCACCACTGAGATCACCAATTTTTTACCCAATTAGCCATTTAATACTTCTTATTTATAGGAGTGGCAAACTGTCCGATCACTTAATACCTGTATGGGCGAACCCTATGACTCCACCCTTATGGGGAAGGGTGAATCTAGCCACTTAATACCTAAAAGGTGGATCCCACTACTTAACACCTCCAATCTCGAAGTAGGCTGCGTTAGGAATTCATCCTTTCCTAGAAAAATTTCTCATAACGTAATTAACTATCATCACAGGTTCCCATGATTAATGATATCTCACATCAGTTGTGCATATACCCGACTATTAGAAAGTGCATACTTCTATTGAATAAGGCAACTGACCTCACATAATAAAACTACTATGTGCAATCCTTAAATCTTATTAAAGATATTAATTCAAGATTTAAACTAGAATAAGCTAAGGGTAACCTAATAACTTTCCATTTATTTTATAACAACGCATATCACTAATGACCCTAACAACCACATTTCCTAAGGAAATGGAAATTAAATTAATTTAATTTCTTAATTGTCTGGTGCCATTAAAGCCCCTAATAGTCATGCATCCTAAAGCGACAAACAACCTTTTAAATGTCATTTACATTAGTCCCATTAGATTTCTATTCTAATTGTTATAACTCCCAAACATCACTACATTAATTTAATTCCATTTAGTTCTTATTTAAATATGTGTGTATATATAAGTTTATTCTTTATTTATTTCCCTAGCTGGAGTTAACTCCTATTCCTAGTCACGGTATAAATTGTAACCAGTTTGGCATTTATTCCATATTCAATTAATTCCCCAAAAATGTACATGATTACAATATTTATTATCTTATTCATGGCCCTTTTAATTATAACAATCAATTCCACGTTTATTGCTACAATGGTCATAAATATTCCATTATTATGGAAGTTATTACCATATATTTATTCCTATAAAATTGAAACATTTCAATATCGAACAGACAAAATAAATTCAATTTAGTAATAATATGGTAGCGTTATTAATGTAGGTTTGGACGGAAACGACTATAATAATTATATATTTATATTTCAACTGCGATGTTAATGTAGTTACTAATTTTGTTTTATTATCGCTACTATTCTTTTATATTCTAGTCTAAACTAACAACTGGAATAATTCGTTTTGCATTTAATCTTGTTTAAGATTCAAAATCGAATGAAAGAGTTATTTATTAAAATTATCATAAATTTGCCCTAATTGTTTAAAAATGGGAAACTAGCATATTTCAAATCACAAGTAAATAGTTAATATTTTATTTATAATAGATGTTGCGAACTACATATAAAATATTTGAATTTGCACATCTCTTCCTATTCGGTCTATTTGTATTCTTTATATTCAAATAACAATTTTTATGAAAAAGAGCAATAAGGACAAGTTTACAATAATTAAATAAAAACCTCAAACAATATCAAGTACAAACAGGATTATAATTCTAAAGTCAATGCTGCACAAATCGTATATTTACATCAAAGTCGCACGAATCAGGAAGAACATCACTACTTATCTAATCAACATTTTGGGACTGATTTCCAAATTCAAGGTGTTTAGTATATCCACAATCAATCCAAGATAAATTATAGGAAATATGATAATTTCAAACAGAAAGGTTTACAAATTCATATCTAAACTCCATGCATATTACCTCAGATTCAACAATAACAAACAAATCAGGTAAATTTTAGGCATACAACCCAGATTCAACACAAACAAATTATATAAGATATTATAAACAATGAATATATTTCTGACTCACCTGAAAGCTGTCCAAATCTGAATCTGAATGCGGCGTTTAGGCTTACAATTTCAAAATCTCACAGATCTATAATTTGTATACAAAGGGGATATTGATACCTATTTAGATTTGTAGATGTGAAAGAGAAATTAGAAAATAAAAAGGAAATTTAAACAAAACAATTACATATTTGAAGAACCAACCCTTTCTTATAAATATGAATCCAATCTCTCTAATTTTTGTTAACTAGATTTGTATAGGTTTATATTTTAAATTTTAGAAGAGGTTGGAGGATTGGGAAAGTAGAACTTCACTACTGCCTCTTGAAAAGATGGGAGAAAACTGGGGGTCTAACCCTTTATTTATAGCCGTAGAAATGACTCTGAACCATTAGATTTAATTTCAGAAAAATCCATCCATCGATATATAATTTATATAATATAAAACCCTAGCTGCCACAGTCCAAATCGACCAGGGGTCGATCTAAGTCAACCGGCAGGGTCGACCTGTCAGTGGTAGGGGATAAGGATATTCATTGCTATTTATATTTTATTTTTATTCCGTCCCTTTTTATATTTAGTCCGTAACTTTTTCATACATACTCCGTTCGTGAAGTTCCAAACATGAAAGTTATTCGGAATTTCATCACAAATGCAATTGTGTAATTCATGGTCCAATTCCATTGTTTCAAATATTTCACTTTTGGATTATAACTAAAGTACTAAATTTATTATTACCAAAACTCCTTGTTGTTATATTCTTCCATCCTTGAAAGAAATTTTATTTTCTTATGATTAAGTCATGATGCTAGCACCTAATTATCCTATACTATACAACCAATTAGTTTACATCCAATTGTGCAATCAAACGTGAGCAAGTGCACATATTACAGCCACAAAATATGCGTGCATACTGATTCTAAATCAGATCCTCCAATATGTATGCCTTTAATTTTGAATATTTTTTTTAAAACATGATGCAAACACCATAAAATATACCAGCGATTCTGTATGAACGTAGCCTTTGAAAATATTTTTCATCCAAAATCCTCACACGACTATGATTAGAAAAGCGAAGCAACCAATTCGTGCATCCAAACCTTAACATCCAATTTTTCAATGTATCTAAATCGCTTCGTATTAATTTCTCCTACGTTGGAAAAAGGAAATTAAAGTGGATAATTTCAACGTTCTTACTACTTGCAAAATTTTCCAATTTTCGTCTATAGTGGAATTGTGCCTCAATTCCCCATAATGTTCCAAAAATTTCAATCTATAGACTACAAAAAGTCTTATAACAAGCTTTATAACGCAAAACAAGTTAAATAACAACTCGCGTGCGTCATCGTCAAGGTATGGAAACAATGTTTCCATGGGTGAAACCACCTTTCTCTTATTACCATTAACATTTTTAACGAGTTGTCACACCTAATGCACAGCTAAAACACGCAAATAAGTCATCTAAAATCTTCCTTATGCTTTATATATGACCATAAAATCGAATTTTTTCATAAAAATAAATCTCCACTACTTCTAAATTCATGTAAATTTTGGAATTCCTTTTTGGTACTACTATACTTTTCATATGAGGTTTGCACAAAAACTAAGATTTTGTTAACATGCGTTTTACTATCTCTAAACCATCTATTCTTACACAAAACTTATGTAATTTACCGTACCCAAATTTGGGTTTTTGGCATAAATCAAATAAAATAAAAAGAACGTAAATCAGACAAAATATTTAAAATTTTAAAAGGATTTTTTTCAAATGACATTTGCCAAAAGTTTCAAAATATATTTTGCTTAATCTTAAATGATTCAAGTCACATTTCGAATTAAAAAGGAAGTCAAATGCTTAGAAAAATGCGAAAACTGAAACCACACACAAATCTCAAAAATAAATTTTAGCTTTAAAGGAGAAAGTAACAAATAAGAAATATACCCGCGATGAAACAACACAAAACCCATTCTTCGCTAAAAATTATCTACCATAGAATTCAATTCTTTCCAGCTCTAAAACAACTGTTAGTAAGATAAAGAAAATGTGATTTCATTGCTAATTCAAATGCGAACAAACAACTGAAATTCCATTACACCATCATGCACTTTTCAGAAACAATGCTAACAGTTACAGATACACGATTACAAACAATAAAGATGATAATGCTGGAAAAGTAAAGATACACAAGATACGTAAGCCATCGCATATAGGCTATGAGAAGGTTGAGCATCCAGACTGGAAATCGATGTATTGCCATGTCCGAGCCAAGAATTTAGCAAAGCGAATATGGGTTCAATCTCGTGCGGCTGGGGACACTGCTCTTTGAGAACCTCACGGAGCTGGACCCAGATCAAACAAACAACGGCAAGCTTAAGGATCTCCTAGCCTGCTTCGGTTGGCTTTTGCTACTGGACTGGAGTGGGAGGTGCGGGAATTCGAGCAAGAGCTTAGGTGGGGGTCGCGGCCAACTAAATGTCCGTCCTCCTAAGAGAAGCATGATCCATTGCAGCAGGGTTCTTATTGATCATAGATTCCCCCTAAAGATTCACCTGAGAGTGTCGAAAGGCAAAGGTGAGAAGATGATTGCATAGTAAGTGGGTCCTCGGAGTACCAGTTGAGGGCTCGGAGAATCGGATCATCAGTATGCGCGCCTAATTGATGGCTAGGCCGCCAATGAAAACGTAGGTTTCTCGACGCATAGAAGGACAAATCTGCTCGAGGCTCCCCATCTTAGAAATAATGTTGTGTTGAATGATGCAAATGGGAAATAGGTCATAAATTACCAGTGTTCCAAACACCGACTTCTATAAGAAAGATGCAAGAAAGGATCTGAGGTTCCGTTATCTCTATATCATCGAAATCCTCTCCGACCGTGAAAACCTCCTTAATCTCGAACAAATCCTGGTGGATGAACTCGATGTGGGTCCCTTTCACCTTATACCGAATCAGAGTAGTTCCCTCCTAAAAATTGACAGCCATCTAGGCGTTGAAAAGACGAATGCGGTGCAGATAGTACTTGCTCTCAAATGTGTCGTGACGTAGAATTGGTGCTAGGTCTGTGGAGACAAATAGCTTCCCAAGTTCGAAAGGTGTGAAATCAGGAAATTTCACCAGATGCCCTTGGTGAATTTCAAAATTCACCTTTACCAAGTAGGCATCTATCTTTGTAGGATTGCGGTCAAGCCACACAACCTCTTGAGGTACGAGACCGGGATGTTACGCACGTATATTAAAGCTCAAGGAGGCACCTTGAAAAATTGACGAAATTAGAGAAGGATAATGCATATCTGGAATATAGGAGGGGATTGATCTACGACGTAGAAATTTTGGTGGTATTAGGTGAGAAACAGAAGTTAGAGGCTCAAGTTCAGAGTTTAAGGAGGAGGTGGAATTGGTTTTCGACTGTTGGAATTGGGGTAGAACGGAGGAAAATGAGATGCTTGACCTGGAAGCGATATTATATATTGCTTCCCAAGTTTAGTTCGCACTCGAATATGATGGCGATTGACCGCCTAGTCGATATCTAAGGGTCGACTGCCTACCTTTTCCGAGGCACGGCCTGATCCTGGACCCAAAAGGACCAGTTCGACTTCAAAAAATTAAAATAAAATCGCATCGCCTTCCTGACTCCTCCGCCAATCTTGTGCTGATATCCACCATCTGTCGAGTCGAGATATAATTTTCCAACGCTATGCACTTAAAGCGCTTAGCGGTTCCATAGCGGTGAAGGTGCAAAAGGTGTAGCGGGGATAAAGCCAGAATGCAACAAGCTATAAAAGTAAGTATTTTAAAATAAATTAATTATCATTCTTACATCATTCGTGTATAAGAAACCAATATCTACTAATCTTACATACAAAATCAAGGATTATCACGGTTACACACATATATAATTGATGACTACAATAGATTTCTACCACATATTATACATTATGTGTTAAAATTAACTTATTACACTAACTTTATTGATTTGCTTTAGAAGAGGACTAGTCTAATCAAGCTTTGTATATCAATATTGCTAAAGCGGATGCTATAAAGCGTTAATTTATGGGACGTAGTGGAAAATAGCTGGGTTTAAAGTGGATTTATTGTTCAACAGCGCTAAATAGAAATAACATAGCGGTTGAAGGGTGCAACGTGCTATAGCGGGGATTTGCGGGGCTTTAATAGCACGTCCAAAAGCTACTCATTTTCCTTAGAACAATTGCAACCATCAAACTAACGAAAGAATACTCGAATAGAAAATTCAGCTAGATATCCGTAATAAAATTTAAAATGAATTTTTCTTAGCTAGATATCTCGGAATTCAATTTTATTTATAAACTAAAGGTCTCATACTATAAATCTATTATTTTAATTAATTCATATTCCATTACTAATTGGAACAATCTTAATTATCGAGATGTTTAAATCTCAAAAAGGTTAATTGTAATAATTTCTATAAATCATCTGAAATATCTAAAAGGGAAATATTAAAAATCACAAGGAATGAGTAATTATAATTTAAATTTTGGAGCCTATTCCTTGTCATTTCTGAATTCCTTCTCTTTACTAAAATGAATTATTTATTAAAATTACACAAAACCCAAACAATCCAAAACATGGTTAGAAATTTCTAAAAATTATGTATTTCCATGAATCTTTACTTATTAAACAATTTCTTGAAAACCATGATTTAAAAGCTTCGAAACCCTTTTTCTTTTCCAAAATAAATTTAAAACTTGATTTTTCTCTAAGCATAAGACCAAGGACTCAGACGAATAGTTCTAATAGAAATGATATCTAGATTTCCCAAACGAAGTAACGAATGAATATGCCTCGTAATTATATTTTCAGACTGTTACAACATATAAACATGAATTTCCCATTTCAAGACATAAAAGGTCCTCGATTGGAACTCCCAAACAAAAAACAAGAAATCACGACTATCTCAACTATATCTAGCTTTTCATCTAGTCATCGAGCTTAAATCCACGGGATGCACCATATGTCGTCCTCATGCTCTTCAAAACAAATCGCCAAACGCGCCATGGGGTAAGTCGGGGTTGGTCGAATACTCGTACTCAGAATACTTCTAACCCTTAGTCATTTTAAACCCATTTAAATAAATAGGTTCAAGACCACCTCATAGTCGAAATAATTTAGAGTCGAGTAAGAAAGACCAAAGAAAATAGAAAAAGAAATTCAAATACATTCTCTCACTAATTCTAATTTATTAATTCCTATGATCATCTAAACCTAAGCTCTGGTACCAAATGTAACACCCCACACTTTTCAGAGGTTCGATTTCGATAAAAACAGAGAAAAATAAAGCTAACCCACAGTGGAAACATGATGGGATAACGAGTACCATCTTAAGCAACTACCTTAAAAACAAAATCGGCATATCAGTATCGAGCAGAGAGAACCATAAGAGAAAACCAAACTTGAACATTTACTAAGACCTGTCTTTCCTGAGTTGTTATGAGGAGGGAGTTCAGAACAACAAGCACTAGTGATTTGCAAATGTATAACACTGTCCACAATACACAAATGTATCCCATTTGGTTTCACCCAAAATCACATGTCTTACAAGGCTAGTGATTCTAACCTAACCTTATAAGAATTTATGAACAAAAACTAACTACCATACCCAAGGTAGCACTTCCCAAAGATAAAGCTAACACAATATATCGAGATAGAACTTTTATGCGTAAGTATGAAGCCGTTAAACCACCGCTCAAACAAATACCAAGACTAAGAGGCGGGATTTCCAACTACTTAACATCCAATAAAGGAGGTGGGTTATTCTATATAGCCACTTATAGCCTCACTCATAAAATAATATAAGGCAGATCCCAACAATCACTTGAGGCCCATGGAGATCCATTGATCACTTAATACCATATTACGTGGTTTACTAAAGCCAAATATAAATTAAAGGACACTAGCTGCCAAGTCATACTAATTTCAAGGCTTCCGACATTCATGCATATTCCCAAACCCCGCATAAGGTGAGAGATAGTAAGCGGCCACTTATGACTACATGATAGGTAGATAACTAACGTCATTTATGACCTTCCATAAGTGGACCCCTGTGTTACTATCCAGCTGGCCTTATTAGATAATCCCCTAGTCACTTAATACTTCCCATAAGATAGGCAAACCTCCGTAGCGGTCATTAAATAATTTATCCCAAAGCGGACTTCAGCCCCAATCACTTACTACCTAGAGGAAGCGGACCATCGTGGGGATTACTGATTTTGTATAGAATAGCCATTTCATACTTTTTACTTATGGGGAGATGAGTTATCCGATCACTTAATACCTGTATGGACGAATCATATGTCTCTACTTTTGTTCAACGATGAAGTTTCTATCGATTAAAAATCCGCCACGAAGTGTATATAACCGCAAGCGCACGACGTACACTTGTAGCACGTGGCGAATACGGGTCGTTCCACAGAGAAAGAAAATAATTCTATGTTATACTCAATCGAATTGTACCACTTGAGATCTTGGTTAACTAAAATTTATAAAACTAACAAAGAGAACAAATTGAGGGTTAACAATGAAATAAGGGCAATTTAGAAGCAGCTTCACCCTTTTGACCACACAAATCAACATGCAATTATTTCATGATCTCTCATTTGATCTTTTGTGTAATTAGTTAGTGTATTTATCATAAGCATGACCTAATTGTGTTATTAGTTAACACACTTAGACATCAAACTTTAATACACTCTCTAATCCACAATTATACTTTTATAAAATGGCAAAAAAAGTTAAAACTAAAATTTACTTTAAGTATACTCTATTTACTATTAATTTAGTAACATAGAGTATCAAATTTGAATTTTAATCACGCTTTAATTACTATATTCACATGCAGATGAAGAGGCAATCTTGTGTTTATGTTGACTAAGCATAGCTTATGCGTTGTCAACAACATATACTATCAAAACCAAAACTGAAACAATAATGTAGTCACTATACCATTCTATTAAGCATAAAAAAAAATCATTAAAAAAATAAAAATATGTTGCACCTGCATAATCAATAGGGCTTCATTACCACTTAATAAAAAGGATTAGCCTCTCATGTTTGTTATTCTAACAACAAAAGGAGATTGCAACATTGAACATAAACAAAAGGAATGAGAGAACTAAACAGTAAGAGAAACTGATCTGCTTGCATTAAATGTAAATTTACGCTAATTGCATTAAATAAATCTAAGCTATAAACAACAAAAAGAAAGCATAGAAATTAAAATAAGCATAAGATAAACATAAAAGAAAGAGGCTTGGAAGTCTTTTTTATTCACTTGATCACTTGCATTTTCATATCATTAAAGGAAGATTTAAATTACATGAAACATGGGGGTATATATATGTATGATCTAAAACCCTAAAATCCTAATCACCCTTCTTGGGAATTACCTAAAATACCCACTTCATAAAGCTTCTAATTTTTTTCTTTAGCCACTCTAATCAATCATGTAGAATGCATGAAGTCATTTTTGTCTCATCCAATTAGTGCATTAGTCTCTAATATGAAGTCTTAAGAGTAAGCGGGTTAGATGAGAGGTGAGATCCTCCACTTCCCATAGAATGAATTACTTATGCATGTGTTTCTTCATATCATCATGGGCATACTTCATTTTTGCTCCTAGATTCCTACAAGAGACAACTACAAGGAATAAGTAAAAACAATCACAATTTAGAACATGCACAATTTACCGTTAAACCCCCAAAATGATTGATGATTTTGAAAACATTATCAAGGCTTAGTCATATAAAATACCCAAAATGTTCATCTATTTAACTAAAACAAGAATAAATGTGTGAATATAAACGAGCATTTTTACGTGTCCATCAACTCCTATAGGGAAGAGTGGATCTATCCACTTAATACCTAAAAGACGAATCCCACTACTTAATACCTCTAATCCAGAAGTATGCTACGTTACGAATTCAACCCTTCTTGGTTCAAATTCTCATATCACAATTAACTATCATTACGGATTTCTATGGTTAATGATATCTCACGTTAGTTGTACACATACCCAACTACTGAAAAGTGCAGACTTTTATCGAATAAGGCAACCGACCTTGCATCATTAACCTACTAAGTACAACCCGTAAGTCTTATTAAAGATAGTAATTCTAAATTTAAACTAGAATATGCTAAGGATAATCCAATAACTTCCTATCCTATGATGTTTAATTATTTATTTTCTTATTGGACTTAGCATTTACTATGGAAATCAATACCCTCTAAATTCCCTTTAATTCCATTCATTATTATAACGGTCCATGCCATTAATGACCCTAGTGGTCATATTTCCTAAGGCAATGGATATTAATCAGTTTAATTTTCTAATTGTCTGAGGCCATTAATGACCCTAGTAGTTGTGTTTCCAAAGGCGACAAACAACCTTTTAATGTCATTTACATAAGTCCCATTAGAATTCTATTCTAATTTTTGTAACTCCTAAACATTACAATATTAATTTAAATTTCATTTGACTCTTATTTAAATATGTTTGTATATATATAATTTTATTATTTATTCATTCCCCTAGCTGGAATTACAAATCCTATTCTTAGTCACAGTTTAAATTGTAACCAATTTGGTATTTATTCTCTATTCAATTCATTCCTAAAAAACGTACGTTGTTACAATATTTATTACCTTGTTCATGACCCTTTTAATTATAGCAATCAATTCCACATTTATTACTACAACGGTCTCAAATATTCATTTTCAATTATTATGAAAGTGATTACTATATGTTTATTCCCATAAAATGGAAATATTTCAATTTCAACCACACAACGTACATTCAATTTAATAATAATATGGTAGCGTTATTTATGTAGGTTTAAATGGATAAGATTATAATAATTATATTTTTATATTTTAAGCTAATGTTAACATAGTTACTAATTTTATTTAATTATTGTTTCCATTCCTTTATATTCCAGTCTAAACTAACGATTAGAACAATCCTTTTTGTGTTTAATCTTATTTAAGATTCAAAATCTCATGAAAGGGTTATTTACTGCAATTATTGGAAATTTTTCCCAAACTATTTAAAAGAAGGAAACTAACATATTTCAAATCACAAGGAAATAAGTTAATATTTTATTTAGAGTAGATCTTGCAAACTACATACAAAAATACGTAAATTTGCACTTCTCTTCCTATTTAGTGTGCTTATATTCCTTGTAAATTTCAATTAACACTTTTTTATATAAAAAAGATTAAAAAAAGGACAAATTTACAGTAATTAAACAAAAACCTCAAACAATATCAAACACAAACAAGTTTCTAATTCTAAAATCAATTTTGCACATATATTTTCATCTAAGTCCTATGATTCCGGAATAACACCACTACATATCTAATCAATATTTTAGGGCTAATTTCCAGACTTAGGGTGTTTACGACAACCATAATCAAATCAAAATAAATTGCAGCAATATGATAATATTAAACTTAAAGGTCTACAAATTCATATCTAAACTTTGTACATATTATTTCATGTTTGACAACAACAAACAAATCTGGTAAATTTTAGGCATACAACCTAAATTTGACACAAATGAATTATATAAGATATTATAAACAATAAATATATTTCCCATTCACCTAAAAGCTATCCAAATCAGAATCTGAACACATCTTTTAGGTTTACATTTTCCATATCTTACAGATTTATATTTTGTATACGAAGGGGATATACATATACCTATTTAGATTTATAGATCTGGAAAAGCAATTGGAAAAGAAGAAGTAAATTTAAACAAAAACAATTGTTTATTTAAAGAACCAACCCTTTCACATAAATATGAATCCAGTATCTCCAATTCTTATTAATTGGATTTGTATAGATTTATATTTTGAATTTTAAAACAGGTTATAGGATTGGGAATGACAAAGCTTGCCTGCTGCCGATAGAAAATATGAAAAGGTGGGGGTTTAGCCCCTTATTTATAGACGTAGAAATGACCATGAACTGTTAGACTCAAAATATTTGTCCAACGATACATAATATATATAATAAAAAACCATGGTTACACTATCAAAATCGACCAGGGGTTGATCCAACGGTCGACTGCCTAGCAGTGTGGGACATGGATATTTATTGCTATTAATATCTTATTTTGATTTTCGTCCATTTTCATATTTCGCCTGTACCTTTTTAATATGAACTCTATTCGCAAAGTTCCAAACATGAAATTTGACTAGAATTCCGTCACTAATGCAAAGGTACAAGTTTCGTGGTCAAATTCCATCGTTTACAAAAAATCCATTTTTGGATTATAACTAAATTACTAAATTAATTATTGCCAAAAATTTGAGTTGTTACACTGATGAAAAAGAAAAAGTGTCCAAGAGAAGAAGGAAGGAGACAGGCTTCTTGAAAGATTATCAGAAACAAAGGTTCAAAAAAACCAAAAAGCCTCGTACAAACCACCAAAAACACTACTATTGTTAAGCAAGGCAATGATGAAAAGATATGATTCTGGCATGGTAAATAAATTCCCTTTTCGGTAACACCCAAGCGGATGTCGTTCGAGAAAGCATATTTCGGGTCCAAGCAACAAAGTGTATATTTCAAAGAAACCCAAAACGGTGTTCCAAAGGAAATTCACAAGGATGGATGGAAGGATCATCATGCCGAAAGACCATCCACATAAATATAGGTTGTTATTACAACACGAGATTTTTCATGGACACATGTCTCCCGTAGTAGTCAAACCCGTGTCCCGAAAGATATATTCCGAAGAAAACAAGTACGAGTCACGCCTTCGCAAATCTCTTAGAGTACCCTTCGGAAAAAGCACATGTACAAAGCTTTATAAACGAAAGGGAGCTAACCTTCATCTATAAATACATCCCCAGTGGTCCAGAATTAGGACAATCCATTCATTTCAAAAATTATAATCATAAATTTGCAGAGTGCAACCCTAAATTCTAAACTAAATTAAGGATTTTCTCTTACTCTTGTAATCTTATTTAGAAATTCATATTAAACGAAGGAGAATTGAGGATCTTAACTTATGAAGTTTATTCTTCAGAGATAGAGAGATATTGATCATTTTTAGCTATTATCTTGTTTGATAGCCGATTGAAAATGATTCAAACTTCTAACTTCTTAGCCTTGACTGAAACTATGTTGCAAAACACATGAGAAGGGACAATAATGTAACTCGAACTGAAAGCAGTAATTCTTATAAAAGAAGGGTTGCTGCCGAAAGAGCCTACTTCTCCTCTATTAAGTTTCACAACATCAGATACTTATTTTATTGAGTTCTAAAAGAAAATCTATCTAGTAGGATTTATAATTTGCTGAAAGGAATCAGCTTTCGATATTTTTTCCAGTCTTGGTCAAATTGGACATGCAAAACCTATGCTTAATATGCCCTTAGTAATCATTGACCTCTGAAAGTCGTAGATGTTGATCTAAATTAAATCAGGGCATTCAAAGGCATTAAATGTCGAAACATATTACCCTTTCGCTTAACAAAAACAAATACCTTTATTTTTAGAAATTGTCTATCATAAACAACTTTGAGGTGTTAACCATTTTCATGGCTAACAACAATGATTTAAATCTTTATCCATGATTTTATGTCAAAATCATTTTTTGTTAGTTTATATTTTGTTTTAAGTTGACGCATCATTGATCTAGTATGAATCTTTTATTTAAATTACTAATTAATAAATATCATATTTTTAAGTGATATTAAGTTTGCAGATGAAAATTTTGAATTTGTTAAAAAAAATTGTTTGTTAAATCATATTTTTAAACGCGTTTAAGATTTAAGCTTTTTTGTAGGAAGATATTTTGAATTTATAAAAGAAATTAAATTATTATATACTATTTTCTTGCTTTGAAATTATGTTACTATTTTAAATTTTATATTGAAGTTCGCATTATCTTTTTTGCTTAAGTCTGATTTTTATTTATATAATTAATTAATAATTTATCTGATAGATAATATTTTTAATGAGTTTTAAGATTTGATGGCATTTGTAGATAAATATTTTGAATTTATAAAAATGTTTTATCTTTTAGATCCTAATTTTTAATGATACTAAAATTTAAAATTATTTGTAGATGAACATTCTGAGTTTGTGAATAAAATCTAACTGGTAGATCACATTTTAAAGCAATATTAAGATTTAGTAGGCCTAGACATTTTTACTATATTGCCACTTATCATTATTGCCAATCGCTACTAATTAAAATGGTATAAAAATAATAATAACCAATTTGTTTGGTACGGTTTTTCAAACTGCACGAAATTATACGGTATGGTAATGGTAACTAACTATTAAATATGGTAATTATCGTGCCTACCAAATATCTTCGCACACATAAACATATACATATATATATATATATGCGTGTGTATGTGTGTGTGTATATATATATGTGTATACATACATGCATACACGTGTGTGTATGTAATATTTTTATCATTTAACATCGCATTTAAAGTATAACAATTTAATAGAAAATATAGCAAAATGGTAAAAAGTAATTACCGGCTTCTATCAACATTTACCAACCAAAAATCGAATTATCAGTTTATCGATTACTTTAGTTGATAATGGTACGATTTTTCTAGTACCATAGATATTGGTATGGTAATGGTTTGAATGTGAATTTTCGGTACTGAATCAAATCCAACCCTAAGATTTAGTATCACAGGTATTTTTGGTAGATGACGATGACAAAAAAGGTTACATTAAATGTATTACGAGTATCATTAGAGATTTTGTGGAAAATGGACAATGCATTGTTAAATTTCTCTCATTAAAATGCTGATTTTTTTTTAACAGTACTTTGAAATAGGGCTGTTACGGTAATGGTAAATTTACCAGTACCATATCAACGCCAAATAATTGGTAAAAAATAATTGAGCCATTTTGGTTTACCAATATTATTGGTATGGTAACGGTAAATTTACCATTGTTAACGGTAAATATAGCGGTAAAGAAAAGTCAAAACCAATGGTAACAGTAAATTTACCAATCATATTAAATTTATTTTTCACTATTAGATCAAACCTTAACCATAGACACTTTTAACGGTACGTCGTGGTTTTTAAGAAGATTTTATAGTATTATTTATGATGATGATTCTTTTTAAATTTTGTTAGGCTTAAAGTTTGAGATTATAAATGTTATTATTTCATATTATTGTAAATAAGCTGTGATGGATTAAGAAATACTTAGATGTCAACTAAAACATGTCGTAATACTAATATAAACATCATAGAGTAATAATAAAAAACAAGATAATTGTTTTTTTTTTTCAAATTTTAATACAACAAAATTTGAGTGTTTGTTGTACTGGTAAATTTCCCATTACCAGCCAATGGTATACCAGTTTATCAGTATACCAATGAATATTTTACCATTGGTAACGGTAAATTATCGGTAGCTATTTTTGACTTACCAGTAGTACTGGTACGGTAGTGGTTCTCATGTATCAGTAGCGGTTACCATTACCATAACAGTCCTACTTTGAAATATCGTAGAATTAACTAGAGGTGGGCATAAACCGCACCGTAATGCGGAAACCGTCCAGACCGAACTGCAAAAACGGTGTGGAAAACCGCACCGGATTCTCTCTCTAAAGCAAATAACCCAAACCGAACCGGCTCGCAACGATACGGTTCGGTTGTGGTTTGAACTTTTACCAAACCGTATTAAACCGAACCAAACCGCATAGCTACACCGACAATGTTATGATAAAAAAATTAACAAATTTCTATCTAACTTTTAATTTAACGATATATATTCTATTTTCAACATATGTTGTAGTTATATTAATTAAAGATAACACTATGTGTTTTAAACTTCAGGTGACACAATATAATACAATCGTAAATTGTTTGTTGTTGAAAGTAATTTTCTTGTTTCATATTTAATTAGTACGGGTTTAAACCGGACCGAATCAAAACCGGCCGAACCGAAACCGAGCAGTTTGAACGGTTAGTATAATGGTTTGCATTTTTGATCAACCGTTTGATATGGTGCGGAAGCGGTTTGAGCTTCGAACCGCACCGAACCGAACTACGCCCACCCCTGGAATTAACCACATGTAAATTAATCAAACGCCTACAGACATATACAATCGTAATAATTAGATGGGGGGAACAAACACACAAAAAAAAGCAAAAGCAATGTCATCAAAACAATAGAATAGTTATTGATTCAGCTTCCTTGGGATTCCCCCGCATTCTAACCCTACATCACTTCTCATCAATCAAGCCTTCAATCCCTCGTCCACCACAAATATATATAATACACACCCATCTCTCTCTCTTATAATTTACATTTGATCAAAATCAGAGGATTCTTCCTAACAAAAATGCTGTATGATAGTGATCAAATATTACAGGTCGGTTCCATTAATTTTGTCCACTCCTCTCTATCGCTTTCAGCTCCATTATATAATATATTATTATGCATGCTCGTTTTGTATTGTAGCCCTTGTCTTTAGAACCTGGCAATAGCTCATTTTCTATTACTACCACATCCCTTCATTTCTTCTAACTTCTTTTACTTGTTACTTTCCGCAGAGAATGATCATCCCTAATCCTGCAACAATATCAACAAATACCGACCTCTCTACATCCTCAGCAATTCATGAAAACGAAGCCCTTATTATGCAGAAGCAAGACCAGCTCAAATGCCCACGTTGCGATTCTTCCAACACAAAGTTTTGCTATTACAACAACTACAGTTTGTCGCAGCCTCGACACTTCTGTAAAGCTTGCAAGCGTTACTGGACTCGTGGTGGCACCTTACGTAATGTGCCGGTAGGCGGTGGAAGCAGGAAGAACAAGCGAGTCAAGAAAAACCAGCAAAATAGTATCAAAACAAATTCAAACCCTAACCCTAGCTCCGATCCTAATAATCCTAATCCTAACCCTGTTAATTTGATCTCCACATCTTCAGCGGAGAACAATTCGTTGTTTTACGGTGCATATGATAATATTAATCTTGTGCAGCCTCAGTTCAGTTCTCTTGATTTTGGAGGATATATGGCTAATCATAATCCCGGCTCTAACCAATCGTTTGGGCAGAATAATATCAATCTCAGTAATATATTGAGTAATGGATACTCGGGTTATGGATCGGAAGCAGCAGCATCTCTCTTAGTGTCAAGTTTGAAGCGACCAAAGAATGAGCACTCGTTTTTTCCTAACGATGGTTTGCAACAGTTAGGTCAAGATCAAAGCAGTTTGGCTGGAAATGTTGATAGCAGTACCATTGATCAATTTCAGCCTAATTATCAATTTGGTCGGTCTATAAACTCGAGCACATCTAGTAATATCAACGGCGCAAGCGACACATATACGTATTGGAATTCGGCAATGGGAAGCTTTGGTTGGGGAGATGCTATGAATTCATCAATAGCCCATCTGATCTAGTTATTCAAATCAATCATATGATGCTCAAAAAAAGGAAACATATAATCTCTAACCAAAATCTCTTCTTATTCTTACTTTTTCTTCGATACTTTGGGGGTATACAAAAATAATACATAAAATGGGATATTGGATTGGAGGATTCAAGGTGACGGTGTGAAAGTTTGAATCACGATCATCTAAAGATTTAGGGCCTGTGATACTACATATTTTCGACTATCAACCAATTCTGTTGTGAGATTCAGATAATGACGGCAAGGTGCAAAAAGAAGTACAAATTAAGTCATGGTTTCCACTGTAGGTAGGTTTTCATTATTTCGTTAGCTTTCAATCTAGCAATTAGTAAGCATTGTTTCTTAGTTGATTGCTTTATTTGTGTGTGTGTTTTATAAGGAAGATGGAAGGTATAGAATAGCATGTGTAATTTTCATTCCAATAATGTGTGTTTTAGTACTGTTAAATGTTTGTGGTGCTTTTACATGAATGTAGCTTTGTCAATACATATTGTTAGCCTTATGTCAGGACTAGCTCCCCCTTCCCTCCATGTCTATATATATTTGGTTTTGTTTGGAATTTATCATATCAAATTGAACCCTCTATGCAAAGGATCGATTCAAAACTCGTGCAAGCTAGTGACTTTATTCTATTTCTCATCTTTTATGAAAAGATTGTCTTCCCTTTCTTACACATAATTGCTATATGCTTTATTGGTTCTGCAGTTCATTGGTAATTGTGCCTAGGGTTTCATGGAAAAAGATTAATTGGAGACAAATAATTCATTCTTCTGACACACACTGGGATGCATTTTTATAGTTAGTTATGGATATCTGTTTTTCATAAAAAATGAAGGCAGCCATTATTTATTGTCTGTTTGTACTGATTATAGTACATAGGAAGAACTGGCTTAGAAAATAGGGATTGTATTGTTTACTACCGTAGAATATAGATGTTAATAGTATAATCAAATCGGTAGATATGTATAGATGATTGTTGATTTTCCGTATGTAGTATGAGAACTGGATATAAGTAACGGTTTGAAAAATGTCTGAAACTTCCCATATCAAATGGAACTGAGTTCTACAGCTCAAATATGTTTATAAATTTTAGAATATAACGAGCTCAAATTTTGTTTAAGTTAAATGTAGAAACAACTTCAAATTTTGGATAGACGATAATAATATGTGGATTGAATATCTATAAAATTTTATTGAATTTGGATTAGTGTAACTTACGGTAGAGTGTGGTGCTGTAAAATAGAAATTCCTCCGATCGCCTCTCTCTCCGTGTATATATATAGTCCAGCTAAAATAAAAAATAGCTGAACCAGTCAATTTTTCTGGCTGGTTTGCATTTTTCAATCATTTTTTAGTGTTTGATGTAGCACTTTTTGCCCAAAAATCGAATGAACCAACTAAGTACTTACACTGTCATATAGTTCCCATATTAATGGGTCATATGCAACTGGGTATGAAGAAAAACTAATTATACCCATAATTATAGCACCCCATATTACAATATAAATTATTGGAAGTCTGCAATTATGTGAGTACTATAATGGGAATGCATATTGATAACGGAATACAAGACGGTCGGTTTCATGACACAAATTTTCTTTAAAATGGTTTTACTATACCATATGCTGTAAGATAGTGAACGGTATATGATGTATTAATCTTACTGTTTAAGATAAAAAAGGTACCCAAGCATGTCCTAATAGGATATTAGCAAATGAAATTATTTTATTTTTAACAAACAGTAGTTGATGGATAGTTGTAAGACACATTACCCATAAATTTTTAGGCTAAAAACAATATATGTTAATCTTACAAACACGTTTATCATGAAATTATTTTTTTACACACACACACAAGTACTAAGGCACGTGCACGTGTGCATAGATGCATGCTCATCCACCCTTTTTTAAGTCAAATTGGTTCTTTGGTTTTATAGATTCACTGTTATGGTATTGCCTTCTTGTACAAAAGTATTAGAACAGAAGTGCTTCATGCAAACAATGAATACACAATTTGTTCAACTGAGTGTATAGTTATTTGAAATCCAATGGAAAAATCGATATCATAACAGTTGACAAAGAGCACTACAAATATATTACATCTATTCATGTACGTAAATATGGTAACACCAACATTATTCATAAAAATAAGAGTAGAACAGACATTCACAATAGGTATTATAAGAATAATCTCATATTTGCACTGTTGTTGTATATGGGACTATTTTCTAAATCCTTTTCTGTTGTATTGGAAAGGAAACGGAAGCAGACAACTTTTGTCATGTTATGTAGCATCAAATCCAAAACCTGCTATCAAAATTGTAAGTATTTAAAATTATCTAAATATGTTTCATACAGAAAATAAAATAGCACGTACAATTTGTTAGCTAAGTGGTAATGTTATCATCCCCAACAACTTCTATCAATGTCAAGTACCATCTGCAGTTAAATATTCTAGACGAACGTGATGATACTACAGAATATGTAAAAGAGTTTGATTTTTACCGTCGGGAAAGTAAATAGAATGTAATTTCCATTTAGTTGCAACTTGTGGAAGTACTTCCACTGCAGATAGGAAACTTAAACTTAGGCTACTTGAAGATAGTAGAAAGATGAATCATGATTATATTGCAAAATGAGGTAATGAAATATCATCATTGGTCCTTATATCTTAACCAAACTTACCATTATATAAACTAATTCATCGATCTATTGTACTATATTTCTTATTATGTTGGCATCATATAATCCTTTCAACATATACCCAAATGAAAAGCCTTAAAATACTTCAACGCTTAAGAATTTTGCCAAAATTAGAAGGCACATACGATTATCGTTCATTTTGACATAAGAGAATAGCATCAGTGATTAGATTAGATATTTAGATAGTACAACGAATCAATTCAATCTTATACAGTAACTGAAACGGTAAAGAAAATATTAGCAGATCTTAATGTATTCATCATGCTCTTATTGGAAACCTATAGCATCTGTATGCTTGAATGAAAAATATGAAGGGGAAAAATTGAATGCTTGTGTGAAGAAAATATATGAAAAGATACTAAACATCGTGTTTTAGGGAAACTGTATTATAATTGTTCATGAATCTGAAGGCATAAATCAAAATACATTTTGCATCTCATCTATAATCCAAGCTTTGCATATAGGAAAAAAAGTTGGTTTCAAAGTTAATCAAATGCTTTCATCGATCAAATAAGATGGGTAATGATTAAATGTCAAATATATACCGATAATTACTTAGTAGCAAATTTCATATGAATATCAAGGTACAATCTGTAAAAATACTCTAAAGCATAGGAAATTTACCAAAACTATATGCCACACATGATTTTTAAATCATTTAGATGGATGTTTGAATGAAAAAATACGAAAGCTTAAACAATCAACCTGTTATCAAATTCAACAGATAAAAGATGTGAGGTAAACTTTGGATTAGCCATAATCATTCAATATATCATGAACAGAAACCCTCAAAACTTTTTAAAAAGTGATAAAGATGGATTTGAATTTCCAATAATTATAGTCGACAATATTTGGAGGGTACCAAAGGAATACCAAAATAAGCATATGGTAAAAATTATTTGATGAATTTATACCTTTTATGATTAATCGATGGCGAACTTTTTTTATGGGATGTTGGAAACTCAGGTGATGCAGTTTGGTAGTGATGGCGGGTTTAAGTGGAATACAATGGTTGTTGCGGACCGTAAAAACATATCATAATGTGTAGTTGTCACTCATGGCATGTCATAACTAACGTAACTGCATTAAGGTTAATGGAAAGTTATATAAAAAATAAAGCACAACAGTCATAGTTTTTGTAACAACCCGGATTTTCAGAACCAATTTAAAAAATTTATTTTAGCTATATTTTAATGGGTTTTGGAAATTTAAAATGATTTATATTAAATAATAACGA
This sequence comes from Allium sativum, assembly GCA_030737875.1. Lineage (NCBI taxonomy): Eukaryota > Viridiplantae > Streptophyta > Magnoliopsida > Asparagales > Amaryllidaceae > Allium > Allium sativum. The sequence continues at coordinate 245,708,188 of CM060919.1, read as the reverse complement.
CAAAAAATTTATTTTAATCGAAGTTAGAATGAATAAATTTATTTTAATAATAACACAAGTCTGAAATGGCGCGGTAGTTTGAAAATTCGATTTTAAATTTCAAATGAATGAACAGAATTCAAAATAAATCGAATTTCAGTAAAACAAGATATATTTGAATCTATTTAAATATATCTTTCTAACGAATGTAAAAAACTGAGATTTCATAATATAAATTGAAAGTTATGTCCAATTCAAAATTTGAAATAGTCGCTATGGAATTTATATATATTTTATATAATATATATAGCCCTTAAAAATAGCCATTTTGCAAACGACCTCCGTTTTTAACAAAACCACATTTGTTGGATCCGAAATGTCAAATTATTGCTTGATTCCAATTTTCATAATTTATGAAATTAATATGTGAGCGTGGTAAATTTAAACGCGTTTGGTAATTTCAGTTTGAATTTAATCGACTGAAAAATGAACATTTTTCAAACGGTCTCAAAATTCAACGAAATTAGTTTTGTTAGGACCGTATCGTCAAAACATAGCTAGATTTATTTTTCGGAAATTTTTGAAGTCAGTATGTGGCCCCAATAAATTAAAATGTACGTTAAATATACGTTAAATTAATTTATACTTTAATTTTGATGAAAAATGATTGTAACAGTCAAATTGGCTTTCCGGACATATTTCATTGTGTCCGGAATGGGGGTATCTAGCTAAGAGCGATAGTCGTTGGGTTCGTTTTGGAGTTTGAAATAAAAAGTTACTTTTTGTGAATTAAATAATTAAATAAATAAAATATATATATAAAATGGTGCAAACCCAAAATTATCTCCCCAGACAAATCACGTCCCCCTTTTTAAATTGAAACCCGTAAACCCGCTCCTCCCTCCCGTCGCCACCGCACGTTGACGCCTTCCCCCTCCGGCCTGCCAACGCCGCGCCGCCGCTCCACTTGGCCATCCCCTCCTCCTCCGCACCTTCTTCCCCTTCTCCGAGCCTCCACAGTCCCTTTCTCCCCCAAAAACCGCGCCTCCGACCAACTGTGTGCCCGTCGCCGCCACTACACCCCCTCCGCTTCCTGCCCCAGACGTCAGCAGCGCCACTCCCGACTTCCAACGCCCTGCGACGCCATTCCCCACCCCCAAAACCTCCTATAAGTTTTTTATTTTATTTTATTTAATGTAATTAGTTTGAAAAAGATAAAAATCAGTTTTTACATATTATAGCATTGCTTAAAAAAATTGGATTTTTACATATATAGTTATGGAATAAAAATGTGATTTTTATATATGTAGCAGCGTTATAAAAATGTGATTTTTTTTTTAAAATATAAATCACATTGTTAAAAATTATGTTTTTTTAATATAAATCGCATGAAACAGATTGCGTTGGAATCAAGATGAAAAACACTACGCGCTGAAACAAATCCAAATCTAAACCGTTAAATTAAAGAATGGTGGAGTGGAAACCAAAGGTGAGAACTCCTTCTCACTTAATTTATTTTACAGTTAAATGTATACTAGGATGCAGACGAAGCTTAGAAGCCCCCGACACTATTTATTGTACAAACCATGTTGTTTGATTCACTACAAGAAAAACTATATATAGCGGCAGATTTCACTACAGGAAAAATATGATTTCACAACGCTGAATAAGTGTAATTAAAGTATTTTAACAACATTTATCATAATGTTGTTATATCCACAGTTGTAAAAGATGGGGTCCCTTTTATAACATTTACATAACTGTTGTACAAAACGTTGTAGAAAAGTCAATTATAATAAAATACAAGTATAGTGAAAACACCAAAAAATGAATAAGAAACTATTTACCATATTTTTTAAATGTTATGAGATAGCCAAAGACAATATATTTTAAATATTTTTACAAGCTTTTTTATAATATTGTTTAGATGTTGTAATATTTATTTTCTCAATGATCTCTATATGTTGTAACTTAATTTCTATAACTTTATTCTTCCGTTGTAAAACCATAATTCAAATCTTTTAGTAAAAGTTGTGCAATGCTTTTCTACAACTATTTTCAAATGTCGTATTTTATACTTTAATCATATTTAATAAGCATTGTAAATAAACGTAGACAACATTGTTTAAATGTTAACCAAACATCATTTACATCATTTATTTAAAAATTTTGAACGAAGTTTGTACAATTTTTTTTAGTCATTATATTTAGCGTCACAACTACATATGCGAATCATTGTAAATAATATTCTATTACATTGCTCTTACATAACTAAAATTAATTCGTACCAAAAACGCTGTGCATAAACAACATACAATTAATGTCAAACATTGTGCTAAAATTATGCCAACAATTCACATTTTGTATTTTACGCTTCAACAATATGATATTATATATATATATATACATATATATATTAAATCACAACATAAGTTTATTATGATCACAAAACATTGTTAAACTAGTTAAATTTCAATGAGAAACAAGTACATGACACATATAACAAACTAATTATATATTACCGCGAAAAAACATTAACATGAGTCAATACAGAGCATTGTGTTGTATGGAAAACATACGGTTCAAAGGAGAATCTAAATGTTATTTAGAACCAGAATGCAATTGTTTCGAACGAAAATATGAGGGCAGCAAAAGTCCTCTCCCTAGAAGTACCTTTAGTCCTGCATTATCTACAACATAAAAATTTAATTACACACTGGTAGTTTAATATCATTAGATAATAACAAAAGAGGAGAAAAACTATAATTAGTTTAAACGTTTAGTAACTCTATAATTGACTGAGTCCTTACTGAGGCAGCAATAAATAACAATTTGATATCCTTACATAGATTAAACAAATACAAAGCCTTTTTTTAGTCAATGACTTCTTTGTTTTTGCAACATTTTGAATCTTTCAATTTGGCACTTGTAATATACAATATACAATTTAGATTGATCTATACGTTAGCCTAAAGCAAAAAACGTCGGTTTCAGTCTATATTTCTTTTCTGTAATGAACTTTTATATATATTCACTAACATGCATGCAGGGAAATATGTAACTAGTTTACCAATTAAATTAAATTAGGAGACATAATTACCCCTATTGCTTTTACAAAATATCAAAAATAAGCCTTCAAACAGAAATGCTGAAATAGTTTACCTAATAAGCATCAATATAACTATATAAGTTAGTAAGTACAACATAAATTATTCTGCTCTCAGCACCTTTAATTTACCGTGGATGTAATCAGAACTGTAGAACATATCAAGATTCATAGCACCGCTAGCTCAAAAAGCTTTTGGTGGAGAAGCCCTCGCCAGAATGATCAATTTGGTTTTCTGGATCAATTCTAGACTCAAGTTCATGCTATCATCATATATGGTCCATGGAACACAATAATAGCACCAAAAATGTTCAGTACCCTATTTCCTGTCTACATTAAAAGACTGGAAACAACGGACAAAATGAAAAACTGGGGCATTAACGCAACAACGATTTGCAAATTGTGTGACAAGGAGAAGAAAACTCAGATCTCTTTTTTCTGAGTAAATAATCATGGATAATTCGGCAACAAGTGCAACAAATCATCTCATTTCAATTCCCGAATCTATCCAACAACAATGTTTGTTTAGAAATCATAGCAAGCACAAACATAAGGAGAAGTTTTCATATAGACATTGCTGACATTGCTTTTGCAGCAATAGTTTGGTCCAATAAGACATATATATGATTATGTTGTAAGCCCTTTTTTAATGAGTCATCTTATTCTTTTAAATATTAGTCCGAAAAAAGCAGCTACTAAAATGAATGAAAACTAGAAAAATATTACTGAGAAAGATATTACTAATCAACATTCAGTGGTACATAAAACAATAAATATTTGCTGAATCAGATTTGTTATTTCTTGCAATAAACCACTTTTTTTCAATGATCACATATTTCGTTAATCAGTCATCCTCTGCCATTTCCAAACAAATCGAGCCTTGAAAGAAAAACTGAAATTGTTATTACTACATATAGTGAAGAATCACTTGTCACACCAGACATAAGGGCATGTGATTCGGAGGTTTGTGCTAAATAATAATATGCTTTATCTATCATAGTGTGGACACATTATATATTTTAATTAGCAGTTATCTTAGCTTGTTTAGTATTACATGCACCCTACCAGATTGTGTAAAAATTATCTCAGTTAAACGAATTTAAGGATGATATCAGTCTACTGCAGTTATATGATTTGAACATTTCTCTTGAACTTGGAAACCAATGTAACTGAAGGCATTTTGCCTTAATATATTCACAGACATTCAGATGAGCTACTTCTACCTTAGGTAAGTTCCTATACCATTTCTTCTATAAAATTTGTCTGAGATTTGTCTTGTTAATGTCATTATGTGAACTTCTTAATGTTGGAGTGTTGAAGATTAAGTGGTGACTCTGGCTAACTGGGAAGACCAATTAAATTAAGCAAAAGGGATAGAAAGAAGAAATTACCTAATGAAAAAATTAATCCTTTTTACTTATATTTCACTGACATAATAATTACGGAATGCTTATTTAAGCGTACCTTTGACAAGAACCATCATTATTGAAATTGAAGCCACGGAGTCATCCTCATCGTCAATGCAAGTCTGAAAATTTGGAATAAAACAGCTGACACGATATTGAAGTAGGTTCTCAACTTCTGCAAAGGTATAACTAGATGTAGAGCATTCTTGTATTTTTGTCAACACAAACAATGGTTAGGAATATCACCAATAAGCGACTTATCAACATTATAGGGTTGTTAATAAAAAAACGTAAATAAAACAAAACTTTTAAGAATGTATAGACTTGGTTTACCAATATAAAAGGGTTGAAATTAGGTTACTGCAACTACACGTTGTATGATATAGAATGGAATCACTTATAATGCTGACAGGAAGCATTTATTAAGTTACAACAGCTGCAAAGCATCTATTTTTGTATATTCATACTTCGAAAGCATTAAAATAAAAGATATATGGTTACCATCTATCTACTAAGAAACTTACAAATGGTCTATAATTGATAATACCATCATTGCTTGGTTGTTATTAAAATCGTCTTTATAATCTAGTTATGGCATTGGAGTATACTTCCTAGTCATTAGTTGTTCTTGTTACCTTTAGAAGATTGATCCCGTCTGCATGTAACTTTTCCACTGTAGGGTCTCGAAGGATAAAACGGCTTTCCCATCAAAACTGAAACTGTCATGCGTAATGAAGACCTATCAGCAGACATTATATCAACCATTATTTTGTAGACATAATAGTTGCAATATTAACATTCACCAAATAGCACTAGACCAAGGCGAAGTTACATTTTGTAACTACAGATTCTCAAAAGCCATAACAACACCACACCAGGCGAAGAGCATACCAACGTACATTTCACATTTGCAGGCAGCAAAAATTGCATCTTGGTTAAGATAGCTTGAAAAGTTCCAATTAGAGTCATTTTATAGCTTTCCCTAGTAAAGGAAAATGGCCATGGGTAATGGCAACCATACATTCGAAGTAACCACATGACCGGAGAAGACACCGCATGATCTAAAATTCAGAACAGAATTACATGATCAAAAGAGTGTTTCCACAAACTGATGGCATCCAAACTGACCTGAGAACACAGAAAAATGTGGCGTCACACCAAAACTAAAGAAAAAAAACTGTAGCAAAATGCTATCATCATGGATTGGGGAGAACGACAGAGATGCACCACACAGGAAAAATAGAAACAACAAGTTCTCAAAAAAATTGAAACCAACAAACAGACCCTAAGGTATACACCAACAAAACAAACTATCAAGAGGCAAAGAAAACTGCGAAATCAAAGCAACACAAGTCGACACACATATACAAATACCACCCAAAAACCAATTGAAAACCCCGACAGTATTACCAACAGGTACCAAGGACCATAGCCAATATTATAAAAAAAAACCTCACGCACCAAAAATAAACCCAGAAACCACCAGTAGTCAAGCTAGGCACATACCTTGCAGTGGTCAGAGACTTAGATGTAGAGCGAGTTGCTAAGGGAAAGATAAGTGGGAGTTGGCGGACTCACGAAAATACTGCCAATGAAGATGAATTCCAAACCCAAATCCAACAACAAAATACTGCCAGTATATACCATTCTCGGCCTCATCAAAATTCAACAAAAATTCTAAACCCTAATCCATTTCTACCACCATCAAAACCAGATCTGACAACCCAGACCCAACATTAACAAGTCTAGTGACATGAAATCTGGATCTCATGGCTGTTATTTCTGGAGAAGGCTTTGCCCCGATTGGCTGAAGAAGTCATGTAGGCATGTAGCGGCATTAGCAAGCACCCGGATCACCTGATTGTTCCTGTCGACTACCACTAGTCGCGACTATTCCCAATCGAACCTTTGATAACCGTTTCCTTTGGATTTTGCCTTCGGTCGATGCATACGGTTTTACATGTAGGTGCCATTGAGAAATTGAAAATTTAGGGTTTTTCTCTATTTGGGAATGGCGAAGTGCGTGTATTTGATAAGGAATTGCAGATCGATTTTGATATGACTAAATTATACGTAGATCACCACTGTGGGCCGTTGGATTAAGATGAATCAACGGTAGATGTTAAAAAAAATGGAGTGCAAGATGGGTATGACACGTAAATTTCTGTATGACACAATGACAACTTTTTATATCTTTATGACGCTAGACAATGTAAAAATATATTTATTTAGAAATAATGCCACATAGCATCTGTGAACTCCTTTGGCATTTCAAAAGCATAAATAATTTGGGTGCATTCGTAACATAGGTTTGAAAATGTTAAAGCAACCATGGCAATGGCATCATCTCATTTTAAATCTATTTCCAAACATTCCACAATTAAACAAGTGATAACATAATTCTTTACAAAATGCCTTCATATAACACTGGTGCAACTAGTCGGTTCTATTGTCTAGAACTGTTCCAATGGTCAAGGCTTGCCTCTTTCATCTTTGCATAACAGTTAAAAGCTCCTAAGAACTCAAATGAATGCTCATAATTGTTCTCCAGATGGTATATTACAAGTTAGAAAGGCACGGGAGAGTTCCATACTGGCATGACTTTGCAAAATATTTTATATTATGGCTCCCTTAATTTCATTTACTTTTCATTCTTATATTTAATTTCCTAAAAATCTGAAACCTAATTTCTCCACCTCATTCTCAGATTTTGCGGTACTGTATTTTATTTGGAATTTAATCAATGGAATTTGTGTTAAAATTTTGTGTTGAGTATAAAATTTTAGCTGGAGTAACTGGTAGTGTCGTTTCAACTGGAATTGGTCCAAGATAACGTGCTTTGAACATGCTGCAACTGTACAAATAAAGTTGGAATTTCCAATATTGTTGGTTTGCTGCATTATATTTATACAGCTTTTCTTATAGTATGGTCTTTCAAAGGATCAATATTTTGATTAAATCATGTTACTGCATTATACTAAAATTCACTTTGTTTTATTAAGCACAACAAGTTCAGTAGTTATATAGTGTGATGACTTCTGTAACATGCAAATTCCTAGGGGGAAAATGAGTTGTACAGCCTCTACAAGTTTGAGTTAGTTCAACATATCCTAGATATCAAGGTTCGGAATCCAAAAGAATAGTTACTCTTCCCTCGATGGGGTGAGTATCACGCTTAAGCGATTCAAGAACCAACATGTAACGTCCCGTATTTTTACGATATAATAATTAATTAATTTAATTATTTAAATAATGATTTAGAGATTTTAATGGTTCAAATTAAATAACTTTGAATATTTTATTAAAATAATAATTAAATAATATATTTAATTCTAGAATCATCAGAATTAGATGAAATGGCAATATGGTGTGAATTGGGCAATTCAAAATATATAATTCAGTTTAAAATTGAATTATGATAACGAATGTATTTAATTAACGATGGTTGAACGTATAAATTATATTATAATTATAATAGAGCTTGAAATGACGCGGTAGTTCATAATTTGGCGATTCGAACTTTAATTGAATATACAGAATCCGTTCTAAATCTGATTTCTGTGAAACAAGAAACGTTTGAATCTGTTGAACGATATTTTTCTAATGGAAGGGAAAAATCGAGATTTCTCGTGTAGATTTTGAGTTATGTCCAAATCAAATTTTTGAAAAGTCGCTATGGAATACCTTTATAATTTATAGCGATTTATTTATATTATAAATGGATTTTTCAATATAAATTGAATATCGATTCAACCGGGATTTGAATATCGAGTTATAAATCCAATTGGAGCTGTATGATATTCTATTGTGAATATATATACGATAATATAAATTATTTATATTTAATTTAATTATTTTTAGTGTGTGATGTGAGTTCTCTTTAATGGCGACAGGCGCAATAATTTCCCCTGCTTTCGCTATGCGTGAGTTCTCACTGATCTGCTAATTTCATCTGATTTTCATCCGATTTCATCTGATTTTCAACCGATTTCTTCTCATAACCCTCAACGAATTCTTTTATTCGTTGATAAGACAATATTTCTATTCGTTTTTCTCATCTAAAACCGGATCTATGAACGATTTAATCCAGATTGCATCAGATCTAGGGTTTCCTGATATCTTCGAATCTCAGCTTCGGATATAGATTTGATTATCAGATCTAGTTTGCCCTTAATTTAATTGAGGATGGTCAGCTCCAAACTCCAGTTTCTACGCATCTACACTTAAAAGGGATCCACAGCAGATTCGATTTTGGCGAAAAGCTAGAGAACAAGACACTGGGAGAATTGGGATCTGACATTGTCGGCGCAAGTGTTATACCACTTCCGATTCTTCATAACCGTTTCTGCAGCTGTTTTCAACATTCTCGCGATCTGGTATGTGTTTGGATCTAATAATAAGAACATATGCGGTGGATTTTTGGTTTTGGTTGTTCTTCGATTTGAAGTTACATATGGATAGTTAGGTTAAGAGGTTCTGGGATGGGGTGTTTTCAGGAAGCAGTTGTTCTTCATTTTACTGGTTTTGGATTTTTCATTGGTGGCTTTAATTTGACTATGATTGAACCAGTTTGAATTTGAAAGCATGAGATGGTATGAAGCTGATCTACCTTACGCATGAGTTCAGGATTGTTTATCCATAGCCTAGATTTTACCTCAATAACTTGATCAGTATTGGGTAGAGATAGGATGACTACAGTTTGATGGCATGTTTTTACAGCTATGTAATCCATATTTTATTTTGTTGATCCTGGCAATAGGATTGATCCACAGGAGTCTGTTAATCACCAACCAGACCTATTGTTTGGTATTATATATTTTTTGGGAATGCATATGTCCGATGAGCATTTTTTAACCGTCTATGCTGTTTTGTTCTGCTCTATCTGTTACTTGTTATGGATAGTTATTGAGCAGTTGCTAAATGAATAGGAGGTTATGGATAAATGGATATTGATTTGGTAAATGGTCTTTAAGAGGTTGAACAGTTTCCTGAGATTGTAGAGAGTTTATTGTTGATGAGGAAGTTGTTCATTTATTTTGTTAGTCAGTGCATATAGAAATTATTTGTTGTGGGCATTCAAGTTTGCTCGGCTTCATCACAGAAGAGGTAATGAGAATTTGAAGATGTGCTTTCAGCTTCATAGTTTGAAGAACAACGTGCTAATCTTTATTGGTATGCTGATATAAATATTGAGAGTTGATTATCGTTTGATGATTATGAATAAGTGGAGCCTTTGGCTTGAGTCGAGGTGATGAGGTAGCGAGGTGCATGTAGGCTTCTTCATGGGTCGCTTCACTAATTAGGATTTAGCTTATATTTTTCTGTTCTTTTCTTTTATTTTGATGCAAAGGTTAGTATGCTAACCTTAATCTTGTATATTTTTATTTTCAGTTGAAATAATGGGAACCAATTTTCAAAAAAAAATATTTTTAAATATATTAATATTTAAATGGGTTTATTTAGAGCTTTAAAAATAGTCAGTTTTGCAAATGACCTCCGTTTTCGACGAAACTAATTTTGTTAGATCCGCAATATTAAATTATTGCTAGATTTCAATTTTCATGATTTTTGGAGTCAGTGTGTGGCCGTACGAATTTTTAATGTGAAAAACAGTCAGTATTTTGATGGTTAAAAATACGTTGTGTGAGCAAACGGATCCTTCGAAAGGTTTCCCTAGGTATTTTGTCTGTTGTCTGTAAATACGACCTTTCAGAACTTATGCAGTAGATGTTTCAGAAACTGGTTCCGGATAATCTTTATGCACTTTTGGCTTGATACTTTTGGTGCCTTGACCTCCTAACGTATCAGTATTAGGGAGGTTAATACCGAAGGCTCTTCCGGCCTCCGAGTTTCAATTGAAAGAGCCCCTGCTTCCATCTTTTTTAATTTCCGACTTGTATGACCTTTCGCTGAAGACCTCCTGCCGGATTGATTTTGTTGGAAGGACTCTGTCGGATTGATCCAGCCGGATAGATCTTGTCGGTATTCTGTAGCTTTTGAGTTCATTTCTCTTAGGAAGATGTCGATTGATGCAGTTTCCGGACCATTCCTCCCTGCTCTTGACTCCTCTTAGTATTTGACTCGGTTTTCCAGAAAGATCCCCATGTGTTGCGGTCATTCGATACCCCTTCACCATCGGCTTGTTTCGAAGTTAATTTTGGTAGTAACAATAACTATAAATACACTTCTAGAATATGCAGTGAATTTCTAATAATTTGTGATAGCCTTTTTCCTAACATGTGATAGGGTAGTTATTACATAAAGATGACATGCTTTGGGTACCAGCTAAACAAGCAAATTAAGATGTCATATATAATCCATAAATATAAATATAGGCTTTTTGCTGCAATTGCAAATATCCTTTTCTTGTTAATTTATTGATATAGTATTTGATACTTGCAGGTTTTTGTAGAAAACCACTGATCTACAACTTTCAATGCAAATTACATGAGGAGGGAGGAAGACGGGAGCGTTTAAATCGTCGGATTTTCCCTGAGGGCGGCGGAAATAAGAAAATGGATTAGGGTTTTATGATTGGCCCAATATATATATATATATATATATTATTTAATCCCAAAAATTCTTGTTTATTGTTACGAACTCCAAATCAAACCCAACGACTGTCGCCGCTAGCTAAATACCCCCCATTCCGGACACAATGGGATATGTTTCGCAAGCCGATTCGACCGTTTTTATTAGTTTTTATCAAAATTAAAATATAAATCAATATATATTGAATTTAAACGTACATTTTAATTTACCGGGGCCACATACTGACTCCAAAAACTAAAGAAAAATAAATCTAGCTATGTCTTGATGATACAGTCATAACAAAACTAATTTCATCAAATTTGGAGACCATTTGAATAATGACCATTTTCTGGTCGATCCAATTCAAACTGAAATTGACAAAACACATTTAAATTTACCACGCTCACATATTAATTCCAAAAATTATGGAATTTGAAACCTAGCAATAATTTGACATTCCGGATCCAACAAAAGTGGTTTCTTTGAAAATGAAGGTCGTTTGCAAAATGACTATTTTTAAGGGCTATATATTATATTAAATATATATAAATTCCATAGTGACTATTTTAAATTTTAAACTGGACATAACTTTCAATTTATATCAGGAAATCTCAGTTTCTTACATTTGTTAGAAAGATATAGTTAAATCGATTCTAACGTTTCTCGTTTCGTCAATTCTGATTTAAAATGAATTTTGTATATTAAATTGAAATTAGAAATCGAATTTTCAAACTACTGCGCCATTTCAGGCTTGTTTTATAATTAAAAAAATTTATTTGTTCTAACTTTGATTTAAATAAATTTTTAGTCATTATTATTTAAAATATTCAAAATCCATTAAAATAACTAAAATACAAATTTTAAATTGGTTCTGAAATTCTGGGTTGTTATAATCAAGTTGAAGTTGTTAAAAACTTTATTTTCTATAATATTCATAATTTGATGTCTTTATTACGATTTTGAACAATAACATATAAAAGTCATATAATGTACTTATGGAAATGTTACAAATATATTGTTGAAATATGAATATTAACAATATAAATCAAAAGTTGTTAAATATAATGTTAATAATAACGTGAAATAAACATTGTCCTAAAAATAATTTAGATAACATTATGCAAATGTTGTAGATTGAAAAATAAATAGAATATACAACTATGTTTGGTTGTTATAAAACACTGAGTTTAAAACATTTAGTAACCGTTGTTGAATCCTACGAATTTACAATGTTTAAAAACTGTAGTTTAGTTGCATATTTCAATAACATTACGTACATGTTATGAAAAGGCAAATATAATACAATGTTAAAAAGTCAATGTTAAAAATTGTTTTTACAACGTTTTAAGTAAATGTTGTGAATATTTATTATTTACAACATTTGTGAAAATAATGTTGTTCGAAAAATTCTATTACAACAATTTTCTTATCATATGTCGTGAATAATATAACTTTTCTATAACATTTTAGTAAACTGTCGCAAAATCAGTGTTGTAAAATGGTATTTTTGAGCAGCGAAAAATTCTATCACAAATTAACGACGAATTTTCGTGGACTTTGTAAGGGATAATATTTTGGAATTTATATGTCAACTTATTTTAAATTATTACCGTTGAATCTAATTTTTGTCGCTGAATCATTGGGAATTACAACACTTTACCATCATAAAAAATTTAACGCTAAATTCTGTTGCAGATAGAGGCTGTTTACGGTCGTCAAAATTTTAACGCTATTTTTGCAGCAGTTTTTTTAAGAGACTTGAAAAGGACTTTAATATTTATTATTTAGAAAATGTTTTACATTTGTGTTTTTACTTAGTAATTAATAAGTAAATATAAAATTTGAATTATTAATGTTAATAATAATTAATAATAAATAATAAATAACTACTATTAAAAGTAAATAATATTCAATATTTAGTATTGATTAATGATTAATTACTATAAAATATAAATAAGAGGAAATAATAATTAATAAAATAGATAAATATTCGATGTTTAATTAAATTTATTTTGATAAATTTTACACAACTAGTGTTAATAATACACTTACGTGATGTCGTTAAATTTTAAACGTTGCAAACTTTTTGGTGTTATAAGTTTATTACATTCACATTATTTATGAAACAATAAATAGGTATTTATACTTTTTATTGTATTTACAAGATTTTTTCTTCTTCTGAAACTACTGCTACGAAATTATTTACAAATAGTGTAGGTTTGTTCCCAATCAATCACATTTTATTATTTATTTACCTAATACGTTAATATCTATATGTATTAAAAGGGTTTTAATGCAAAATAACAGCCCAGGTATCCATTACCAATCTGGTAATCCACATCGTCAATGCCTCATGTCCTCAACCGTTGATATTAATCCTTCGGTTCATATTTCAATCTTGCGTTATAGGCTTATTTCCATCTTCGGTTCTCATTTCTCCTCACGCTAAAGAAAATTCGCTCAGATCTCCTCAACCTCTTTTTTTTTTTTGCATACAGAACAAAGTTGTTTAGATCTCGTCAATCTGGTTGTGGACAAAGATTTGATTTCTTCCGTTTTATTGCTTTCTGGTATTATCTTTTTATTTTCTTTTAGTATTTGATTCTCAGAATATTTATTTTTGCAATTTCAATCTCAAATTAGGGCTTTGTTATTCTTTAGTTTTTAGCTTCTTTTTCCAATTCAATGCCAGAAATTTTCATAAACTTGACGAATCTTATATTAGGGCCGAATTATTTAAGTGCTTTTCTAATTGACTGGAATTATTTTCTCTTTTACAGATCTTGTCATCGTGTTTGGTATCTGAAAGGTATTTCCTGTGATCTATTTCGTTTTAAATTTATTATTTGATTTGAATGTTAGCTTATTGCGTGTAACTTGTTCATTTTTGATATGTGATCATTAAACTTGAAGAAAAATGATTTCTTTTTTTTGGGGGGCCTTAGATGAAGTAAACGTTTTCCACTGATACTTGAATTTGGATCTTAAAGTTTCCAACTATTATATACTGCAATATAAAATCAAAGCTTATGTTTGTAATGTAATGTTCATGCTTCGTGTTCAAGTCAGTAATCCATATTGCCCCTTTATCTATTTAGTACCACCGCATTATAATCCAAAACTTTTGCACCAAAAAATTTCTTCTTTTATTTTACTTTTTTTGTTTTTTGTAGTATATAGTGCAAATAGTTCTAACATGAATCTATCCACTAAAAATTCAATGTTATATAGTGCAAACATTGATCATGAAGATAATATGTTAATTAATAAGATTTATGAATGACAAAAAATTAAAACACAAAAGCAAAATATCAAATGAGATTCTTAAATTTGGTATTAAAATGTCATTCTAAATCTAAATGTTCTCTTTTCCTGATTAATTTGAAGTTGATTTGGCTTACACTTCTGTTGCAAGTGCTTTTATCGGAAATTTTCTAATGAAATTATTTTATAAAACTTTAATACTATTGCATGAACCATAGTACTTTTTTTTATTTTGTTTGTCCCCAAGTTAGTTAAAAGCCATAACTTATCTTCTTTTACAAAATTCCATTAATGTTAGTACGCTACTAGTATCATAGTGCTACTAGTGAATATCAAATAGATCGAAGTAAAGACTAACTTAAAGATAAATATGCTTTTCGGTTATGATGTTGGTTTTTTTTAATTTCACATGTATGACTACATCCTTATGCACACATACATTCATTTTACTTGCTTTAGAAATCTTTTTGCATAAACCTCGTTTGTAGTTGATTAATTTGAAACAAGTCAGAACCTGAGAATAATTTTTGTGCTCATACTTTCCTGTTAACCTCAATTTTCCATCAAAAAGCTTATGGTAACCTATTTTCAGGATTTTCTTGTCGAAAATGCATTTTAACGATGGTATGTTTGGTTATGTGAAGTTTCTTTCTTGATAATAGAACATTTATATTTTCTGAATAACAAAATAGGGGTAGGCTAGTTGATGCTTAATATCATTATGTCATGAGCGTCAACCCTATGTTGTCATGATCTCATCCTTAATTGACTATTTTTGTGTTAAGTTAAAATGTAGATGATCACAAAAGCAAGCTTTCAACTACTTGTGCTATGACATGGATTGTAACATCCCACTCCATTAATGTCACTCACAAAGGGAATGCATTAACTTTCATGAAGTATTATAAGTATTTAGAACATAATATAATGAGACAGATACGTATATTGGTACTTTAAAAATTTAAAACAACTTCATTGCAGCGGAAAAATAGTTTGGTTACAACACCAAAACCAACAATAAAACCAAGTACACTTAATATCCATCTTGACAAATTATTTTATGAGTACATAAAACAAAAAGCATAACCCCAACATAAATATCCATAAAAAGAGATTAGCTGAACTTTTACTTTCAGCAATCCAAGCACTTCCAAAAGAGAGAGAAAGAGATCCAAATCAAGCTTCACTAGGCCCACCCTGAGAACCTGGGGAAGGGAACTGAAAAAAAAAGAGGCAAAACAAACGAGGTCATACATAAATTCTGGCGAGTCCAGTAACTTTAACAATATAATTATTAAAGTAATAGGATAAGAACATAAACTGGAAAGTAAAAAAGGGCTGTAACATAAGCATGTATGACAAGGTAAGCAAGATGAATAAGATAAACGTTGATTGCGCTTCTAATCACTATAGGATAATTACTACACTGCACCAACCCTATTTACTCTGAAAGTTGATCCCTCTTACTAATCATAATGATAATAATAATAATGGTAGTTTCGTGTACCCCTAGCTGTTGTCATAGGTGCCGCCTGCCCCTATCTCCACTAGTTGTACCCACTACCCTCCTCATTTGATCGGCTCCCTAACTTGTGTGTATTTATTACTTGTGTCATTCGGCCCCGCTTATTTGTAGATACATGTGCTGGTCCGACCATGGGGTGTATCAATCCCTATGATGGCAACCCGACACAATTCAAGATGCACAGTGTATAACTACTGATGCCCAGTGCCTGATTTTTCCACTCCGGAGCACGTGCACGCCCGTACTCCATTGGAACCTACACTGACGCACCACCTGCCGCTATTTTGACAGCTTATAATCAACCCAGTAATCGTGCCCCACCCTGCCTAGTTCAGGGTACCATGATACATCTATGTGGGTTACTGCTGAAATGGGTCCCCGTTACCATGGTTTCCTAATCAACATGTTATAATGGTTAAGTGTTCTCAGTTTAACCTAACCCCACCCATTTGTTTAATTAACATGTTGTATTGGTTAAGTGTCGCCTTTTCATGTTACTTAACCTTACCATTCTTAGCATGCCTGTTCATTGGCAATAATTGATTTATTAATGCACCAACCTCTCACATTAGAACTGTTGTTTGCGGTTGCTGGATGTGCCGGGCGGTTCCGGGCAGACTTCTATCGCAAACTCATTCTAACCTCGGGTTTTGGGTTTGATGCACTAATCTCTCACATTAGGCCCATTGTTGCGGTTGCTGGATGTGCAGGGTGGTTCCGGGCAGTCTTACACCGCAACTTAATCTAACCTCGGGTTAGGCATGTTCATTATCTCGTTTTATTATTCCACCCCAATTTGAATTAATATCCCTATTTCATATTGTCCATACTTTCCAATTCAAGCTATGTTCATAATTATCCTCCAAATTATGTCCATAATTTCCATGTATATAAACTATATCAATTTATGTCTCAAGTTAATTACATGGTTACTAACCAATTTATGCCAATTACATAATATCCATTATTTTATATTTCCCAAACTATTCCCCAACGTTCCCACATCGTTCGTACGTATAATTCACATAATACATTAGGCTTGCTGTTAGCCTAACTCATAAGAAAAGGAAAAGAAAGAGGCATATGACATCCATACTGGCATAAAACAATATAGATCTAATTAAGCATGTGTAACACAAACTTGGCATAGAACAACATAAATCTAATTAAGCATATAAACGTGAACTAGCATATAAGATGGATCCAATTAACATATGCAATGTAAACTGACATAGATCTAAACCTAAAAACTGGCATGGATCTAAACATATAAGCATAAACTTGCATATATGAACATAACTTGCATAGATGAACATTGCTTGCATATAAACTCGCATAACTTGCATAGATGAATATAACTTGCATATAAACTTGCATAGATGAACATAACTTGCATATAAACTTGCATAACTTGCATAGATGAACATAACTTGCATAACTTGCATAGATAAACATAACTTGCATAGATGAATCTAATCAAGCATATGTAATTAGACATAGGAATTAACATCATAAAATGAATCTAATTACATATGATAACAAACTGGCATATATTAACAAAATAGATGATAACAGAACTGGCTAATAACATATGATTCAATAGGCATATTCATACAGTCCAGATCACAACTTATCATAATTATTTTAATTAATTATCTTGTGAAAGCAACTGTACTCACAGTGAAAGAAGAAAGAGTAGATTCGTTCGTTGTTGTTCTAGAATCCCTTTTCACAATTCCTAAGCTTTAATTCGTTGGAGAAGAGACTAGCTTAGTTTAGGATGCATAATTTCCTGACCTCTCGGTTCCGTAATTTCTTGACCTCCGATCCAAGGATGCATGTAGGAGCTCGTCTAATCGTGACATCTCGCTCCACTTCCACTTCTCTAAGCATGCTCGGCTCCACTACTTACGCGGTATCATGTAAAAACTTCCGCAAATGCGACACGTGAAACACGTCATGAACACCACTAAGCTTCTCCGGCAACTTCACTCTGTACGCCACCTGCCCAATCCTCTCTGTAATGGGAAAGGGTCCTACGAACCTTGGTGCTAATTTCCCCACACTCCCCAAAGCGAGCTACGTTCCTCAACGGTGACACTTTAATAAAAACCATGTCTCCAACTTCGAACTCAAGATCGTTTCGTCTCTTGTCAGCGTTTGACTTTTGTCGGCCTTGTGCCGTCTTCATTCATCTTCAAATCAAGTCCATCTTCTCCGTAGTTTCTCTCTAATTAGCTCAGGTCCAAGAAAAATCTTATCCGTAGACTCCCACCAACAAGTTGGTGATCGACACGGTCGTCTATAAAAACCCTAACACTAGCTTAATAACTGTTGTTATAAGCGAACTCCACAAATGAAAGGTGCTCTTCTCATGTCCCTCCAAAATCTAGGATACATAACCTCAAAAGATCTTCAAGGATTCTATTCACCCTCTTTGTCCGTCCATCCATCTATGGACGAACGCGATGCTCAAACATAACTGCGTACCTACCGCCTTTTACACATCACCTTTTCCTCTAACATCGAAAACTGCTCCAAGCCCTATCCTACAAGCACCGGTTTACACTGTGAACGGTTTGCTCCCATCTAGCAAAACTAAAACTTGAGTTGTCATCAAAGTCCTCTTCAAATGTTGGAAAGCATTGTCACAGTCAATATCCCAAGAGAAAGTCAAGTTCTTCTTCGTCAACCGAGTAAGAGGGACTGATATCTTCGCGAAGTCCTTAATGAACTTCCTATAATAGCCCGCCAACCCCAGAAAACTTCTTACTTCTGTTGCATTCTTAGGAATATTCCAATCTTGGATTGCTACCATCTTCGCGGGATCCACTGTTATCCCTTCCTTAGAGACCACGTGTCCTAAGAACCTCACTTCTTTCCTCCAAAAATGACATTTGAGGAACTTAGCTTTAAGTTGATGCACTCGTAGGGTCTCTAAGACTTCCCTAAGATGTAGGGCATGCTCTTCCTTGCTTCTAGAGAAAATCAAAATATCATCCACAAAGACTACCACAAACTTGTTTAGAAACTCCCTAAACACCCTACTCATCAAGTCTACGAAATATGTGGGTGCATTCGTCAAGGCAAAAGGCATGACGAGCCACTCGAAGAAACCATCGGGAGCCCTAAAAGCAGTCTTATCTATGTTGTCCTGAGCCGCCCTTAGCTGATGAAATCCTATAGCTAAATCCAACTGCGAGAAAACCGAAGCACCAACCAACTGATCGAACAAATCGTCTATCCTCGGCAATGGGTGTCTGTTCTTCTTCGTGAGCTTATTTAGCTCTCTATAGTCCACGCACAATCTAAGCGAACCATCAGCCTTCGTAGCAAAACAACTGGAGCACCCCCACTCCGAGATACTTCTTCTTATAAACCCTTTCTCAAGCAACTCTCTTACTTGCTTACAGAGTTCCTTTCTCTCTCGGAGCCATGTGGCGCACTGGTAATGCAACTGGCTTTGCATTATCTACTAAGTATATACGAAAGTCTATCTCGCGCCTCGGGGGTAAACCTCGAACCTAATCACAGACGTCACCATACTCACGGACTACACGAACAGATTCCAAATCATCGATTGATGTGTCAAGTGATTGTAGGTAGTTAAGCATCACTGGACCTCTAGGGTCACAAGAAATATCAAGGGTCCTCCAATAGCAAGTCAACAATCTAACTACCCTCCTTTCGCAGTCTCGGATGGCACCATACCTGGTTAGCCAATCTATCCCTAGAATCACGCTATAGCCCGTGAAACCAAGAATGAAGGCGTTGCATTCAACCCCAACGCCAAAGATAGACACTCTCAAATCCCGATAAAGCATAGATAAATGAGCCGAACCACCAACAGGATTTGAGACTACAATGGGATCCATAACTAAACTAGTATTTAGGTGCAGTGTTTCAACTAAGGAAGCAGATATGAACGAATGCTAAGCGCCAGAGTCAAACAAAGTTCGAACAGGATGATCAAAAAGGAAAATCAAACTTTCAACAAAAATGCTTCTGTCTCTCTCCTGTCTATGTGCCAAGAGAGCATGAACTTGTCCTGTCCTCTGCCCTTCCCTTGTCCTTGCCTCCTCGGGCAGTCTTTAATCAGATGTCCTGCCTCACCGCAATGAAAACAACCAGGCTTCTTCTTCTTCCTACAGTCCTTAATTACATGGCCTGTTATACCACAATAAAGACACCTTCTTTTGTCACGGGGTTAATTATTCTTTCCACTTTCTCCTTTACCTTCTTCGCGGATTAAAGCCATGTCAACAAATTCCTCATCCTTGGGTTGTGCTCCTTAGCATAAACTCCCTCATCGACCAAACAGCTAGCTGAACCTTCCTTCCATCATCTATCTCAAAGATACCAAACGAGTACTCCACTTCCTTGAGCCAATTCTAGCTTCGACAAACGTCTCAGTCCTATGAAACGGTTTTCGGCCCATCGCACGAAAGTCCTTACATATCTTAGAAAAAGCATAAACACGCGGGGAAAGGGACTCAAGAAGGAAAAGGGAGAGATTCAAAACAAAGAATCAAAAGAAAGATATATGGCTTTTGGGGATTACGTTTTTCATTATAAACATTTTTCATAAAAGTACTCTCTTTAAAACATGTTTTTGAAAATACTTCTTTCTAAAAATACTTTTGAAAACGATTTTCAAAATCTTTTATTTGTTCTGGTAGCCTTCAGCTCTGATACCACATGTAACACCCCATGTCCATTAATGTTACTCACAAAGGGAATGCATTAACTTTCATGGATTATTATAAGTGTATAGAACAGAATATAACGAGACAGATACATATACTGGTACTTTAAAATTTTAAACAACTTCATTGCAGCGGAAAAATAGTTTGGTTACAACACCAAAACCAGCAATAAAACCAAGTACACTTAATATCCATCTTGACAAATTATTTTCTGAGTACATAAAACAAAAAGCATAACCCCAACATAAATAGCCATAAAAAGAGATAAGCTAAACTTTTACTTTCAGTAATCCAAGCACTTCCAAAAGAGAGAGAAAGAGATCCAAATCAAGCTCCACTAGGCCCACCCTGAGAACCTGGGGGAGGGAAACGGAAAGAAAAGAGGCGAAACAAACGAGGTCAGACATAAAGTTTGGCGAGTCCAGTAACTTTAACAATATAATTATTAAAGTAACAGGATAAGAACATAAACTGGAAAGTAAAAAAGGGCTGTAACATAAGCATGTATGACAAGGTAAGCAAGATGAATAAAATAAACGTTGATTGCGCTTCTAATCACTATAAGATAATTACTATACAGCCCCAACCCTATTTACTCTGAAAGTTGATCCCTCTTACTAATCATAATAATAATAATAATAATGGTAGTTTCGTGTACCCCTAGCTGCTGCCATAGGTGCCGCCTGCCCCTACCTCCACTAGTTGTACCCACTACCCTCCCCATTCGATCGGCTCCCTAACTCGTGTGTATTTACTACTTGTGTTATTCGGCCCTGCTTGTTTGTAGATACCTGTGTTGGTCCCACCATAGGGTGTATCAATCCCTATGATGGCAACCCGACATAATTCAAGATGCACAGTGTATAACTACTGATGCCCAGTGCCTGATTTTTCCACTCCGGAGCACGTGCATGCCCGTACTCAGTCAGAACCTACACTGACACACCACCCGCCGCTATTTTGACCGCTTATAATCAGCCTAATAATCGTGCCCCACCCTGTCTAGTTCAGGGTACCATGATACATCTATGTAGGTTACTACTGAAATGGGTCCCCGTTACTAGGGTTTCCTAATCAACATGTTATAACGGTTAAGTGTTCTCAATTTAACGTAACCCCACCCATTTGTTTAATTAACATGTTGTATTGGTTAAGTGTCGCCTATTCATGTTACTTAACCTTACCATTCTTAGCATGTCTGTTCATTGGCATTAATTGATTTATTAATGCACTAACCTCTCACATTAGAACTATTGTTTGTGGTTGCTGGATGTGCCGGGCGGCTCCGGGCAGACTTCTATCGCAAACTCATTCTAATCTCGGGTTTTGGGTTTGATGCACTAACCTCTCGCATTAGACCTGTTTGTTGCGGTTGCTGGATGTGCCGGGTGGTTCCCGGCAGTCTTACACCGCAACTCAATCTAACCTCGAGTTAGGCATGTTCATTATCTCATTTTATTATTCAACCCCAATTTGAATTAATATCCCTATTTCAAATTGTCCGTAATTTCCAATTCAAGCTATGTTCATAATTATCCTCCAAATTATGTCCATAATTTCCATGTATATAAACTATACCAATTTATGTCTCAAGTTAATTACATGGTTACTAACCAATTTATGCCAATTACACAATATCCAATATTTAATATTTCCCAAACTATTCCCCAACGTTCCCACGTCGTTCGTACGTATAATTCACATAATACGTTAGGCTCGCTGTTAGCCGAATTCATACGAAAAGGAAAAGAAAGAGGCATATGACATCCATACTGGCATAAAACAATATAGATCTAATTAAGCATGTGTAACACAAACTTGGCATAGAACAACATAAATCTAATTAAGCATATAAACATGAAATAGCATATAAGATGGATCCAATTAACATATGCAATGTAAACTGACATAGACTAAACATAAGAACTGGCATGGATCTAAACATATAAGCATAAACTTACATAGATGAACATAACTTGCATATAAACTCGCATAACTTGCATAGATGAACATAACTTGCATAGATGAACATAACTTGCATATAAACTTGTATAGACGAACATAACTTGCATATAAACTTGCATAACTTGCATAGATGAACATAACTTGTATAGATGAACATAACTTGCATATAAACATGCATAGATAAACTTGCATAACTTGCATAGATAAACATAACTTGCATAGATGAATCTAATCATGCATATGTAATTAGACATAGGAATTAACATCATAAAATGAATCTAATTACATATGATAACAAACTAGTATATATTAACAAAATAGATGATAACAGAACTTGCTAATAGCATATGATTCAACATGCATATTCATACAGTCCAGATCACAACTTATCATAATTATTTTAATTAATTATCTTCTGAAAGCAACTGTACTCACTGTGTTAGAAGAAAGAATAGATTCGTTCGTTGTTGTTCTAGAATCCCTTTTCACAGTTCCTAAGCTTTAATTCGTTGGAGAAGAGACTAGCTTAGTTTAGGATGCAGCAGCATGGCGGCTTATGAATGAATTTAGTTTTGATTAGGATTTAGGTTTATGGGTGTTTATGTAGATGTATAGGATTAATTTGAGCCCTTGGATTAGTTTAGGATCAATCTAAATCATCCATTTCACAATGACACATCACTTAGCCAACCAAATGAAGCGACAAAAGCCCTAAACTCAGAAAAATTGTCACCCGAACACGTCTGCCCAACCTGTTCGACAGGGGTCGACTCCGCTATAGGGGGGTCGACACCTGTGATACCCCTGAGCGGGAAATTTCCCGCTCAGCCCAATTCTGCTATTTTGAAATTCGAACTGGTTTTAGATTATTAATTATTATTTTAATTTAATTTCTATTTAAACTTGAAATCTTCTAAGCTCCATAACTTATTCATATGGAGCCCAATTTATGCAAACTCGGACTCTATCTCAAGCAGAATTCCGAGATGAACGCAATGGCGTAACCCATTTCACTTAATTCTTCTTCTAAAAATTAAGTGTCCTTAAATTTGTCAATTTTAATATTTTAAAATTACGGGGTGTTACATGGATGATAAGGAATTATTATATTAAAATCGAGTTTTTCAATATCAACAACGGGCATTGCAGTTATTTCAAAGGCTTAGTTTTGATTGTTTATGCTTTAGTACTTAATGAGACATCATGTATTGCAAAGGTTAGAATATTTGTAATCCTCACTTGATATGATGAAAGAATCTAAGTTACATCTTGTGAGTTTGCCTTATTTTCTTATAGAAAACAGATGTTACCATGGCAATATTTGCATTCATATGTTTATGTATGAGGCTCGTCGGAGGTTGCGTGGTTGAAGGTGCAGACAGTGTGGTGGCTGAGTCTAAGTGATGGCGGGGTAGGCAAGGCACCAAGCAGTGGTGCAATCAATTAGGCCGCTATTCATGGATTCAGGGTGAGTTTCAGATTTGCATTCATTTACAATCAATTATTTTGTTGTGTTGGCCTAATTGATTGATATTCTTTTTTTAACCACTGAATCTATCCATGAAGCAAGATTTGCAATCAATAATTTGTAAGATATTGGTATTTCCAATTCCTTTTGTGTATTTTTTTTGTGTTGGACTAGTGTTTCTCTTCTTCAGTTTTGACCAGAAAAAAAAAGAATTCTTCATTTTGCATTTCTTATCTTCAGAAAAAGGAAAGAGTTATGTATTATATTTTCATTTCTTGCTTTCATTTATAATTGTTTGTACATTGTCCCTTTGTCAATTTTCTCTGCTTTCAAGTTTCTTTGTTCACCTCTATTTCTATTCTTCTATACCTAGTGCATTTCTTTTTATTTCTTTCAACACATTTATAATTGTTTGTTCAATTTTCTCTGCTTTCAAGTTTTCTTTGTTCACCTGTATTTCTATTCTTCTGTACCTGCATTTCTTTTTATTTCTGTTGATTTCTTCTCAAGTTTATTTCGGCCTCCATATTTTCTAAAATTAATTTATTTTCAGAATGATCATAGTAATATCAATAAAAACGTTTTTAGGAGCCCAATTCATAAATATGTTTTTCTTATATTGACGGTTATTCTTCTTGTCCAGATTTTATCCCAAGTGAGATATCAATAATTCTGCCTAGTTGAAATACAAAGAATGTAAGTTTATCTCGTCTTCACTTATCTATTGGTTATTGAAGCTATAGAATCTGATATGATTTGTGTAACTTTTGTGTGGTATGATTTATTCACATGCAGGTTGGAGGATCTTACTCATGTATTTTAACTTCTACATATCATGAAAACATACTTCTATCCTCATAGCGTATAATCTGATTACATTTATAGTTATGCTCAGTAGTGCTTTCTAGGATATTAATTGGAAATTTGATCATTCTTTCACATATTTATTGAATAGATTGACGCTAACACAGATGGAGAGGTTGACTTTTCAGAATTTGTAGCTGCAGCGTTGCATGTATATTAGCTTGAACGTTACAGTTTCACGTTCGCCTTCGGTTTTGCGTTTGCTTGCGAATTCGTCATCGTCATCTTCGTAAGCTGGTTGGGTATGTTTGTTAGACTTATTTTGGTGTAAATACGGCGTTATGTGGTTTTAGTATGGGTATGGATGATATGTGTTTGTATTTGAGCACCAATTGAATTGTTTTGTTGTTCATATTTCAGCTTGGTTTATGAATTGATGAAAGATCAAGGATATATGTGTATATGAATTGAATTGTTTTATTGGCTAATTTA
Source organism: Allium sativum (assembly GCA_030737875.1). NCBI lineage: Eukaryota > Viridiplantae > Streptophyta > Magnoliopsida > Asparagales > Amaryllidaceae > Allium > Allium sativum. The sequence goes on along the minus strand of CM060919.1, from coordinate 245,682,942 downwards.
TCTTTGTTTTTTTAATATATTATAAATTTCAGTGTTCACAGTTGAATGATGTTCGTTGTGTGTGTATATATATGTATGTATTTATATGAATATATGTGTATGTGTATGTATGCGTGTTTATATATATATATATATATATATATATATATATATATATATATGTATGTATGCAGATCAGAAGGGGGATAACGGCAGATTACCAACAAAAAAAGTGAGGTTATGTTTACCTTAATTTATTTTCTGTCGCTAATCCTTTGGAAATTCATAAGGGTTTACCAACGCCTTTTATAAATAATAATTTATTATAAATTACTTATCCATCGGTAAATAGTCGGTAAATAAATTAATAAGTAAAATTATATTTTTATTCTATAATTAGTAAAATGACGGAAAACTATCGGAAAACTCATGCTAAATTCCACCGCAAAATCTAACACAGATACCGTCATGGTTTTTAACGACCACAGCATTATGCAGGAAATCCATCGCTAAGGCCTGTTTAGCGACGGATTAGAAGCGGATTCTGCCGCTGCTATATGCGGTTTTTCTTGTAGTGATTTGGATTGTATTGTATTGTAGAAATTTGGATGTTGATTGTAAAATTGGTTGTGGATTGATTGTGAATGGGTTGAAATTGGTTTGTGTATGGCGCGAGCCAGTATTAGGCGAGGGTTAAGGCTAGACCTTATTCCGGTTTTAATATCGCGCCGTTATGCTGCCGAAATTTTCTAAAATGTGTTAGAAAAATTAATAGATAGCTAAAATTATTATTTTTAACATATATACGAGATATATAAAATGGATATGTTATGGAATAAATATTAGTTCGCTAAAAATATTATTTTTAGTTTATAACTGCGATGAATAAAATTATTTATGCCTTGTATAGACTTTTATAAGCAGAGTTACAAAATTCTATATATTTATTGGATAGTTAAAAATAAGCTTACACATCCATTTAAAAGTTGGACGACTTGTTTATGCTCGCCTATTTTTGTGGTATCGATTGGGACGATAATTTTTACACATCGCCCAAGTGCCCAAATAATAATAATTATTTGATGGTTGAAACCCCACACGGGTATTTGGATGATATTTGACGTACACTAATCCCAATTGTTTAATTGTATGTCAATCAATAGGTTGACAGACTGTTGTAAGCATTAATTATTTATATTTAACGCTTATGCAGTTGTGTAATCACTTTGGATGATGGTTGAGTGTATATCATTATTGTTGTGTACATGTGTGTATGAAATTCATTAAAATAACATTATATGGTAGTTGACTGTGTCTGATTCCAATTCAAAAAGGAACAAATATTCTGAAATAAGGAAATATTTTAAAATAACGAATATTTTAAAATAATATTCAGTGAAGGATTAAAATGTGAATTTGATGTCCGATTTTGGATGGACACGAAAATATTGAAATATATGAAGCCGTGTGGTTTAGATTTGTGCTCTTTTGACGCGGATGATATTTATATATATTATATTCATTTTTATAATGAATACCGAAAAGGAAATGACTTCAAAATCTGATATTTTGACAATATTATAATTTAAATATTATAATGATAAGGAATATTCAATTTTGATTAAAAATTGAAATTAAAGTGGGAATCGTTTTAAAACGAATTTATAAACGATTTAAAAAATACATTTCAAATGGAAATCGATGAAATATATATAATATATATATATATATTATATTTAATGGCCTGAATAGAACGCATCCCGCCGTAACCGTTCGTGAATTTCGACCATTGACTTCGAATTGACATTACGAGAGATCCAACCGTCGGATTCTCCTAAAACCGGGTTTAACGACCTGCGTTTTCGACCGCTTCAAGTCGGTAATTAAACCAACTTAAACCGCTCGAAACGAAAGATTGTTGTTTAGCTTACGGGGTTTAAATAGAATCATACACAGAATCACAGAGTATAAATATTTGCAGTGGAATAAATTTTAATATACATATAAGAGCTTTACAAAACATTTTAATACAGTGAAAGAAAATAAAATGTATATACATAAATTGTAAAAAATCAAGTTTTACAGTTCAGTCGAGCCTTGTGCACACATATGCATCTTCACGTTCCTCTCCAGTTTTTACGAGCTGAAATTTTTAAATCTGAAACACTTGGGGTCTGACCCGAGCATCCCATGCAAAATACACAAAACACCCGAGTTAGGATTAAACTTATTTTCAAGTTAGTAACTTCGATAGGCACATAATATAATTTGTTTAATCCCATAATCTATTAAATAACTTGGGCATAACACCCATGACTGTTCTGATAAACTAAAATGGATCAAATACTAGCATGCGGTAAAGGGTAGTACATCACATGGAAATCTAAGCTGCCGCATGTCTGTGGTTTAAATCCCATGCGTGAGTGTATAGTAACAGCTAGACAAAATGAAGAGCATACATTGAAAGGTGCTACAACAAAGACAGTTAAAACAAGCAGGCAAAGTGGAGAGAAGCCTTAATTCAACCATAATGACAACAACTCTTGGAAGGTATCTCATAAGAGAGGGTGCTCAGTAACCACCTAAGAAAATTTAAATGGTATGGGCCTTAGCAGTACATCTATTTTAGGCAGTAAGTTATGGAACCAACAGTAAAATACATAACCCTGAGAAGACAAGCCATTTAAACTAGGAACTGAAACATGCAAAGGCTATGTGAGGCTTTATACATACAATAGCGAGAAGACTCACAAACTAGGAACCAAAGCATAAATAATATATGGTGTATGATTCCAAGTCGAGGCCAGCATACAATAAAGTTGTCTTAAGAGATCGTAGTTTCAAGTGACATAAGAAATCATTTTTGATCCAGATTAAATTTCCTTATAGATCTCAGTACACCGACGTTGCTTAGTTGTCTCAAAATGCAAGCCTTTAAAGATGATAGAGTTGTATCATTTCATAGTTTACTGGGTTCAACAAAAGGAATGCAACATGCAATTTAATAAGGCACAAGTTGTAATAACTATAAAATTCCAACGTCCAGGGACAATACACAGGCGGTTATAAACGCAAGCAAACCTAGATACTTCAAGTTATCTTAAGGCAGAGGTGTGACTGCTCTCTTTTGGTTTCATAAATAAGATATTCAGAAAAATCAAAGCAACACGTTGTATGGCATAATACGTTTGTAAATCAAGACTTACGCTTCACCGGTTATAAATTTTAAACTAAATGTTGATTTTGCCAAAATGAATATCGCACATAGTTATCAAACTGGTATTCAAACAAGGCACCCACGCAATGATAAGCAGAACAACCAACAACAATTTGCACTCAGTGTAAACCGAAGTCGACAGCTTAAAAATACAACTAATCGTAAGATAACCTTACATCTGCTCGGTGGAAGAAGGAAATGCAGGCGGTGGCTCGTACGGCTACTGCTTCATTGTTTTTCTCGGTGTGTATCACAAGGTGTAGCTGTAAATTCAGGTGGCGCGTGACATTGTTGCTCCGTCCATCTCTCTCTCTCTCTCTCACTCTCACTTTTTTTTTTATGCATACGGTTTCAGCTGAGAGCGTGAGAGGAAAAAGAGGGGAGAAGTGGTTTCAAGGTTGAAGCGTGTTGACGATGGGTCAAGCGATGCACGGCCTGTATGATGGTAGAGCAACTTCCGGTGACTCACAGCTCCTGATGGAAGCATCTGAACTCGACGCGGTGATGGAGGAGGACCAAGCTGTGGTTTTGATTTGGAGATAGAGGAAGAACGAGGCGTTTTGATGGAGATTTGGTGATGGTCCTTGGTTTCAATTTGGGGAAAGGTTTGGCCTTTGATTTTGTGGGAATGGAGCAATTTGATTTGGGAATTAATTTGTGAGGAAGAATTTGGCTGTTGAAATGAAAAGGTAGAGGAGAAGACGTATTAATGAAATAAATAGGGGATTGTTAATGACACCCCTTTTTTGGTTAAGGGCTATCACGAAAGTGGCTTTTTCAATTTTTGTTAAGGGGCGAACGCTACAGGCTAGACACCCCTTAACAATACGAAATAATAAGAACAAAATACCCTTAAACTGAAAACGGTATAGTCTTACCGTTTTCGTTGTTTGTTAAAGTTTCTTATAGAAATAGAAAAAATGGTCTAATGAAACCGTTTTTATTAAATAAAAACGGTATACTCTCACCGTTTTTACAGGGTTATTTTTGTCCTGTAAAAGTTTGCCTGATGTTGCCTTTAACAAATTTTCCAACGTCGGTTTCACCTTAACAAAATGACACCCCTTAACCGAATCGGTGGTGTCATTAACAATCCTTAATAAATAATGTGGGGAAGAGTAGGGAAGTAGTGATATTTAAAGCTATGAACATATACCAATTTTCACATGCCCAAAGACCTAGTAAAAAGTAATATCATCTATCGCACGATACGCCAAGTAATTTGAAGTTTCACGCAACCGAAATACACTAAAGAAAAGGGCTGACTTTTACGAGTTCAGAAGCATTTTTATTTGTATCTTACGTTAGTTTCAGACTGTAAATTAATATCTAAACCTGCACTCTTAATTTTTCTATTATTTGCTCTTGTATAACTGCGTTGGTATTTGCTGAATGATTTTACCAGAAAAGTACCGGGTTTGAGACATGGTATACCACTGGTAAGCATAGTTACAAAAGATATTTAGATGCAAGTTGCCTTAAATTTTAACAAATTAAGCATGCTAGGATTAATGATGTAGTGTATACACATAAATTTACGATTGAGAGTTGCTTGATTACATACAAATTCACAGTTGTATGGCTTTTTGTTGTATGAATTGATATTGAAAATTTGACGCGCTAAAATCACTTGAACAAAAAGAAGAAAAGTCATAATTTTTATTTAAATGGACGCACGGTTCTCGAATTTCAAAAGCAAGGCATTGCTTCTGGTGGTAACACAAGAGAGGTAATGTTGTTTTATTAATACAGGTGTCCGTCGAACACCAAATATATACATGAATATACTGTGTTGATCAGTGCGACGAGACGAATGCGATGGTACAAAAATATCAGTGTCGCGACTCTTCTATCAAAAACCCGTTACGGACCCCTTTTCTGCAAAATCACACATATGGATGTGCATACGGTAATCTATATGTTCGAATTTTACGACTCGGAAAATGACGTTCTCTTCGGAATACAGTTTAGTATTTTTAGTTTAAGTTCACTTAAGTTTCGACAATGTTTCGTTCGTAGCAATTATTAATTGCTTAATTAAATTAACGCGAACAGTGCAAACTTGCGTATTTTCCAACGAAATTAATTTCTACACTATGTTTTATTAGACGCATCCCAAATGTAATTTCTTTTCGGATTTTTATTTTTAGTTTACATTTTTATTATCATTTGAGATATATCGGTTGCCGCTACCACAAATAATCATCAAAAATCGATTCAAACAAAGCGAAAAAAGTTTGACATTTGCAATATAACATTATTTAAATCATTTCTAAATAAAAATAACAATTTCTAATATCAATAATTCATTGTAAATCGTTTTCATGAATTAAACCAATACATTCTAAGTTGTTTATCGTTTGATGCTTATTTTAAAACCATTTTAAATCAATAATTCAATTCAATAACTTAAATTAATCGAAATACACAGGGTCTTACATTCTCCCCCACTTAGAACTTTTCATCCTCGAAAAGGAGAGTTTGTGAAAAAAAACTTATGTATATAACAAAACGTTCTAACTTATACAAATTTTACTAAGTTTGGAACAAAACAAATTATAGGATTTCAAATTTGAATATTCGTCCTTACAGGATTAATCAATTTTACCTGTTATAAATCCATTTATTAAATTTACAATCTTGATTTCAAACACTTCCATTAAAGTTCGAGCTTTAATATAGTCAAAACTTCAATTATTTATAACAAAACTTAAATTTTGAATTTATGATTCTCGTGTTTGAAATAACTTTTGAAATCAGAAACAAATAGTTTATTAAAAATCCAAAGCTGTTGTATATCTAAGACATTTAAAACATTTCTTTCTTAGTTTATTATGTTGAAGTTATATAAATTTAATTGCAGGTTATTAATTTGTTATTTAATGTTTGAAAATACTTGATAACTCGAAGTTTAACAAGTTTACCGTCGTTTTTACCGACATTAGGCATACAGTGGCCAGACGCATGACTAAAATCTCTAAGTACAAAATATGCTTGTTTCAACTCCCAGTGAAAATACTTAAAACAATTAAAATAGATATGGAAAATACGTTCCCCCATGGATCGCGGTTACTTGGCGGTTACACTACTATCCCAGTAGAATCGCTTGTAACCATAGGCATCACACCCCTCGAATTTCGCCATGGTTATTGCCATAGATCATTGTTATGCGGCGGTTACACAACTATCCCATTGGAATCGCTTGTAACTGTAGGCATCGCGCCCTATCGAATTTCGCTATGGCACCTAGATCGCAGTTACGCGGTGGTTACGCCACTAGCCCAGTGGAATCGCTTGTAACTGTAGACATCTCGCCCCCCGAATTACGCTAGAACAGATAAGTAATAATAATAATCAACGTGATCTCACTAAGTGAGATTTCAATATTCGTGGATACTCCAATCAACGGAGCACCAACGTAGCAACGATTTCCGATTTCCGATGGATATTCTCAACGAGCGCCAACACAATCCCTCTCTCAGGAATTGCAATTTCGATGGAAGGTACTTCCCATATCTTTATTTCAAAAACATATATACTATATATAAAGTACTTCATTTCACGTTTCACGCATTTCGCACTTACATAAATATCAATTTACATAAGATTTCCTTTTCAACATCATGTTTCAAATATATCATTCTTATATAAATTCATTATATAAGGTTTCATTTTAAATCAATTACCCTCCAATCAATAGCTTCCGAGTTAATCATAATTCTGATATACGTCTTCTATATATATATATATATATATATATATATAAGGTTCTAAACTTCATATCAAATAATTCAAAATCAAAGATTCTCGAAATTCCATTTCATTACAATTTAGTTTTTATTTTTCTATCAATCTGAATATTCAATATCATTCCAAATCTGGTTCATATCCACAATCAATTCATTATTAAACTACACATTCAATTTGGGTTACATATCACAATTTTCATTACTCAATTTGTATCTTTACATTCAATCATTTCAGATTTAAATTTCTCGGATCGGAAAAATATTTTTATCTCAAAGTAGCTAGGTACAAAATAGTTTAAATAAGAAAGATTTTGGTAAAATAAGTTTGAGTAAATTAGATTTTTGGTGAAAATATTTTAAAATATATTAGATGGATTTGATAAAATAGGTTTGAAAATAAAACAGATAGGTTTTGATCTAACATAGTTTAAATAATTTAGAGAGGTTTTATAAAATAAGTTTGAATAAAATAAATATGTTTTAATACATTATAGTTTACAAAATATCTCAGAATCAAATAGACTGGTATAAAATAATTAAATAAGATAGACAAATTCAATTCAAATAAAACAATGGTAAAACATATAATAAAATAAATAATACTAATTTCAAGAATTATTCCAATCCTATCCCATTTTCCGAACCTTTCAAATTTTAGCTAACATCATTTCCAATATCGAAGTCAAACTTAAATTTTAACTTAAGATTGAATTTAAAACTTTTCAGTTTCAACCAAGTGTTCGATTTAGATCACGACTCAAATTTCTCATTCAATTTCTCATTCCAATTTGAATTCTTCACTCTTCTATATTATTGATTTTTAACCAACCTCCGAATTCTAAATATTGAGTTCAACGCTTAAATCAATTCTTCACAAGTTAAATCTTAATTTTCTTTGATAGTTAATTATTATAATCCAAATTCACACTTCTTAAATTCAACATTTAAAGCTTTACGACATTCATTTCATAAAGTTCAAAATTCTTCCAACCTTAAGTACTAACTAAACAAAGCCTTGATATTATTTTAAATATGTACATAGGAGATTTAGGATTACCAAAAGGTCGCATCACAAAACAAATCTAACTATTAGGGTTCAGAATCATTGAGGACTATCTGCTTCTTGTCCGGTAATCCGCATCTTCATCGAAATTCCTCCTCGGTGCGCACTATATTGGGTTCAGGTCGCATTGCAGGGGAATTAGTACATTCCAAATCAATATGTCCCCAATTTCTACAATTCGAACAAAGTATGTGGTGACCCCATCATCATTTACTTTCTTTACACTTTTCACTCTAGTTGGACGGAACACAGCTTGCCTTCCACGCTGCCTCTCAGTACAGTTTCGAGCTATATGCCCAGTTTGGCAACAATGATAATAGACTGTAGATCGATCAACGGATAAATCGAGTGCGTGTTTCTTCCATTTTACCTCAGGACAATGGTTAAGGAAATGCCCTTCCTTTTTACACTTAAAGCAAACAATCTCGAAGCGAGCATAACGATCTTTCACATTCCTTCTCTTTCTCTTTCCTCAGGACATGGCAGCGTAATGCCCCTTCTCATGACATCGATAACATACAACGTTATCATATGGACCAGGCTCTTGTCTCTCCTTAATTCTCCTTTCAATTTCTCAAATACCTCGTTTGCCTCTCTACGAGAAATTTCCCTTCATTCCCAATGTGCGCCTTCTGTGCTTCAGTTCTTGCCATTTCAATTAAAGCAATGATTTATCACAATTTCCTATCAAAATTTGGAGTCCTCATTAGTTTGTGTTTAACTTAAATAAATTTAACCAAATATATTATTCCACTTTTAGTGGTTTAACAATTTCACTTATTAATCTATTTATTAATTAGCATCATCAACTTATCAACTTAGTTATCATACATCTTTATTAGTTGATATTCCCAAAAACTTAACAAATCGTCTTACCTCATCATTTCTCTTACAATAGGTATTTCCAAAATAACTAATTCAAATCTATTTAGTGAATAACCAATTTAATTTATTTATTTACATACTCTCGACCAACCACGACAACTCGAAGATGGGTTTCAAATGGAATCAAGTTTCAGATCTAAAGGAACCTTAAGGAAGAAAGCTGTCAATTTAACGGATTCTAAGAGTGGAGTTTCACTACAACAAATGTTGATTTTCTTAGCAAATCCATACAGCGTTTTCGATTGTCTGCAGTAAAAACTGAAGATTACACCGGGAATTTTTAAATCTAAACTCGGTGAGCGCTATGAGAAAGGCAATGAATTTTTTCCTTTACTCCATTCCTACTTTCTTCGGCGTATCAAAAGTGTGCTGCTATTCACACCCCAATTTCCTCTTCTGGCAATCAAAACTAAAGGCCACCATAAAGAATATCATTTTCTTCTTTCAGCTACCGTACGTTAAAAATATTAATATGAACAGGCACCCCACTACGGAACGAAAGCTTCGGTTTCTTCCTGCCGAATTTACAATCATATTTCGGTTGGTAGTAGCCGTACGGTTGCTTCCTGCCGAATTCATATTGTTAATTCGGTTGATTATGGCCGAATGAAGAAAAATGATGTGGTGGCCAGAAGTGTAAAAAATATAATCAAGTTTATTAAATTTTGTGTGGTGGCCAGAAGAAGAAATTGGGGTGTGAATAGCAGCACACTATCAAAAAAGAACGAAACTTTCCCAAACTTTAAATCCCTAGCCCAAGTTAATTACAAATTTCCGTCCTCCAAAAATAATAATTCATTTCCCAGTTGCTTTCCTCATCATATGAAGTCATCTCCGTTGCTGTCGCCATCACTTGCTCTCATCTCCATTGCAGACGTATTAATGGAAGCAAATCAACAACCAGTGAAAGTGAATCGGTAGCCACTGGAAGAATCCTTGTTTCAGTAACCGCAACTGGCAACCCTTCATCTATGGAAGAACCCTAGTTCTCACTATAGCCGATTGGCTCGTCAATGGAAGAAAATAGGTAACTATCATTGCCAGCAGCCAACAGCTTTCATCCTCTTCCAGTCGCTCAAATGGAAGGACTAGTAATCATTTCTTAAATCAAGTTTGATTTTGTTTATTTTCCAACGAGTCACAAACCTAGGATTTTTAACCAGAGGGCCTTAATGTAATTACCTGAAAACCTAGTTGTATCAGTCAAAATACAACACAGTAGTTCTAATTTCAGATAAATCAAACTTCGATAATTTTTGGAAAACTTTAGTGCAACTTCTCTAGAAGGATATTTTCTTGCTATTGTGTATTTCAAACGTTCACTTGTAACCAATCACATCATTGTGTGCATCATAACCAATTGCATTAAAATTCTTGTCTTTGTACTGATCCTGCTTGTGGGTCAGTTTGTGATAATTAATGATTTATAATTTTATTTATTTAGTACAAGTGGAAGCCTGTGTGATGCACAAGTGCATAGGTCAATGAGTATTTTAGTTTGTAAGCATGAGTACATTGGTTGAATATATTTGATGGATGTAATATTCTTGATATAAGTTATGTTTATATTTCTAACTTTGTTGTAATGAAAGTGAAATTTCAGGATTGAAGATGAAATTGTTTCTATGTTTGTTAGTAGCTTTCAATCTTTGGTTATTTATCTTATGAATTTAGTTTAGCCAATGGAAATATGCATTTTTATAATGAAAGATGATCATTTGAACTATGTGCACAATGTCATTATATTGAATGTTTTAAACATAAAACATTTAGCATGCTAAAAATATATGTGTGTGCAACATATATGTCAAATATAATTGGGTTGTAGTAGGAAAACAAGCTTACCTTTGAGCATTGTAAGTAAAAAAGTTATATGTATAGTTCAGATGTTTTGCATATATCCAGTCTATTCACAGAGGTATAATATAAACTGTATGGTTTCTATGTGAATGCAGTTGTGAAGTATTATGCACTTGTACCTAATATGATATACGGTTTTAAACCAAATTGATGTTCTCTCAGATTTGAAACTTACTGTTTGTGGTTAAGAAATGAGATAACTCAGTCATGTTGTGTTTGTATAATAAGTAGCAATTCGGTTGTTACATATAATAAGCTATGGATTATTTGAGTACTTAAGAAAAAAACTTCACTGAGGGTATATATATGTAGGATAAGTCTTTTTCTTTAGCTTAAACTTTTTATTCTCATTGAGATATATTATAGGGCATTAAGTGTTAACAATTTGTGCTCCAAATTACTTTAATTATACATATAATCTGTCTGTACATACAACAAAAACCTTAATTATTCATATAATTCATGTGTGTATAATTAGGTAAATCTTTATCAAAACTCTTTATCATGTATATCTTAGTTAGAATCATCAATATATTCACTGCCTTTTTCGCTAAATCCCTATCTATCACTTGAAAGGAGTAAATCAGTTATCCTCCCCTCTTTGTTAGTTTTGAGAAATGGAGATGTACTCATTTTAAAGGAAAGTGCCATTATGCTTAAACTTCATTTATCAACTGAGTCGTATGAATATTTTTACTTGCCAGTTAAACATGAAACAAATATATTATAAGACATGAAAAAAGCAGTAGGATATAACAACACCTGTCTTATCCAAAATGAAGAAACTAAGGTTATATCTTTTGAGCGGTAATATTAGAAAACATAAGATACTATGGAAGATTTACTTGTAAGATAACACATAGAATAGAAAAAGAAACAAATTTGATATAATGGACCAGCAAATCTTGGTTTTCTTGTGTTAAATGGATTATATAAAAAATGGATGTAGCTCCACTCTTCTTTCAGCCAAATTTCTATGTGAGAATTTGTGCTCCAAATTTCTAAGTGAGAATTTGTGCTCCAGGCTATACGGTGGAAAGTAGAACACAAATGGAAAACTAATTTGGGACTAAAGCTTTAGTACATGGAAGTAATAATGAAATCAAAATGTTTCTAACTAGGAAATATGTACAATACTTGGATGTGAAGCCATCTAAATTTGCAAATCATGGTTTCTAGCTACCTGCCCTCTGAAATCAACATCAAAATATGTCTTGTTTTCATCTTTCTGTGAAACAAGTGATAGAGAGAGCTAAAACTGCAGTTTCCATCTTAAATTATGTTGCTACCCATTCTAGTTGGAGACATAGATGGTAGGAAGAAAATTAAATTGTAGCTTACAACAAAATATGAGCAAGGTTTGAAGTCCATCCCAAGACTTAATTAGGTCCAAAATCTCAATAATCCTTATTTTGCTTTGTTTCCTTATTTGAGATTGAGTAGGACATTTGATGATTTATGATTGTTGAACGTATTTTTTCTTGCTGGCATAATGTAGACTTTGCTGAAAATAATCAAGCATTACAAGGAATTCTTGCCTTCGTTGGTTACGAGGCAACTTCTCGTATTGTATGTTGGGAGTGTTCTTGAAGTTATTAATTGCTACCCTTTCCTAGTATGTGTCTACATTCATAGTTTGTTGAACAATATTTCAACATTAATTTATTATGTGTGCGTGGATGGGTGATGAATTAGAACTCTTCTTTAGTGGCAAATTATAACATGGCTACGAGTCGCTGTGTTTTTGCATGTTCAAGCCTTTTATGTGGACATAATTGATGCACATCATAGAGCAAGATGATAAGATTAGACGGTGCTAATTATCAGCTAGAAAGGATTAGGTGGTTAAGAGAGGTCAATGTGCATAGCAACATTGTAGGACAGTATGCTAATTTTTGTTCGTAAAAGAATATTTATTTTGTTGTTTATACTATTTTTAAAGTTGTGTAATTTATGTAACTTTTTGGTCTTAAATTATGTTATTCGTTATTACAGGTATCAATCCACTTTATTAGATCATACTAGACGGTGGAGCTCATTGAAGCGTTCATGAATTATTAGGTACTGCCAATGTAATTTAAAATTGTGCACTACAATTTATTTAGAATTTAAATAAAATCCTAATTTATTGTAATTGCTATAACTGTATTGAATATATCTAAAATAGGAAATTTAAAATTTTACTACAATTTTTATGAAGCTTCCTAAAACTGCATAATCGCAGCCTTCCCTGATGTTCCGTTAATTGGATCATATAATATAGAATGCAATAAATATGTAAAATAGTCCATCCTAGGTGAAAAATTTGGGAAACATGACACAATAGTCTATTCATATTTATGATAATCCATATTAATTGTTAACACACTGCCTTTTGAACGATCTTATGCACTGTAATGGACATTTTCTGAGATTATTTTCCATGTTCAATTTTAAAAACTTGCTAATATTTATGTGTTAACACTTGTGCTAATGCATTTATTTTTTAGTCGACTGTGATAAATAATTCCTATTATCATACTTAGGAAATCAAACGTTTGTTCAAAAATATAGGAATTTTAGCATTCATGTTAGTAAATTAGCAGCTTACCATGAATACTTAAGGATCACTTAATAGGACAAGTCACTAAAATGCAATATCTCATTTTACCTGAACTCTATTATTTTGCTATAATTTGCTTCATGTTTCAAAATATTTCCAGATTTTGGACCATATGCAAGATTTTTATTGTTTGTTTCAATCCCTTACAATTAAGAAAGGGAAAATAGCTGTACATGTCCCTATATATTAAACACTTTAGTTTATTTTCAATCCCTTGAGTATTTGGGTTAAGTTTAAAGAAGATCACTACTGTTTCAGCAGTCTCAGCTAGGGCCAGTCCAATTTAGCGAATTTTGCCATCAACATTCAATAATATTCTCTCCCTCTTCTACCTGTACAGTTTCTCTATTGTGTACTTTTCTCCTTGTTCATATTTTTCATTGCTTTCCTATTTATATAATTTACATTATTCTATCCTTCTCTCAATTCGAACTGATTCCTCTTCTCTTCCTTTTGTCATAATCGTCTCAACATTAGGCACAGTCTGGGTTTTTAAAGTTTTAGACTGATTAAGTTTATAATACAATATAGTCTGTTTTTCCATACTTTTTCTTTTTAATTTAGGAACGTTTTTATTACTGATTTGATGATGTCTCCATATCTTTCAATGCTATTTAGCCACAAGATGATAATAGAAATTGTTGCTCTGTGAATATTATAAGTAATTCTAACTTCCTTTTAGTCATATAGTAAGGCAAAGTTATTATTGTCCTTCCTAATTTAGCATTCCAACATTATATATACCTATTTTAAATGATAATACAAATATACTATTTTAAGGACCAAAAACATTAGTATAACTTTTGTGCATTAATTTGTCATTGTAAACAAAAATTGAACTATATCGTGAGAGAATAAATAAAACATTAGTATAATGCCTGTTTGAGTGTTAGATAATATATAACATACGGGATGATTCCTGGATTTGACTTAAATGGCCTTTGATATATAACATTATATGTTTGAATGTTAGCTAATATAGTGTAGACGTAATCTGGCAAATAATCATATGAGCTTTGAGGATAGATTATCATTGCAATATATAATGCTTGTTCATTAGTATTTACTTTTTACTACAAGTTATGATTTGAGATGATTTCCAGCAAATCAAGTATTACGTATGTTAACTTTTCTTGTCATTTAACAGTTTGAAAATGAAGGTTAATGACAAAAAACAACCTGCCTCTCCATATTACTCTGTTTAAACTGGAAACTTCTGAAACAATATGATAGAAAGTTCTGACTCATATAAACCAAGGAATCATAAATAACTAAGAACTTTGCATATGTTGATAAAGCTTGTTCGTTAGCATTAAACAATCATAAAGGTACATCTACAGTTTTATAAAGTTTGTTACTTTTTCACTATTTATTCATAATTAGCGTGTTGGGTAAGCATTTGTTGCTCTATTCTTAATTCACTAGCTGGATTTTTTTTCCCTTTCAAGATATTATAATATTACAACTAGTGAAGTCTATTTCTTTATGCCAATATAAAAAATGGCCTCTCATCTATTTATTATTAGTGCTGATTGGATTTTTATCCCCTATGTCTTGCAAAGTGATCCTCTTTTCTCATCTTATAACTTGGATATTGACCCAAATGTATTTCTAGGCTATGATATTGACTAAGTTTTTATATGGCGTGTTGATATAGTTGCCTGTAGTGGGCCATTAATATTATGACAAAACTTTGTAGGCAAATTGTCAAAATTGAATCCCTTGGCACATTTAATTTATATTTCAACACGGTAGTAAAGAGAATTCCACGAATATGATTCTATGGTGCCTTTTTGAAATTTCAAAAATGTCCTTATCCATCAACATAAAAGATTCTCGTTAGATTTAAAGTATGATAGATTTTTGAATTTTGAAACTTGAATTCATTCTTTTTATAATAAACTTATAAAGTGTACATTTCTATTTTATCTTTTCTATCATAAATTATTCAGGTATTAACATGTAAGTACAAGGGTGATTATATCCTTTAATGTTAATTTTATTTCATAAATCAATTACTTTAAGTATTAGTAGGGGGGATATAAGTTGAAGAGAATAGTTAACCCTTTTTATAATTCTAAACTTTTATGCCAGTGAAGGTTAGTATATAAATATAGGCAAGTATATGATCCTAATATCAGCATGTACACCAAAAATTCATTAGAACAGTCTGTCCATAGATCAATGTAGAACCTGGTACATTACAAATCACTCTAGTAGTTGGCATGACTTTCCATTACTGCTTAATTTCTATGATCAGTATGTTATACGGCCTGCTTCTCTCTCTCTCTCTCTCTCTATATATATATATATATATATATATATATATATATATATATATATATATATGCGGCCTCAAGATTAAATTCATATGTCCCTGAAGCCATCTTCTACAAAAACAGTGAAAAATATAAGTGGACTCTATAATAACATATAATACGTTCTTGTTTCTTGCTTATATTTACTGTTGTAAGGCGAATAAGATTGGTTATCCTCTATTTTTTGTGATTGTGTTTGCACTTTCATTAGCAGCCCTTGTATTTATTCATGGTGTTATCAACAGCCTTTATATTTATTTGTGGCGTTATTAGCAGCCCTTTTATTTAATGTATTTCAATAACATTAGTTCATAATAACTCTGTTTGCCCTTTATTACAAGAATTATTGAAATAAATTATTTTTTCTCACTTGCATCCTAGAACAATGACAGATTACAATTTTTACTAAAGTTTACAATTTCTCGTTATTCTTAATTTTTGCACTGAATCTTTATGACAATAGAAACTGTTTTCATGTGTGTTTTTGCAGTGATGGGTGAAATACTATAGATGTGGCGGTAGCATATATTGAATGAATTTGGATCTCTTATGTTGAGAAAGCAGGTTGGGTCAATAAGATTCATCATGTTTCTGGTAAAATTTGATCTTTTACACTAATGGTTGTTTTCTAGTTGAGTTAAAAAGGCAGTCGTATAATCTTCATTGAAAATTGAGCATGCATCTACGTAGATTTTCATCTTTTGTAACATGCATATTTCTATGTATATGCTAGAAGTTGTGAAACTGTAGTTTAGAAATATATTCTCAAAGTTTGTCTAAATTCAGTTCAAATTAAAGATGGTTTTTGATACAAGTATATTCTACGTATCTGCATGTTTATCAAGTATTATCAAGTCCATCTAAATTGGGCATCGTTTAGCTATTTTATTAAGTGAATAGATAACATCCAACTCTATCCTAAATGTCTACATAGATTTTCCCCTATTTTAATATACTTTCATAATACTGTACTTTATTTGAGTTGATTGCATGAGTTTATGGATGCGCAAAAGAAAACTAAATCCAATTTTTTCTAGCTTAACATGTGATAAATTGATCACTCTTATGAATTACCTCAGTAGACCAAATGTTATTAAGTTGTCTAACTCCATCAAAAAAAATTTAGATCATTTGTTCCCTATTAGTCTTTAGTCCTACAGATGAAGCTTGTCTTTGTTTTACATTTTAGTTGCATCTAATTGCTTACATGTGAGTTTGGAAGCTAATTGTTTACATATTAGCTGGTGATTAACTTTGCTTATAAATGTACTAACAGTATCGAAAAAATATATTTTTGTTTTACAGGTAGATAAACGATGCCGACGGAAAACATTGTTGCAATTAGTTATGAGATGGAGTTATTCTTGCTGCTAAGACTGTATTTTGTTTGTAAGAATGTATGAAATACTATTTTTGGTTGCTAGTACTTGTGTATGTTTGATGTTTCACTACTATTTTATGAAATATTATAGACGTATTGTGTATTTGATGTAAGAATATTGCATACTTTGATTATATAATTTGTTGGTTATAAATTATGTTATCAATATAAAATGTGTTATTAATATGATGGATTGATTATGAAATGTGGTATCGGTATAATATGTGGGTGTTAAAACAACCACAAAAATGTTGGGATTGATTTTGGACATTTTACGGCGTTTTTAAAAAGTTAATGAATCTTTTCATGGTTATTTTTCAATGGCATTTCTAAAATGCCATAAATAGTTTTTTTGTAAAATTGGCATATAACGGCTTACAGCAATTCATAAAAGCTGTAAATAAATATCATAACAAAAAATAAACGCTATAACATTTTTATAGCATGTGAAAAACGCTGAGAAATAATTTTTATGGCATTCAAAAAAAGTTGAGAAATAATTCCTAGAAATCAGCCTAAAACGCCATGAAATGTATCAACATCACTCAAGAAACGCCATTGAACAATATTTTTCACAGCGTTTTATAACTGATATAGTATGGTTTTGACTTTTAACTGCATGTTGATACACAACGTATGTAAAAACGCTGTTAATACCTTTTATGGCGTTTTTTAAATGCTGTAAAAAGTCGTATTTGTTGTAGTGTTTCAAAATGATTTAAAATACCTTATATTTCAAAATAATTTTTTATTTCAAAATACTTTATTTTCCAAAATAATTTATTTTTTCAAAATATGCTCTCTCTACAGTGATTCCTATATCGATTCCACTCATTCTAGAATATCTCTATCCTATCTCTAGTGAGTTTTAAAACCCCATAAGTTAAGCTTTGTATAACCTGGCTCTGATACCAACTTTAACGACCTGCCTGTTCGACCACTTCAAGTCGGTAATTAAACCAACTTAAACCGCTTGAAACGACAGATAGTTATTTAGCTTACGGGGTTTAAATAGAATCATACATAGAATCACAGAGTACAAATATTTGCAGCGGAATAAATTTTAATTTACATATAAGAGTTTTACAAAAAAAAAAAAAAAAAATACAGCAGAAGAAAAAAATGTATATACATAAAATGTAAAAAATCAAGTTTTACAGTTCAGTCGAGCCTTGCATACACATATGCATCTTCACGTTCCTCTCTAGTTTTTGCGAGCTGAAATTTTTAAATCTGATACACTTGGGGTCTGACCTGAGCATCCCATGCAAAATACACAAAACACCCGAGTCAGGATTAAACGTATTTTCAAGTCAGTAACTTCGATAGGCACATAATATAATTTGTTTAATCCCATAATCTATTAAATAAATTGGGAATAACACCCATGACTGTTCCGATAAACCAAAATGGATCAAATACTGGCATGCGGTAAAGGGTATTACATCACATGGAAATCTAAGCTGGTGCATGTATGTGGTTTAAATCCCATGCGTGAGTGTATAGTAACAGCTAGACAAAATGAAAAGCATACATTGAAAGGTGCTACAACGAAGACAGTAAAAACAAGCAGGCAAAGTGGCGAGAAGCCTTAATTCAACCATAATGACAATAGCTCTTGGAAGTTATCTCATAAGAGAGGGGTTTCACTAACCACCTAAGAAAATTTAAATGGCATGGGCCTTAAAAGTACATCTATTGTAGGCAGTAAGTTATGGAACCAACACTAAAATACATAACCTTGAGATACGACAAGCCATGCAAACTAGGAACTGAAACATGCAAAGGCTATGTGAGGCTTATACCTACAATAGCGAGAAGACTCACAAACTAGGAACCAAAGCATAAATAATATATGGTGTATAATTCCAAGTCAAGGCCAACATACAATAAAGTGGTCTAAAGAGATCGTAGTTTCAAGTGACATAAGAAATCATTTTTGATCCAGATTAAATTTCCCTATAGATCTTAGTACACCGACGTTGCTTAGTTATTTCAAAATGCAAGCCTTTAAAGATGATAGAGTTGTATCATTTCATAGTTTACTGGGTTCAACAAAAGGATTGCAGCATGCAATTTAAATAAGGCACAAGTTGTAAGAACTATAAAATTCCAACATCCAGGGACAATACACAGGCGGTTATAAACTCAAGCAAACCAAGATACTTCAAGTTATCTTAAGGCAGAGGTGTGACTGCTCTCTTTTGGTTTCATAAATAAGATATTCAGAAAAATCAAAGCAACACGTTGTATGACATAATACATTTGTAAATCAAGACTTTCGCTTCACCGGTTATAAATTTTAAACTAAATGTTGATTTTGCCAAAATGAATATCGCACATAGTTATCGAACTGGTATTCAAACAAGGCACCCACGCAATGATAAGCAGAACAACCAACAACAAATTATACTCAGTGTAAACCGAAGTCGACAGCTTGAAAATACATCCAATCATAAGATAAACTTACATCTGCTCCGTGGAAGAAGGAAGTGCAGGCGGTGGCTCGTACGACTACTGCTTCGTTGTTTTGCTCGGTGCGTGTCACAAGGTGTAGCTGCAAATTCAGGTGGCGTGTGACATTGTTGCTCCGTCCATCTCTCTCTCTCACTCTTTTTTTTATGCATACGGTTTCAGCTGAGAGTGTGAGAGGAAAAAGAGGGGAGAAGCGGTTTCAAGGTTGAAGCGTGTTGACGATGGGTCAAGCGATGCACGGCCTGTATGATGGTAGAGCAACTTCCGGTGACTCACAGCTCCTGATGGAAGCATCTGAACTCGACGCGGTGATGGAGGAGGACCAAGCTGTGGTTTTGATTTGAAGATAGAGGAAGAACGAGGCGTTTTGATGGAGATTTGGTGATGGTCCTTGGTTTCAATTTGGGGAAAGGCTTGGCCTTTGATTTTGTGGGAATGGAGCAATTTTATTTGGGAATTAATTTGTGAGGAAGAATTTGGCTGTTGAAATGAAAAGGTAGAGCAGAAGACGTATTACTGAAACAAATAATGTGGGGAAGAGTGGGGAAGCAGTGATACTTAAAGTTATGAACAGATACCAATTTTCACACACCCAAATACCTGGTAAAAAGAAATATCATCTGTCGCATGGTACGCCAAGTAATTCGAAGTTTTGAATTTTGAACGTGG
Source organism: Allium sativum (assembly GCA_030737875.1). Taxonomy (NCBI): domain Eukaryota; kingdom Viridiplantae; phylum Streptophyta; class Magnoliopsida; order Asparagales; family Amaryllidaceae; genus Allium; species Allium sativum. Next base: position 245,662,744 of record CM060919.1, on the reverse strand, counting down.
TTACTCAAGTTTCACGCAACTGAAATACACTAAGGGTCCGTTTGATTTTGAACGAGAAGGGGCATTTGGAAGGGGCATTGGAAGGGGAATTGTTGGGAACGGGGAATGTGTTCTTTTTACGAAATGAGCATTTTGGAAGGGGCAGAGTTATTATTTTATTGTTTTTGTATATATTATTTTTAATTGTTTGTGTTTGTGTGTGTTTATTGTTAAACAGAATAATAGACCACAGAATACAAATTGCAGAATTCAAATTGCAGAATAGAAATTGCAAAAATAAAAATACATAATTGCAGAATACAAATTACGAAATACAAATTACATAATTCTTAAATATAGAAAACAAGCTACTGTGGTGGATACTGGGGTGGATACTGGGGTGCGTACTGAGGTGGATACGGAGGGGTAGTCATCTTAAACTGTCTGTATCGTAGTGCTTGCTTGCGGACCTCGATTTCAAAACGCAACCAGCCTCTTGCTTCGTCATCAGGAAGAATCATGAACGTATCTTGATTATCCTTACTTGTGAGAATTGATGTTGCGTGGGGCATGTCAATACCATCTAATGGCACTTGAGTTTCATCGAAGAAGAACGTAGGATGTACGAACTCGGGTGGAGGAGAATGTGGCTGTGGTTGCACGTTTTGACTTGTACAACCTGGAGTGTAAGCGCCAGATCCTGTTGCAATGCTGTTGGTGAATATTTGCTCCAGTTCGGTCAAATTTTCTATTGGGGACGTCTTGTACTTTAACACCATAGGGCCGTACTCCTAAATATACGTTTAAGTTGTAAATTGATATATGAAATACGGTACTAAACTTGTTAACATACAAAAAAGGAGTTAACAATATTTTACCGCCACTCGATCAACCCACCAACTTTCACTTCCACTCACTGTTCCGTATTTAGCATCCCATCCGGCGCCCGTTTTGTCATTCAAATTGCGCCATACAGTCCATTTCTTTTTATAAGCGTCGTACTTAGCCGTCACTTGTTCAGTAGAGACTGGTATTTCGGTCGGTGATGTAGCTAAGGACTCGTTCAGAGCAGCTGTAATTTTTTTGTGTATCCTTTTTTTGTTCTTTCCAGCAACTTGGTAATGTTCAACAGCTATACGAAGAAACTCTGAAGTTGCAAACGAAGACCATACTTTCGGAGGACGTCGAAATGTTGTTTTCGGAAGATTTACTTCAGCCATTGTCGTTGAAAAATTGATGAGTTTGCGATTTGAATTGTTGAAGGAAATGGTTTGAATTGGTGAAGGGAAGAGGTTGGATTTATAACTTGGCAAAATATAGCCGTTTTGTAAATTTTTTGTTGGCGTCTGAATCCGCGTCCGACGCGTCTGACGCAAAAGCTATATTTTCAACCATTGAGTTTGAAGGGGCAAAAGTGTGGGACCCATCGTAGACGCGTCCGACGCGTCAGACGCAGACGCGAACATTAACTGGCCAGTTCAGAAATCAAACGCTACCTAAAGAATAGGGCCGACTTTTACGAATTCAGAAGCATTTTTATTTGTATCATATGTTAGTTTTAGACTATAAATTAATATCTAAACCTGCCCTCTTAATTTTTCTATTATTTGCTCCTGTATAACTGCGTTGATATTTGTTTAATGATTTTACTGGAAAAGTATTTGGTTTGAAACATGGTATACCACTGGTAAGCATAGTTACAAAAGATATTTAGATGCAAGTTGCCTTAAATTTTAACAAATTAAGCGTGCGAGGATTAATGATGTAGTGTATGCACATAAATTTACGACTGAGAGTTGCTTGATTGTATACAAATTCACAGTTGTATGGCTTTTTGATGTATGAATTGATATTGAAAATTTGACGCACTAAAATCACTTGAACAAAAAGAAGAAAAGTCATAATTTTTATTTAAATGGACGCATGGTTCTCGAATTTCAAAAGCAAGGCATGGCTTCAGGTGGTAACACAAGAGAGATAATGGAGAACTACGAAAGGCAAGCTACATGCATGAAATGGAAATGTTTTTTTTACATATATAATTTTTTTTTAGTATGAAGCTTTCGCAATGTATAGAAGAAAAGGGTGGAGCATGCAGCAGGTTTCGTTTATGACCATATATATAGAAAAGGAATAGTGAAAAGTGCCACCATACCCATTTTCATGAAAAATAGGATCATACCGAAGAAAAACTCAAATTTCTTTAAATGGCAATGAAATGTTGCTGAGCTAAGGGTAGAGACACAACTTAGGGCACAACACCATTCCAGAAACACACATGTAGGGACATAGATCTTAAAAAATTACATAGTGTAGGGTATTGGTATAATATAATATGTTGTTTTATTAAAACGGGTGTCCGTCGAACACCAAATAAATAAATGAATATACTGTGTTGATCAGCGCGACGAGACGAACGCGATGTTACAAAAATATCAGTGTTGCGACTCTCCTATCAAAAACCCGTTATGGACCCCTTTTCTACAAAATCACATATACGGATGTGCATACGGTGGTCTATATGTCTGAATTTTACAAAACGGAAAATAACGTTCTCTTTAGAATACAGTCTAGTATTTTTAGTTTAAGTTCCTTCAAGTTTCGACAATGTTTCGTTCGTAGCAATTATTAATTGCTTAATTAAATTAACGCGAACGGTGCAAACTTGCGTATTTTCCAACGAAATTAATTTCTACACTATGTTTAATTAGACACATCTCAAATGTAATTTCTTTTCGGATTTTTATTTTTAGTTTACATTTTTATATCATTTAAGATATATCGATTGCCACTACCTCAAATAATTGTCAAAAATCGATTCAAACAAAGTGACAAAACTTCGACGTTTTCAATATAAAATTATATAAATCATTTCTAAATAAAAATAACAATTTCTAATATCAATAATTCATTATAAATCGATTTCATGATTTAAACCAATACATTCTAAGTTGTTTATCATTTGATGCTTATTTTAAAACCATTTTAAATCAATAATTCAATTCAATTAAATAACTTAAATGATCGAAATACACGAGATCTTACACCGGGACCTTGGGTTCGTATCGAAAAGAGCTTTCCAATGAATATAAGAGATTTGAAATCTAATGGTTAGATTTGGAATTATGTCCAAATCAAATTCAGAAAAGGTCGCTGTAAGTGCAGTTCGATAACCGTTTACGGAAATCGACAGAAAGGGCCTTGATAAAATTATTAAAAATACTAATAATTTGTATAAAATCATAATAAATTATTTGGAAAGAATATGGATGAAAAATTCCACGTTTGTAAAGATAAAAATATATTTTTATCAAAATGAACTAGTTCTTAACTATAATAATAATCCAATATTTTTAAAGAAATAATTTGGATTTGAAATGGTTTTAAAAATAACCAGAATTTTCCAATGAATAAATTGGAATGGATTGGAATGAAAATAATCTTCGGAATATTTCAATATTAGATTCCATGGTTATACAGATATTGTTATGGGAATTTGGAAGATACAGATATCGTTATTCCCGATACGATATCTGTTAGTTTCAGGATTTGATATTGAATATGAGCTGATTTAATTTCAATTCAGAGCCTTGTATTTAATATTAAATAGGATTTTGGGTTTGCCGTGAACGTTGTCTTGAATAACACTGTTCTTAAACCCATTTGAGAAAAGAATAAATATTTTAATTAATATTTAGTGAAGTTTTCCAATTAATTGATATTTAATTGGAATTGAATAAAAAGATTGGATTTTGTGTTTGTTGTGAATGGTGTCTTCAATAACACTGTTCTTAAACCCCGTGTGAAAAGAATAAATCTTTTAACTAAGATTATTAGAGTTTCCAATTATATTTGGTAATTGGAATAGAATGGAACATGAATTGGGTTTATTGTGAACTGTGTTTTAAATGACATTCGTTCTTTAACCCAGTTAACAGTGAAATGTGTATTGGAATTTATAAACCTTTTTATTAAGATTTAGTGGAAATTTTCCAAAGTAAAGTTTTCCAATTTAATAAAATAAATTGGAATGAATGGAATTCGATTTGATAATAATCGACGTGAACTTTTGTGGAGGAAGACTATTAATATATATGGAATTTGAAAGGCTCTGTCGTTATTCCATTTATATTATTAATCGGATACGGAAATTGACATCGATTCTATATTGATCTATTTTTCCGTGAAGATTCCATAATTAATGGAATGTGATTTTGGGTTTGTCGTGAACTGTGTTTTAAATGACATTGGTTCTTTAACCCAGTTAAAGACAGGATTTCATGTCTAACATTGTATTTCGAACTGTATTGTTGATATATGCTAAATATATATCTGTTTGGTGGCAGAGAATTTAGTCACTTGTTTAACACTCTTCTCTAAGACGTATGAGCTTAGAGGTTATATATCGACAGAAATCAATGGTACGGTGTAGATTGTCGATGTGGCATGTTTGATTTCCCAAAGTTAAATAATGATTTTTGGGAAGATTAAAACTAAGTGGAGCTTTAACAAAACTTTAATTAGATTGAAATGTGAATGAGATAATTTAGATTACCAAATTTGGTAAATGGTCGAGAATGGAGTACCACTAGTTTTTACTCTAAGCGATAGTTAAATCGTTAATTAGATCTGAACATGAAATGGTAATTAAATTTATCGATAGCACCGTGGTGTTAGATATGGAGTATTACCAGTTTTTCTCCATCGGATGAATAGGTTGGGATTGGGATTAATGAATAAATGATTACATCGGTAAGGCTTGATAATCCCGACTAGTTAGGATAAACCTTAATTTGGTTTTAATTGACATCCAAAGGAAGATTAAAGAATAAATTTAAAGAATTTATCTTTGATAAAATTAATGGGATCCTTTCCCTAAAGATGTGAATATTTGAATAAAAGAATATTCAGAATTGGAATGAGGCGTATGTTGTGTTTTTATAGCACTTGATTGTAAGATACGTGAATTATTCGGAAAGGCTGGGATTATACCCATTCTGAATAATTGATTCGACGATGAAGACAGTGGTTGAAGACCGTAGGTCTTCACATTGTTTGGATGATTGTTGATGTCTTGATTGGACTGTACATCCAAGACAAGGTAATAAGTGTTGATCCTCCAGACGTACTTGGAGATCGACCGGACATGCGAGGACCTCTCTCCTGTATTGGACATATGGGACGAGGAATAAGGTGCCTCAGGTTTCGTTCAGACCCAGAGCGAACTAGTAAATGGATGTGTATCTGACGTTGGATTTTATTATGTGTTGATTGATCTCTATTAAACATATATCTGTTTGGTGGCGGAGAATTTATTCTCTTACTCAACACCCTTCTCTGAGACGTACGAGCTCAGAGGTTATATATCAATAGACATCAGTCGCATGGCATGAATTACCTGTGTGGCATGCTGAGATGCAAATGATCAAGGCTTCTGTTGAAAAATAGAGTCTTGTGGTTGATGATCAAAGCACGGATTTAAATAGCATAGCTTTGGGTATAGCATTAATTCACGAGCCTCACACATCAGTATGAGTCAAAAAACGGGATAAGGGACGCAGGGAGGACATGACGTTTCCTTCTAGCTATGGGTGGTGTCATGGTATGGAGCCCAGACATTTATATATTTTTACCTATGTGGATGATGGATAGCGAGGCGCCTCGGATATATCGATTACTACGCGATGGATAGGTCCTTTAGGTCCGAGAAACGTGTGTTCAAGCATAATTAGCCCGCTAAGTGTAGACCGGCCCTGCAGGATTCAAGGGTTCGCCAGCGTCCAAACCTTGAGGCATTTTCTAGAGTGTCTCGAAGCCGGTGAGGAGTACATCCCTTGCCTCGACTCATAATGGAAATCCAATTTCCAATACGTGACATTTCGGTTTTGATTGTAGAGCTTAGTATGGCGACATGATATATGGTACCCATGTCGTCTATGATTGATACATTTATATTTGAAGTTGATTTTGATACTATACACTTATAGTAATATCAAAATGATTTGTTTTAAACGTACCAAGCATGTTTGGCTATTATAAGGGAAAACTCTATCCTCTGGCTTGCGTTGCATTATGTGATGGTACCTGAGTCTTATAATGGCTTCATTTTTCCAAAAAGCATCGCGCTGTTTGTCACATGCATTGGTATTCTTGGGAGAAAACTCATTCCGTGTTATACAGTGTGGTCCCTTGATTTACTTTATTTTAGAGTAAGGATTAAATAACTGTTTTAGTTCTCATACCAGTCACATGATGTTACAACCCGGAAAATCTGAGCCAGTTTAAAAAAAATTAATTTGGCTATTTTAGTGGATTTTAAATATTTTAAATAAATATTTTAAATAATAACGACGAAAAGTGTGTTTGAATCGACGTTTGAAAAGAAAAATAATTATTTTAACTTATAAACAAGGCCTGAAATGGCGCGGCAGTTTCAAAATTTCAATTCAAACTTTAACTGACTGTACCGGGTGCAAAATAAAACGGATTTTAGTGAAACCAAAAATATTTAAATCTGTTAGTGAATACCTTTCTAACGAATCTGAAAAATCGAAGTTTCATAGCGGAAGTCAAAAGTTATGGCCAAAGGAATTTTCAGAAAGGTCGCTATAGAATTTATATAGCCCGTGAAAATAGACATTTTGCAAACGACCTCGGAATTCGACGAAACCACTTTTGTTGGATCCGGAATGTCAAATTATTGCTAGGTTTCAAATTTCATAATTTTTGAAGTTAATATGTGAGCGTGGCAAAAGAAAATGTGTTTGGTGAATTTTTGTTAAATTGGATCGACCAGAAAAGGGCCATTTTTCAAACGGTCTCAGAATTCGACGAAACTAATTTTGTTGGGACCGTATCGTCAAAACATAGCTAGATTTATTTTTCTGGAATTTTTAGAATCAGTATGTGGCCCCGGCAAATTGAAATGTACGTTCAAATTCAATATTGAATGTTTTATATTTTAATTTAAAGAAAAACTGACTGAAACAGTCGAATGGGCCAACGAAACATATTCCATTATTTTCGGAATGGGGGTAATTAGCTAGGGGAGACAGTCGTTGGGTTTGAATTGGAGTTCGTATGTGATAAGGGGTATTTTCGGATTTTAAAGAATTAAATAAAAAAAAGGGGCCGGCCAATCATCATTCACGGTTTGAATTTCTCTCTCCCCGATACACCTACTGCGAATGACGGAAAGGGGCTGAGAACTTCTCTCTTCGATTTCTCTTCCGTTTCACAATGAAATCGCGTAATTCTTGATTCATTTTGAAGCTCTCCTTCTCCTCTTTAAATCCATATAGGATTTGTAATTTTTAGTTTGGTATTCATCGAGTTTGAAGCCTCCAAAGTCGGAGACTTTCCACCGCCGCCGCCGTCGATTGTGACCACCGAAGTGGGCCCCATTTTCGGCGCATGTGCGCCTCACGTAGGCCTTCGACGCTGCGCAGCCTGATCCTCGCATCGATTCACGGTTTGGCTGAAAATCTAAAACCTAGTTTTGAACAGGTTTGAAAAGTATACGGCTTTGGTCATATTTAACTATTTTCGACATTTAAAACCGTTGCAAACTTCTAAAAATCATATCTTTTTTCTATGTGGTCGAAATCCAGTGAAACAAGAGACAGTGGACTCATGTGGACGTCTTCTACATTTTAGAAGAAACCGCATATTTTTCTGAGCCTTCTGCAATTTTTAGTGTAGTGGAACCCAATGTGAGATTTCTAATTTATAAACGATATGGAAAACAATGATGTATAAATTATATAGTCGATGTATGAGTTATATAAGCGTTGTACACCACATGTATAAGCGTTGTATAAGTTGTATGTTCGATGTATAAGTTATATATACGTTGTAAAAATTATATATGCGTTGAAATAAATTGAAATGAAGTGAAATGAAAGTGAAATATATTTATATACGAATATATATATATATATATATATATATATATATACTCCCTTCGTCCACAGACCATGGACGATATTTATTGGTTGTGATATTGTTTGGATTATTGGTTGATGTGAAATTTGGTGAATATCATGAATGGTTGAATTGAAATGATTGATTGTGATTAAAATCCCAATGGGGTTAGTAAATGGGAAAATTCGCCTGTGTGCGAACTAGATATTGAAAATCCCCATTGTCAAAAACCGCGAGGTTTTAAGATAGAGCGAGGAGCCGTACTAGGGACGGTGTCGGTTTTAACTACCCTGCCGTTATGCTGCCGAAATTTTCAATAATATTCATGTGTTAGAATTATTTTCATGTGTTGAAACTATATTCGTGTGTTGAATAGAAATTCATGTGATGAATGAAGTTCATGTGTTGAATAAATTATTTGAAAGATAAAAATCACATTTTTATTATATATATAGGCTATATAAAATATTAGTATTTTAAATAAATTGTTTTAACCCCAAAAAATAACATTTTTACCTTATGTATAGACTATATAAAATAATCGTGTTTTGAAATAAATTGTTTTACAATAAAAATCACATTTTTATTATATAGGAAAATAGGCGGAAGGAAGAACATCGGTCAGATTTTAGTTTCAAGGACGCGGCTTTGTTTTTTACATTAGAAGGACGCACAACTTTAATTTTCGGCTGAACCCAAAAAATAAAATCGTCAGTCTTCTTCCAAGCCTTTCAAGTCGCCGCGTCTCCAAGCCGTCGCCGCCTCGTCTCCAAGCCATCGCCGCCTCTCCGAGCCGTCGCCGCCTCTCCGAGCGCTAGCTGTCACCTGAAATCGTGTAGTTTCTATTAAATTTGATAGATCCATTTCAAATCGTGTATTTTATGTCAAATCAAACGAGTTTTTCATTCTTATTGTGATTTTCTATTTTGAGAGAAAGAAATTACGTTGTTGTGATTTGTTTCAACTGATTTTGGTTTCTGCCCAGGAAAATGATATTTGAAACTATCATTCCTCCATGTGCTATGAATTTTGCTCTATTATATGTGCTGTTTAGTTTGATGTCCTTGTATCTTATGCCTGATTTGATTTTTTGTTAGTTTCAGACTGTTTTTTGAATTTGCTCAAGTGTGATGCAAATATTGTCTGATTTTTATTCTATTTGATTTTCTCTGTTGATTGTGTTTGTGGTTTTTCGCATTTGACAATGCTTATTATACCCAAATGTGTTATATTCTTCTATTATTAAGTTCACCAAATAATAGTTTAATTTTGTATTTTTTTTTAAAGTGGACTGTCGCGTGTAGAACATACTAAATGATGGCTAAATGTAACATTGTATTTGTAAAATGAATTAGTAGATAAGGAATATGATAAGTGATAGTCAAATTTAGCATTTTATTTTTTAAAATGAACTAGCATGTACGAATATGCTAAACTATAGATGATTTTAACATTGTATTTTTAAGCTAGAAAACTAGCATGTATAGATAAGATAAATGATAGTTGAATTTAGCATTGTATTTTTAAAAGTGACCTAGCATGCGTATAATATTCTAAATGATAGTTGAATTTAGCACTATATTTGTAAATTAAACTAGTACTGCATGTAGAATATAAATAATGATAGTTGAATCTAGCACTGCATCTTTTAAAATGATTTAGCATTATATTATAAAAACGAATAAAGCATCATGTGTAGTATGCTAAATAATGGTTGAATATAGCATTATATTAAAAATATGAACTAACAATATCAAGTATAATAATTGATAGTTGAATTTAGCGTTGTATTTTTAAATTGAACTAGCATGTGTGGAATACGTTACATGACGATTAAATATAACATTGTATTTGTAAAGTGAATTACATGTATAAAATATGAAAAATGATGGATGAATATAATATTGTATTCGTAAAATGAACTAGCATATACAGAATATGACAAATGATGGTCAAATTTAGCATTTTATTTTTTAAAGTGAAATAACATATGTGCAATATGATAAATGATAGTTGAATATATCATTGTATTTTTAAAGTGAACTAGCATTATAATAGTTGTATATAACTATATTAAAAAAAGAACTAGCATGTATATAGCATTATATTATAAAATTGAATAGAGCATCATGTATAGTAAGCTAAATAATGGTTGAATATAGCATTATTTAAAAATAAAATGAAATAACATGTATAAAGTATAATAAATGATAGTTGAATTTATCATTGTATTTTTTAAATTGAAATAACATGTGTAGAATACGTTGCATGACATTTAAATATAGCATTATAATTTTAGCATTTGTATTAATAGAATGAACTAACATGTATAGAATATAATGAATGTAGTTGAATTTAGTATTGTATTTTTTAAAGTGAAATAACATATGTTCAATAATGCTAAATGCTATTTGAATATAGCATTGTATTTTTAAAGTGAGCAACCATGTATAAAATACAATAAATGATAATTGAGTTTATCATTTGTATTTTTGAAGTGAATAAGTACGTGTTGAATTTGCAAAATAATGTTTGAATATAGCATTATATTAGTATAATGAACTAGCATGTATAGAATATAATAAATGTAGTTGAATTTAGCATTGTATTTTTAAAGTGCACTAGCATGTATCGAATATGCTAAATAATAGCTGAATATAGCATTGTATTTTTAAAGCAAACTAGCACATATAAGATATGAAAAATGATACACAAATATGCAGTTGAATTTAGCATTGTATTTTTAATTTGAACTAACATGTGTAGAATACGTTACATGATGATTAAATACAACATTGTATTTTTAAAGTGAATCATGTATAAAATATGAAAATTGATAGTTGTATATAACATTATATTCGTAAAGTGAACTAGAATGTATTAAATGTGATAAATGATAGTTGAATTTAGCATTGTATTTTTTAAAGTGAAATAACATATGTCCAATATTATAAATGATAGTTGAATATAACATTGTATTTTTAAAGTGAAATAACATATGTGCAATATGATAAATGATTGTAGAGCCTAGTAACATATTTAAGAATATGATAAATGATAGACTGACATAGCATTTTAACTATATGCAAAACGATAATATAATTTAGCATTTTTGAACTAGCATGTATAGAATATAATGAATGTAGTTGAATTTAGCATTGTATTTTTTAAAAGTGGACTAGAATGTGTAAAACATTTCAAATAATAGTTGCATATAGCATTGTATTTTTTGTCAAATACAAGAGAATGTGTTGCAAATGATTTTTTTTAAATGAATATAACATTATAATTGTTGAAATATTGCAACATGCATTGTATATTGAAAAGTGATAGTTGCACATATCATTTAAGATTTTGAATTACAAATGCATCCATTTCATATGAAGAATGATAATTGATTATATTATTTGAATTTTTTACTTAAACACTATGCATTACATACATAATGATATCTGAATATCGCATTTGAAAATATTGAAATACATTAGGATGCATTGCATAAGTAGAATACGAAATGATAGGAGAATATAGCATAACATTTAAAAAAAAAATCAATAGCTGCAGCGCGTTGAACGACTTGGACGGTAGTGATGGCTTGGAGCGGCTAAGGCATGAGGTCGGCGACGGAAGTGGAGGTTAAGGCGACGGCTTGAGGAGGTCGCGACATCTGCATCGATGGTGGCGGTGGCATCTGCATCGACGGCGGCGACGGCACCTGCGTCGACGGCGGCGGCCTCTACTTCGGAAGGCTATCAACGGAAAAAGATGAAATCGCGATGAGGAAAGCTATTCAAGGGAAGAAGACGATTGTCCTTCTGGCGAAATAATAAAAGTTACGTCCCCGCTTTATAATTTATTATAATGTTTTTCCTTTAAACTAATTTACTGTTTATTATATATATAAACTATTGAAAATATTCATGTGTTGAATAAAGGACTAGAACGATAAAAATCATATTTTTATCATGTGTGTGAAGTCGAAAACATTCATGTGTTGAATATATAGATGGAACAATAAAATCTACATTTTTATTGTGAATATGAAGTGCTAAAAATATTCATGTGTTGAATAAATATTTTTGATGATAAAAATATCATTTTTATCAAATATATGAAATGAATATAGTTTTGAAATCGAAGAAAGAATTCTATTTATATAAATATAATTAAAATAAATCGAATAACGAAGCTGTAGTTCGTATTTTGAAACCGTGATTTCAAACGATTAGTGCGGGAGATCCGACCATCGGATTTTCCCTAAACCGCAACTGTTGGGTTCGCCTTGGAAATATCTTTCCAACGATACCCACTGTGTGAAGATCCAACGGTTGGATTATCTAGAATGTTAAATTCAAATCTGTAGAAAAACAGCGCTAGAGTCGATTATATTTATATATAAATATAAATATAATTAAAAATAATCGAATAACGACGCTGCAGTTCATATTTTGAAATCGTAACTTCAAACGATTAGTGCGGGAGATCCGACCGTCGGATTTTCCCAAAACTAAAACCATTGGATTCGTTTTGAAAAGATCTTTCTAATGATATAAAATTTGTGAAGATCCAACGGTTAGATTTTCAGATATGTGTAAATCAAATCTGGATAAAAACAACGTCACGGCCGCGTTATGGCCTGAAGCGTTGTTTTGAATGAATTGGCTATTTTTAAATAAATAAAAATAGCGATAAATCGTGGTAAAATATTATAAACGATATGGAGTGGAAATAAACTGAATTTGCTTGGTTTATGTGATATTTGATGGTTGAATGTGTTTGGCGTGAAAATTACATTAAAGAACAGAATTAGTGATATCGAATAATTTAACCATTGAAATGAATTGATTTGAAATTCTAAATATACGTGAATTATTTGAAAAGGCCGAGTTAATTCTCATTTCAAATAATTGATCGACGAGTGAAAGTCGAAGATATGAAGACGGTGCAAGGCCGATGATCTTCACGTCGAATGGAGGGGTGCTACTGATGCTCATGATAGGAGTAGCTACCTTGACGGGGCTGAAGTAGTAGCCGTCCGGACGTACTTGTTGATTGTACGGATATGCGAGGTATTGAGTGCCTCCGGTTTCGTTCAGACCCAGAACGAACGTGTAAATGGACTGTGTGTCTGACATTGGATTTTTTCTGTGCTGATTGATCTCTATTAAATATATATCTGTTTGGCGGCGGAGAATTTATTCTCTTGCTTAACGCCCTTCTCTGAGACGTACGAGCTCAGAGGTTATATATCGATAGAAATCAGTCGCATGGAGTGAATTGCCTGTGTGGCATGCCTAAGTGGCAGATGATCAAGTCTTCTGTTGAAAAGCAAAGTCTTGTGGTTGATGATCAAAGCACGGCCTGTGTGGCATAGCTTTGTGTATAACGTGAATTCGCGAGCCTCATACCCCGGTATGAACCAGAAACGGGAGAGGACCTCAGGGAGGACATGTGTTTCTTTCTAGCTAGGGTTGTGTCAGTGACCTACCAGCCCTGACATTTATATTATTTTCACCTGTGTGGTTGTTTCTATTGCGAGGCGCCTCGGATATATCGGTCGATCCGGGACCGATGGAGTCATTGGGCTCATTTACGCCCCAAAGGGCAGGGAAACGCAGTGTTCAGGCATTTTAATCCACATCGGTGGACTGGCCCTAACGATCCAAGGGTCGATGCGTTCTGATCCTAAGGCTCGGGCAAGAGAGTCTCGAATTCGGTAAGGATTATCTTTTGCCTTGGTTTATGATGGAAATCCAATTTCCAAATACGACATCGTGCGGTTTTGATTGTATATATATATGGCGACATGATATATGGTACCCATGCCGTCTATGATTGACAGTGATGATTGAAATTGTTTTTGAAACATATATACACTAGCAATAATATCAGATGACTTTTTTGCTCGTATCAAGCATATTTTGGCCATTATAAGGTAAAACTCTGTCCTCCGGTTTGAGTTGCATTGTGTGATGGGAACCGGGTCTTATAATGGCTTCATTTTTATAAAAAGCATTGCGATGTTTAAAAGATTTATTTGTTTTAAAGCACTGACAATCCAATGGAGTAAACCCGTTCCATGAAAGTGGCGTGGTCCTGTGATTAGCCTTATTGTAAAATGTGTTAAGTAGATTTCTCATACCAGTCCCATGACTGACTCGTGGTTTGTTTCACTTGCAAACTCGGGTGCCCCTATTTCTACACGGGCAGCCTTGTATTCAGGTTTTAGCAGGCTCTTTCCGGATAGCTGGAGCTGAAGATGGATTCTATCATTTATCTCTTTTTATGTTGTTCAGCTCCTGTTGTACATATTATGTTTTCTTTTCCGCTTTAGACATTTATGTATAGCTGAACTGTACTGTACTAAGTATGATCTTGTATACTGTGTAACTCTGATGATTGTGTTTATCCAGTGTATTCTATTATACGTTATCTGGCGTATTTATTTTTGTTCTGCTGTTATCTGTTTATATGTTATATTCCAAAGTTTACCCTTGCCACCGTATCATCGGGGTTTGGGGTCGTCACACATGACTGACCTGGAGTTTATTGTTTTAACCTAAACTCTGGGCCCCTATTTTCCACACGGGCAGCTAGTAGTTGTGTTTTTGCAGATATTTATTTTCCAGGATCCTGGATTTACAGCCGAAGCTATATTCGGAAAGCTCTGTATCCGTGTATTTCTTTCAGTTGTGTTATGTACTATTTTTCCTCTGCTTTGTATTTTAACCTCTGATATTATTTTATATCTGCTGTGTAATATTTATTCATAATCTAATTCTTGTACTCTGATGTAAATTATTGTAACAACAAAGAAATTTTCTATTGTTTGTGTTCTGATTTGTCGTGTTCTCAACTCAATCCGGGCTTTCCCGAAAGGGCGAGTTTGGGTCGTTTCATTTGTGGTATCAGAGCTTTGGTTTACAGAGCTCGAGAACAGTACACATTAGATTCGAATGAAAATTCATCAGAGTTGGATTAGTATCCAACGAGAATGACTCGTTTGAGATGGGATCAGTAGTATCCTAGAACGAGTGGGAAAAGTGTTATTTTTAAAATAAAAATGAAAACAAATTTTGTTTTGAAAATTTAAACCGTATAATACGTATTTTTGTATTTTAATTGAAATTGATTTTTGACAATCGAGTATATGAAGATTTTGCATATACGCCTTGTAAACATGTATACAAAGCCTTCAATATACTGGATAGATATAGAATCACGCTCTAGTTGCCCGGAGATGATTCTGATGATGGCATGTCATCATCAGCATTTATGTTTGAGTTTCTAAAGTGGGATATCTATATATTTCCAATTGACTGGTGTGAGAACCAAAACTAGATAGGGTTTGTCAATTGTGTTTCGGCACCGAAATTATGATTTTTGAATATGTCTAAAAGTATATGTTTGAAAAGCTAAACAACTAATTGATTGTTGGTTGCTATGTGTGATTATTAGTTCAACTAATTAAAATTATTGGAATAACAAAACCAATATAAGAATGTATGGTAAATTTTGCCAAATCAAATCAAATATTGAGCTGAATTGAAAATTGATTGGAATTGCATACATGTACATATATACGTGTGAACTGGTCATAGCATGGAAGCTAAGAAGAGGAATAAAATTGTATCCCCGACAAATCGGTACATGTTACACTGTATTTCTTAGGTTTTGATGATTTTATAAGCCGATTGGATAGCCGCATGGATTTTTCTTTTGGATTGGTGAGGGGCCTGTTAGGCTAGTTTCAGTTTTAAATATCAACCCGTACAAAGGAGGTTATGGCGAAAGTTTTCGAAAATTTAGGGTGTTAGCCAAATTTTTGAAAAATTAGAAAATTCTAAGAAACTGAAAAGTTGAAGAATGAAAGCCAGAATGAAAGTTGAGTTGGTTAGTTAAACAACTTTCAACTCCGTTCCTTTTCGAGGACGAAAAGATTTTAAGTGGGGGAGATTGTAAAAACCCAGATTTTCAGAACCAATTTTTTTTTTTTTTTTAGCCATTTTAATGAGTTTTGGAAATTTAAAATGATTTATATTAAATAATAACGACTAAAAATTTATTTTAATCGAAGTTAGAACGAATAAATCTATTTTAATAATAAAACTAGTCTAAAATGGCGCGGTACTTTGAAAATTCCATTATAAATTTCAAATGAATGTACAGAATTCAAAATAAACCCGATTTCAGTAAAACCAGAATTATTTGAATCTGTTTAAATATATCTTTCTAATGAATGTGAAAAACTGATATTTCATAATATAAATTGAAAGTTATGTCCAGTTTAAAATTTGAAATAGTCGTTATGGAATTTATATATATTTTATATAATATATAGCCCTTAAAAATAGCCATTTTGCAAATGACCTCCGTTTTCGATGAAACCACTTTTGCTAGATTCGAAATATCGAATTATTGCTAGATTCCAATTTTCATAATTTTTTGAATTAATATGTGAGCGTGGCAAATTTAAATACGTTTGGTAATTTCAGTTTGAATTTAATCAACTGAAAAATGTCCATTTTTCAAACGGCCTCCAAATTCGACAAAATTAGTTTTGTTAGGACCGTATATTCAAAACATAGCTAGATTTATTTTTCGGGAATTTTTGGAGTCAATGTGTGGCCCCGGTAAATTAAAATGTACGTTAAAATCAATTTTGAACGTTAAATTAATTTATATTTTAATTTTGATGAAAACTGATCGTAACAGTCGAATTGGCTTACCGGACATATCCCATTATGTTCGGAAAGGTCGTTATTTAGCTAGAGGCGACAGTCATTGCGTTTGATTTAGAGTTCAAAATAAAAAGTTACTTTTTGGGAATTAATTAATTAAATAAATAAAATATATATAAAAGCGTGTAAACCCTAAATTATCTCCCCAAACAAATCATGCGCCCCTTTTTAAATTGAAACCCGTAAAACCGCTGCCCCCTCCCATTGCCACCGCACGTCGACGCCTTCCCCCTCGGGCCTGCCAACGCCGCGTCGCCGCTCCCCTTGGCCATCCCCTCCTCCTCCGCACCTCCTCCCCCTTCTCCGAACCTCCACAGCCCCTTTCTCCCCCAAAAACCACACCTCCGACCAACTGTGGGCTCGCCGTCGTCACTACACCCCGTCTGCCTCCCCCCTAGACGTCGGCCGCGCCACTCCCGACCCCCGAAACCGCCTATAAGTTTTTTTTGTTTTTTTATTTTATTTAATGTAATTAATTTTAAAAAGATAAAAATCCATTTTTATATATTATAGCATTGCTTAAAAAAATGGATTTTTACGTATATAGTTATGGAATAAAAATGTGATTTTCATATATGTAGTAGCGTTATAAAAATATGATTTTTTTAAAATATATATAGCATTGTTAAAAATATGTTTTTTAATATAAATCATGTGAAATCGATAGTGTTGGAATCAAGATGAAGAACGATATGCCTGAAACAAATCCAAATCTAAACCGTTAAATTAACGAATGGCGGAGTGGAAACCAGAGGTGAGAACTCATTCTCACTTAATTTATTTTACAGTTAAATATATATTAGGATGCAGACGAAGCTTAGGCGCCCCCGAAACTATTTATTGTACAAATCATGTTGTTTGATTTGGATTGTATTATGAAAATTTGGTTGTTGATTGATTATGAATAGGTTGAAATTGGTTTGTGTATGGCGCGAGCCAGTATTAGGCGAGGGATAAGGCTAGACCTTATTCCGGTTTTAATATCGCGCCGTTATGCAGTCGAAATTTTCTAAAATGTGTTAGAAAAATTTATCGATAGTTAAAATTATTATTTTTAACATATATATGAGATATATAAAATGGATATGTTATGTAATAAATACTAGTTCGCTAAAAATATTATTTTAGTTTATAACTGCAATGAATAAAATTATTTAGTCGTTGTATACAAATTTATAAGCAAAGTTATAAAGTTCTATATATTTATTGGATAGTTAAAAATAAGCTTACACATCCATTTGCAAGTCGGACGACTTGTTTATGCTCACCTATTTTTGTGGTATCGATTAGAACGATAATTTTTACATATCGCCTAAGTGCACAAATAATAATAATTATTTGATGGTTGAAACTCCACACGGGTATTGGGATGATATTTGACGTACATTAATCTCAATTGTTTAGTTGTATGTCAATCGATAGGTTGATAGACTGTTGTAAGCGTTAATTATTTATATTTAACGCTTTTGCAGTTGTGTAATGCACTCTGGATGATGGTTGATTGTATATCATTATTGTTGTGTACATGCATGTATGAAATCCATATAAATAACATTATATGGTAATTGATTGTGTCTGATTCCAATTCAAAAAGGAACAAATATTCTAAAATAAGGAAATATTTTAAAATAATATTCAGTGAAGGATTAAAATGTGAATTTGATGTCCGAATTTGGATGGACACGAAAATATTGAAATATATGAAGCCGTGTTGTTTAGATTTGCGCTATTTTGACGCGAACGATATTTATATCGATTATATTCACTTTTATAATGAATATTGAAAGGAAATGATTTCAAAATCTGATATTTTGAAAATATTATCATTTAAATATTATAATGATAAGGAATATTCAATTTTGATTAAACATTAAAATGAAAGTGGAAATCGTTTTAAAACGAATTTATAAACAATTTATAAAATACGTTTTAAATGGAAATCGATGAAATATATTATATATATATATATATATATTATATATTTAATGGCCTGAATAGAATGCGCCGCGCCGCGACCGTTCGCGAATTTCGACCATTAACTTCGAATTGACATTATGGGAGATTCGACCGTCGGATTCTCTTAAAACCGGGACCATTGGGTTCGTATCGAAAAGTCTTTCCAACGAATATAAGAGATTTGAAATCTAACGGTTGGATTTGGAATTATGTCCAAATCAAATTCAGAAAAGGTCATTGTAAGTGCAGCTCGACGACCGTTTACGGAAATCGATTGAAAGGGCCTTGATAAAAATATTAAAAATACTAATAATTTGTGTAAAATCATAATAAATGATTAGGAAGGAATTTGGATGAAAAATTCCATGTTTGTAAAGATAAAAATATTTTTTTTATCAAAATGAACTAATTATTAAGTAGAATAATAATCCAATATTTTAAAAAAAATGGATTTGAAATGGTTTTAAAAATAACCAGAATTTTCCAGTGAATAAATTGGAATGGAAATAATCTTCGGAATATTTTGATATTGGATTCCGTGGTTATACGGATATTGTTATGGGAATTAGGAAGATACAGATATCGTTATTCCCAATACGATATCCATTAGTTTCAGGATTTGATATTAAATATAAGCCGATATAATTTCTATTCAGAGCCTTGTATTTAATATTAAATTGGATTTTGTATTTATTGTGAACAGTGTCTTAAATAACACTGTTCTTAAACCCAGTTGAGAAAAGAATAAATCTTTTAATTAAGATTTGGTGAAGTTTTCCAATTAATTGATATTTAATTGGAATTGAATAAAAGGATTGGATTTTGGGTTTGTCGTGAATGGTGTCTTCAATAACACTGTTCTTAAACCCCGTGTGAAAAGAATAAATCTTTTAATTAAGATTACTAGAGTTTCCAATTATATTTGGTAATTGGAAAAGAATGGAATTTGAATTGAGTTTATTGTGAACTGTGTTTTAAATGACATTCGTTATTCCATAATTAATGAAATGCGATTTTGGGTTTGTCATGAACTATGTTTTAAATGACATTGGTTCTTTAACCCAGATAAAGACAGGAATTCATGTCTAACATTGTATTTCGAACTGTATTGTTGATCCTTGCTAAATATATATCTGTGTGGTGGCGGAGAATTTATTTTCTTGCTAAACACTCTTCTCTAAGACGTACGAGCTTAGAAGTTATATATCAGAAGAAATCAATGGTATGGTGTAGATTGTCGATGCGACATGTTTGATTTCCCAATGTTAAATAATGATTTTTGGGAAGATTAAAACTTAATGGAGTTTTAATGAATCTTTAATTAGATTGAAATGTGAATGAGATAATTTAAATTATCAAATTTGGGAAATGATCGAAAATGGAGTACCACCAGATTTTACTCCAAGCAATAACTAAATCTTTAATTAGATTTGAACATGAGATGGTAATCAAATTTACCGATAACACTGTGGTGTTTGATATGCAGTATTACCAGTTTTGCTCCATGGAATGAATAGGTTGGGATTGGGATTAATGAATAAATGATTACTTCGATAAGGCTCGATAATCTCGACTAGTTTGGATAAACCTTAATTCGGTTTGAATTGATATCCAAAGGAAGATTAAAGAATAAATTTAAAGAATTTATCTTTGATAAAATTAATGGGAACCTTTCCCTAAAGATGTGAATATTTGAATAAAAGAAAATTCAGAATTGGAATGAGGCGTATGTTGTGTTTTTATAGCACTTGGTTGCAAGATATGTGAATTATTCGGAAAGGCCGGGTTTATACCCATTTTGAATAATTGATTCGACAATAAATCGACGATGAAGACGGTGGCTGAAGACCGTAGGTCTTTACATCGTTTGGATGATTACTGATGTCTTCATTGGGCTGTACACCCAAGACAAGGTAATTACTGGTGACCGTCCAGATGTACTTGGAGATCGACTGGATATGCGAGGACCTCTCTCCTGTATTGGACATATGGGACGAGGAATAATCCGGTTTCGTTCAAACCCAGAACGAACTAGTAAAAGGATGTGTGTCTAACATTGAATTTTATTCTGCGTTGATTGATCTCTATTAAATATATATATGTTTGGTGGTGGAGAATTTATTCTCTTGCTTAACACCCTTCTCTAAGACGTACGAGCTCAGAGGTTGTATATTGATAGATATCAGTCGCATGGCATGAATTGCCTGTGTGGCATGGTGAGATGCAAATGATCAGGGCTTCTGTTGAAAAGCAGAATCTTGTGGTTGATGATCAAAGCACGGCTTTAAATAGCATAGCTTTGTGTATAGCGTTAATTCCTGAGTCTCGCACCTCGTTATGAGTCAAAAACGGGATAAGGGACGCAAGGAGGACATGACGTTTCCTTCTAACTATGGGTGGTGTCATGGTATGGAGCCCAGGCATTTATCTATTTTTACCTATGTGGATGATGGATAGCGAGGCACCTTGGATATATCGGTTACTACGGAGCCGATGGATAGGTCCTATAGAACCGGGAAACGTGTGCTTAGGCATAATTAATCCGCTAAGTGTAGACCGGCCCTGTAGGATCCAAGGGTTCGCCAGCGTCTGAATTCTGAGGCATTTGCTAGAGTGTCTCGAAGCCGGTGAGGAGTACATCGCTTGCCTCGACTCATGACGGAAATCCAATTTCCAATACGTGACATATCGATTTTGATTGTAGAGCCCAGTATGACGACATGATATATGGTACCCATACCGTCTATGATTGATACATTTATATTTGATTTTGATTTTGATACTATACACTTATAGTAATATCAAAATGATTTGTTTTAAACGTACCAAGCATGTTTGGCTATTATAAGGGAAAACTCTATCCTCTGGCTTGCGTTGCATTGTGTGAGGAGACCTGAGTCTTATAATAGCTTCATTTTTCCAAAAAGCATTGCGTTGTTTGTTATATACACTGGTATTCTTGGGAGAAAACTCGTTCCGTGTTATACAGCGTAGTCTCTTGATATACTTTATTTTAAAGTAAAGATTAAATAACTGTTTTAGTTCTCACACCAGTCACATGACTAACCTGGAGTTTATTGTTTTAACCTAAACTCTGGGTGCCCCTATTTTCCACACAGGCAGCTAGTAGTTGTGTTTTTGCAGATATTTCTTTTCCAGGATCCTGGATTTACAGCTGAAGCTATATTCAGAAAGCTCTGTATCCGTGTGTTTCTTTCAGTTGTGTTATGTATTTTCCACTGCTTTGTATTTTAATCTCTGATATTATTTTATATCTACTGCGTAATATTTATTCATACTCTGATTCTTGTACTCTGATGTAAATTGTTGTAACAGCAATGAAATGTTCTATTGTTTGTGTTCTGATATGTCGTGTTCTCAACTCAACCCAGGCATTCCCGAAAGGGCGAGTTTGGGTTGTTTCAGTTTTAGTGGTAACCCAAATCATGCAATAATTCTTCTTTCTTTCGCTACATGGCATTCATAGTTTTAACGGTAACCCAAATCATGCAACAAAATTTTCTTTCGTTTAGAACCCCAAAAAAATAATACTAATAAACCATTGATCCTTCATAAAAAGGGCGTGTTACACTATGTTGGATTTATGTCCTTATATGCAGCCATAGGCAACATGAAGGCAAATGAACCAGTCAGATAACGTTGGTTTAGTTAATATTTAAAGAGTTGAATGAAAAGGAATTATCCGAGTCTGGCGGAAAATA
Organism: Allium sativum; assembly: GCA_030737875.1. Lineage (NCBI taxonomy): Eukaryota > Viridiplantae > Streptophyta > Magnoliopsida > Asparagales > Amaryllidaceae > Allium > Allium sativum. The sequence goes on along the minus strand of CM060919.1, from coordinate 245,640,423 downwards.
AAATAAAGGAAAGTTGTGGCAGATTACCTAAGTAGATATAAATATTAAAAAGTTTGAAAATGAAACCCTTACTGATTTTGATGAAGATAATCCAATCAATTTAGCTTTTGCATATTATTTATGACATACACATACATGGAGATAAACGACAACTGAAATTTGCAACAACTTTGAACACGTAAAATACATTACAGTGCTTATTTACATATTTTTATAAACAATAATAATAACACCAACAATAAATCTTGATAAAAATAAGAGTAATAATTTCAGAACAGTTGACATATAATTGTGAAGACATTTAAGCCCATAACATTTTCAAGTTTATCAGAAACATTAATGAAGTAATAAACCTTTCGAAACCTCATGATGTACAAAAACAATAATATGGTAGTAAAATTATAGTTTGAACGACCTATTAACTCATAAAACGAAAACCGGTACACAATGAAAGCCTCAAAAACTATGTATGTACTTGATACACATTGGAATCTATCATAAAAAGTTGTAGTTGATTTTGAAGAAAACTGTAATTCTTAACGAAAGAGAGAAAATAATATAGTCATTCATTTAATTACAGCTATCGGTCAAAACTATCAACCATTTCATCAAACAATTGGACTACAAAATCTAAACTATGCCATTGCATAACTCAAGGCACGTATAATGAAGCTGGGGGATTGTCACCATAAAAAAACAGGGAAAAAAAATCAAAATAAATAGAAGAACTCACTGTATCAAACATTTTCAAAGCTGAAATGTATGTCCGAATGAATCACTGTCAATATTTGAAATAATAGATGATGATCTAGTTGGGTAGCATGTTCTTTTAAGATTAGGCACTATGTAGTCAATAGAATAAGCAGGTTGAAATGAAAACTGAGTAACAAAATAAAGAGGTAAATGAAAATTTAGTAATGGAATATAAAATGCAGTATAAAAGTTGCATGAAATTTTATAAATCGAAAATAAAATTCAATCCCAATATAAAGAAAATAAAGACTTACCAATCAAATTATTTATGTAAATTATAGAACTTCCAAGTAGAGTAGTTATCCCAATATTAGCAGCCAGTATTGTAGTTATCCTAATAGTAGCACTATTGTCTCTAAGAAGTAGTTTTTGGTATAAATAACCAAATATAAATTCCAGCATTAACGTCCAAATAAACAAACAAAAACAACAAAGAACAAATGAAAATGAAAAATACAAAAACAAAGAGCTTACAGAACAACAGAATATCTCGATGGTAATCTTCAGTCAAAATAAGCAGTTTTGCGATTTGGATCAAATAGCTTTCGGCCTGCAGTACTGTAACAACTCGGATTTTCAGAACCAATTTAAATTTTTTATTTTTGCTATTTTAATGGATCATGAATATTTAAAATGATTTATTTTAAATAAAAACGATTTAAAATTTATTTTGAACATAGTTAGAACGTATAAATTTATTTTAATTATAAAACGAGCCTGAAATGGTGTGGTAGTTTGAAAATTCGATTTCGTATTTCAAATAAATATACAGAATTCAAAATAAATCGGATTTTAGTAAAACCAGAAATATTTGAATCTATATAATTATATCTTTCTAACGAATGTGAAAAATTCAGATTTGATAATATGAATTGAAAGTTATGCCCAGTTTAAAATTTAAAACAGTCGCTATGGAATTTATATATTTTTTAATATAATATATAGGGTGCGTTTTTTTACAGGTCCCTATTAAGTTTCAAAATTAGGCTCACATCCGGTCATAAACTTATTGTAAGTTTAGTCCCTTTTTTTCGAAAATACGTAAAAAAACGTAAATTAATATTTAAATAAATTATGCATTCTATAAAAAATTCAGTCCAAAAAACAACAAAAAACATGGAAAAAACAAGAAAATAGCAAAAAAGCACAGTTAAATGCATAATATTATGCACATATTTTATTTTGTTGCATGCATATGTGCATGTATTCCAGTTCTTACATCCACCTTGATTTGTTTGCATATTTTTGCGCATGTACTGCGTATTTCTTGCATAGAAGTATGCAATAATTCATAACAGCGCAACTCAGTATATTTTTATTTGCATTCAAGTGTGTAAATAAAACTGGAAACATGCACACATGTGTGCAACAAATATGCAGGCAAAAACGTTAGATGAATTTCCTTTATGCAATAGTTGCATACATGTGTGCAACTATTGGCCTTACTTGCATACATGTATGCAACTTTTTTTTTAATTGGCGTGTACTCCTGAGATTATTTCCGGATTTTAGAATTTTTTTTAATCACTGCCACTTTATTTTCTTGCACATATTGAAGGAGGCGGAAGAAAACAAAGAAGGTGGCGGAAGTTTCAAAATGGATGAGGCGGAAGTAAAAATTAGGGGCGGGTTTATAATTAAAACTTGAGAGGGATGTGGCGTGTACTAAGTTTGCTTTTAGGGATGTGTCCCTAATTTTCACTAATATATATATCCCTTAAAAATTACCATTTTCCAAACGACCTCCGTTTTCAATAAAACCACTTTTGTTGGATCCAGAATGTCAAATTATTGCTAGATTCCAATTTTCATAATTTCTGGAATTAACGTGAGAGCGTGGTGAATTTAAACGCGTTTGGTACTTCCAGTTTGAATTGAATCGACCAGAAAAAAGGCCATTTTTCAAACAGTATCTAAATTCGACGAAATTATTTTTGTTAGGACCGTATCGTCAAAACATAGCTATATTTATTTTTTGGGAATTTTTGGAGTCAGGATATGGCCCTGGTAAATTAAAATGTACATTTAAATTCCATATATATTGTTTATATTTTAATTTAAAGATAAACTGATTAAAACAGTCGAATTGGCTTATGAAACATATCTCATTGTGTCCGGAATGGGGGTATTTAGCCAGGGGCAACAGTCGTTATGTTCGATTTTGAATTCGTATGAATAAGAGGGTATTTATGAAATTTAATGAAATAAAAATATATTTTCTATAAATACCGGCCAATGAAATTTTTCTAAAACCCTAATTAAATTCCTCAGAAGATCCTGCCACTCTCTGCGATTAGCGACTAAAACTGTTCCCTTTTAATCCCTTAATTTCTTCCACCATACAGCGAATTAAGCTATAATTGTTAAACGAAAATGGATCTACTCCTTGAGATCTTGTTATCCATACGACGATGATCCGTTCTAGGGTTTCGTGGTGGTTGTGGCAGCGCCTCAAAGGGGGCAGCGTCCAAAGACGAATTATGGCGCAATGGGACGTTCGAGTGTGTTAGAGGGGGGCGACGCAGGTAGCTGACGTGGAGGGCTACATGGAGGTGGTGGTTGACCGAGGGTTGGAGGCGCGGATTAAGGGGCGGCGGCGGAATCTAGTTTGGAGCGATGGGTCGGTATGTCACGATGTAGAAGAAAGGTTAAGGGGTTTTAAATTTTAATTAATTACTTTAATTAATTACATAATTATCTCGTATTGTTTAATGTTTAAAAATAAATAACTTTGCCATACGATGTGGGAATTCAGAAATTTCAGTTGCATTGGAATCAGAAAATTAAGAGCTTCGCAATGGAACTGATTGGGACAGAATTACGGAGCACCTTAGAAATTCAGGAAAATTTCAACCCAAAATGTTCAGAAATAAAGACTGACCGAGTGGATCCCAAAGTGAGAACTCCTTCTCACTCTAATTATTTTACAATTTAATATATCCTAGGTTGCAGATGGGGCTTAGTAGCTCCTTGCACTATTTATTGTACAAACCATTGATGTTTGATTGGATTGATTGTGGTGGTGAAATTGACTGTATTGTGGTTGACAATATTCATGTGATTGAATAAAATGTTTAATCATTAAAAATATCATTTTTAATGTGAAATAAAACTATATAAAATAGTCATGTATCGAAATAAATATTCATTTACAAATCGTACGATTTGTTTATGTACACTCATTTAACTGACATTGATTGGGACGATATATTTTACACATCGTCCAACTGCACAAATAAAATCTGTGTTTGTTGATTGAAACCCCACATGGGTATTGGGATGATATTTGACGTACACTAATCTCAATTGTTTAGTTGTATGTCAATCGATGGGTTGACAGACTGTATAAGTGTTATTTTTTTTAATGCTTATACAGTGGTAAAATGCATTCTGGATGTTGTATGAAACTTTGATGATTGTTTATCATTATCGTTGTATACATGCGATGTATGAAATCCATATAACTGGGATTATATGGTAATTAATTAAATCTAAGTCCAATTCAGAATTAACGAATTTATTAAGAAATATTCAATTTTGATTGAAAAATTGAAATGAAGTAGAAATCGTTTTGAAATGAATTTAAAACGAATTTATTAAGAAATATTCAATTTTGATTTAAAAATTGAAATGAAGTAGAAATCGTTTTGAAATGTTAAAACAAATTTATTAAGAAATATTCAATTTTGATTTAAAAATTAAAATGAAGTAGAAATCGTTTTAAAACGAATTTATTAAGAAATATTCAATTTTGATTATATATTGATCTGTTTTCCATGAAGATTCCAATTTGAATGGAAGATGATTTGGGGTTTATCGTGAACTGTGTTTTAAATGACACTGGTTCTTTAACACAGTTAAAGACAGGATTAATTTTCCTAAAGTTGAATGATCATAAAGTAATGATTTTTGAGATTAAAACTGAACTAGAGTATTAATGAATCTTTAATTAGATTGAAATGAAAATGGCATAATTAAATTTATCGAATTCATGAAATGATCGAGAATGGAGTACCGCCGGTTTTACTCCAGGCGATAGTTAAATCTTTAAGTAGATTTGAACGTGAAATGGTAATTAAAATTTACCGATAATGCCGTTGGTGTTAAATATGGAGCACTACCTGTTTTGCTCCATGGGATGAATAGGTTGGGATTGGGATTAATAAATAAATGATTACTTCGATAAGATTCAGTAATCCCGACTGGTTAATAAACCTTAATTTGGTTTAGAATTGTGAAAAGATAAAATAAAATCTATTGAAATGATATCCAAAGGAAGATTAAAGAATAAATTTAAAAGAGTTTATCTTTGATAAAATTAATGGGAACCTTTTCCTAAAGATATGAATATTTGAATAAAAGAATATTCTGGATTGGAATGAGGCGTATGCGTATGTTGTGTTTTTATAGCACTTGATTATAAGATACGCGAGTTATTCGGAAAGACCGGGTTCATGCCCATTCTGAATAACTGATTCGACGATAAGTCGACGATAAAAACAGTGGTTGAAGACCGGAGATCTTCACATCGTTTGGATGATTACTGATGTCTTGATTGGGCTGTACACCCAAGACAAGGTAATAAGTGGTGATCGTCCAGACGTACTTGGAGATCGACTGGATATGCGAGGACCTCTCTCCTGTATTGGACATATGGGACGAGGAATAAGGTGCCTCCGGTTTCGTTCTGACCTAGAACGAACTAGTAAATGGATGTGTTTCTGACATTGGATTTTATTCTGTGTTGATTGATTTCTATTAAATATATATCTATTTGGTGTCGGAGAATTTATTCTCTTGCTTAACACCCTTCTCTGAGACGTACGAGCTTAGAGGTTATATATCGATAGACATCAGTCGTATGGCGTGAATTGTCAGTGTGGCATGCTGAGATGCAAATGATCAAGGCTTCTGTTGAAAAGCAGAGTCTTGTGGTTGATGATCAAAGCACGGCTTTAAATAGCATAGCTTTGTGTATAGCATTAATTCGCGAGCCTCACACCCCGGTATGAACTAGAAACGGGAGAGGACTGCAGAGAGAATATGCGTTTATTTCTAGCTAGGAGTGGTGTCATGGAATGGAGCCCAGACATTTTTACTTATGTGGATGATGGAAAGCGAGGTACCTCAGATATATCGGTCAGTACGGGGCCGATGGATTGATATGGTCGACATACTGACTAGACTTACGCCCCATAGGGCGGGGAAACGTATTGTTCAGGAATCACTACTCCTCAAACGTAAGAGAGGACCGGCCCTGAAGATCGAAGGTGCAGTTGTGGTTGAGCCTGAGGCACGGGCTAGAGTGTCTCGAGTTCGGTAAGGACGATCCCTTGCCATGGTTCATGATGGAAATCCAATTTCCAATACGACATCGTGCAGTTTTAATTGTAACTAGTATGGCGACATGATATATGGTACCCATGCCGTCTTTGATTGATACATTTATATTTTAAGTTGATTTATACACTATGCACTTATAATAGTATCAAACGATTTGTTTTAAACGTACCAAGCTTGTTTGGCTATTATAAGGGAAAACTCTATCCTCCGGCTTGCGTTGCATTGTGTGATGGGACCTGAGTCTTATAATAGCTTCATTTTTTCAGAAAGCATTGCACTGGTATTCTTAGGAGAAAACCCGTTCCATGTTATATGGCATGGTCCCTTGATTTACTCTGCTTTAAAGTAAAGTTTTAAATAACTGTTTTAGTTCTCACACTAGTCCCTTGACTGACCTGGAGTTTATTTTTTTAACCTCAACTCTGGGTGCTAATATTTTCCACATGTGCAGCCAGTAGTTTTGGTTTTGCTGATTATTTCTTTTCCTAGGATCCTGGATTTACAACTGAAGCTATATTCGGAAAGCTCTGTATCCGTGTATTTATTTCAGCTGTGTTATGTATTATTTTCCGCTGCTATGTAAATTATTTTAATCTCTGATATTTTCTGATGTATATTATTTATTCATACTCTATTATATTCTTGTATTCTGATGTAAATTGTTGTAATAGCAATGAAGTGTTCTTCTATTTGTGTTTCGATTTGTCTTGTTCTCATTATAATCCGTGTTTTCCGGTCTCCTCGGAGGCTAGCGAATTCGGGTCGTAACATCTTTGGTTTACAGTGCTCGAGAACAAGACAAATTAGCACCGAACGAAAGAATTCATCAGAGATTGGATTAGTAATATCCAATGAGAATGACTCGTTAGATATAGGATCAGTAGTATCCTAGAATGAGTTAAAAGAGTATTATTTATTAAAAACAAATTTGTTTTGAAAATTTAATCTTATTATACCTATTTGAGTATATTATTTTATTTATTTTGGACAATCGAGTATATGAAGATTTTGCATATACGCCTTTCAAACGTGTATACAAAGCCTCAAATATACTGGATGGATATAGAATCACACTCTAGTCGCCCGGGCATGATTTTGATGATGAAGTATACCATCACCAGTGTTTATGTTCGAGTTTCGAAAGTGGGATACCTATATATTTCTAATTGACTGGTGTGAGAACCAAAACTAGATAGGGATTATTGTTTGTAAATTAGTCTTGAAATTGGATTTATGAGTATACATTAAAGTTATATGTTTGAAAAGTTAACCAACTAATTGATTGCTGGTTTTCTTGTTTGATTATTAGTTCAACTAAATAAAATTATTGGAGTGATCAAACCAATAAGAGGATGAAAGGAAAATTTTAGCCAAATCAAATCAAATATTGAACTAAATAGAAAATTTGTTAGAATTGCATACATATACTTGTATATCTATAGAACAAGTCATAGCATGGAAGCTAAGAAGAGGAGTAAAATTGTATACCCGACAAATAGGTACATGTTTATTGTATTTCTTGGGTTTTGATGATTTTATGAGTTGATTGGCTAACCGCTTGGCATTTTCTTTTTCTTTTGGTTGATGAGGGCCCGGTGAGGCAAGTTGTGGTTTTAAATTTTAAATCGTACAAAGGAGGTTATGGCGAAATTTTTCGAAAATTTAGGGTGTTAGCCAAATTTTTGAGAAATTAGAAAATTCCCAGAAACTGAAAAGTTGAAGAATGAAACCCAAAATGAAAGTTGAGTTGGTTAGTTAAACAAGTTTCAGCTCCCTTTTTTTTCGAGGATGAAAAGATTATAAGTGGGGGAGATTGTAACAACCCGGATTTTCAGGCCAATTTAAAATTTTTATTTTTGCTATTTTAATGGATTTTGAATATTTAAAATGCTTTATTTTAATTAAATACAATTTAAAATTTATTTTGAATGTAGTTAAACGTATAAATTTATTTTAATTATAAAACGAGCCTGAAATGGTGAGGTAGTTTGAAAATTCGATTTCAAAATTCAAATAAATATGCAGAATTCAAAATAAATAGGATTTCAGTAAAACTAGAAATATTTGAATCTATTTAATTATATCTTTCTAACGAATGTGAAAAATTCAGATTGGATAATATAAATGGAAAGTTATATCCAGTTTAAAATTTAAAATAGTCGTTATGGAATTTATATATATTTAAATATAATATATAGCCCTTAAAAATAGCCATTCTGCAAATGACCTCGATTTTCGATGAAACCACTTTTGTTGGATCCGAAATGTTAAATTTTTGCTAGATTCCAATTTTCGTAATTTTTGGAATTAATATGTGAGCGTGGTGAATTTAAACACGTTTGGTACTTTCAGTTTGAATTGGATCGACCAGAAAAATGCCATTTTTCAATCGGTCTCCAAATTCGACGAAATTAGTTTTGTTAGGACCATATCATCAAAACATAGCTAGATTTATTTTTCGGGAATTTTTGGAGTCAGTATGTGGCCTCGGTAAATTAAAATGTACGTTTAAATTCAATATATATTGATTTATATTTTAATTTAAAGAAAAACTAATTAAAATAGTCGAATTGGCTTACGAAACATATCCCATTGTGTCCGGAATTGGGGTATTTATCTAGGGGCGATAATCGTTGGGTTCGTATGAATAAGAGGGCATTTTTCGAATTTAATAAAATAAAAATATATTTTCTATAAATACCGGCCAATGAAATTTTTCTAAAACCCTAGTTAAATTCCTTTAAAAATCTCGCCGCTCTCTGCGATTAACGACTGAAACCGTTCCCTTTTAATCTCTTAATTTCTTCCACCATACTACAAATTAAGCTATAATTGTTAAACGAAAATCCATACGTGATGATCCGTTCTAGGGTTTTGTGGTGGCCGTGGCAGCGCCTCAAAGGGGAGACGTTCAAAGGAGAATTACAGTGTAATGGGGGCATTCGAGTGTGTCAGAGGGGGCGGCGCAGGTAGCTGACGTGGAGGGCTACACGGTGGTGGTGGTTGATCAAGGACTGGAGGCGCAGATTAAGGGGTGGCGGCGGAATCTAGTTTGGAGCGATGGGTCAGTTTGTCACGATGTAGAAGAAAGGTTAAGGGGTTTTAAATTTTAATTAATTACATAATTATCTCATATTTTTCAATGTTTAAAAATCAATAATTTTGCGTTATGATGTCGGAATTTAGAAATTTTAGTTGCGTTGGAATCAGAAAAATGAGAGCTTCGCAATGGAATTGACTAGGACGGAAACAGAGCACCTTAGAATTTCAAGAAAATTTCAACCCAAAATGTTCAGAAATTCAGAAATAAACACTGACGGAGTGGATCCCAAAGTGAGAACTCCTTCTCACTCTAATTATTTTACAGTTTAATATATCCTAGGTTGCAGACGGGGGTTAGTAGCTCCTGACACTATTTATTGTACAAACCATGGATGTTTGTTTGGATTGATTGTGGTGGTCAAATTGACTATACTGTAGTTGTAAATATTCATGCGATTGAATAAAAATTTTAATCATTAAAAATATCATTTTTAACATGAAATAAAACTATATAAAATAGTCATGTGTTGAAATAAATATTCATTTACAAATCGTACGATTTGTTTATATACATCCATTTAACTGACATTGATTGGGACGATATATTTTATACATCGCCCAACTGCACAAATAAAATATGTATTTGTAGATTGAAATCTCACTCGGGTATTGGGATGATATTTGAGGTACACTATTCCCAATTGTTTAGTTGTATGTCAGTCGATGGGTTGACAGACTGTATAAGCGTTATTTATTTCTTTTAATGCTTATATAGTGGTAAAATGCACTCTGGATGTTGTATGAATTTTTGATGATTGTTTACCATTATCGTTGTATACATACGATGTATGAAATCCATATAACTAAAATTATACGGTAATTGATTGAGTCTGATTCTAATTCAGAATTAACGAATTTATTAAGAAATATTCAATTTTGATTTAAAAATTGAAATGAAGTGGAAATCGTTTTGAAATAAATTTAAAACGAATTTATTAAGAAATATTCAATTTTGATTTAAAAATTGAAATGAAGTAGAAATCCTTTTGAAATGAATTTAAAACAAATTTATTTAGAAATATTCAATTTTGATATAAAAAATTGAAATGAAGTTGAAATCGTTTTGAAATGAACTTATAAACGATTTATAAAATACGTTTTAAATGGAAATCGATGAAATATGTACTATATATATTAATGGCTTGAATAGAACGCGCTGCGACCGTTCGCGAATTTCAACCATTAACTTCGAATGGACATTATGGGAGATCCGACCGTCGGATTCTCCTAAAACCAGAACCTTGGGGTTCGTATCAAAAAGAGCTTGCCAATGAATATAAGAGATTTAAAATCTAACAATTGGATGTGGAATTATGTCCAAATCAAATTTGGAAAAGGTCGCTATGGATGCAGTTCGTTGGCCATTATTGGAAACCGACTGTACGGGCCTTGATAAAATTATTAAAAATATTAATAATTTGTGTAAAATCGTAATAAATGATTTGGAAAGATTTTGGGTGAAAAAAATTCCTGTTTTGAAATGATAAAAATATATTTTTATCAAGATAGGCTAGTTAATAACTAGAATGTTAATCCAATGTTTTAAATAAATAAATTGTATTTGGAAAGAGTTTTAATATAACCAGAAATTTCCAATATATAAATTGGGATGAATTTGAGTAGAAATAATCTTTGGAATATTTTGATATTGAATTCTGTGATTATACGGATATTGTGAGGAGTTTGGAAGATACAGATATCGTTGTTCCCAATACGATATCCGTTAATTTCAGAATTGTATATTGAATATAAGCCGATATAATTTTTATTTAGAGCCTTGTATTTAATATCAAATTGGATTTTGTCTTTGTCGTGAATGGTGTCTTTATTAACACCGTTCTTGAACCTAGTTGAGAAAAGAATAAATCTTGCAATTAAGATTTAGAGAAGTTTACCAATTAATTAATATTTAATTGGAATTGAACTGAAATTGAATTTTTGGTTTATCGTGAACAGTGTTTTAAATAACATTTGTTCTTTAACATGATTAACAGTGAAGAGATGATTTGGAATTTATAAATCTTATTATTAAGATTTAATGGAAATTTTCCAAAGTAAAGTTTTCCAATTTAATATATTAAATTGGAATTGAACTGAATTCGATTTGCTAATAATCGAGATGAGCTTCGGTAAAGGAAGACCGTTATTATATATGGAATTTAAAAGGCTTTGTCGTTATTCCATTTATAGTATTGATTGGATACAGAAACTTATATCAATTATATATTGATCTGTTTTCCGTGAAGATTCCAATTTGAATGGAAGATGATTTGGGGTTTATCGTGAACTGTGTTTTAAATGACACTGGTTCTTTAACACAGTTAAAGAAAGGATTAATTTTCCTAAAGTTGAATGATCATAAAGTAATGATTTTTGAGATTAAAACTGAACTAGAGTTTTAATGAATCATTAATTAGATTGAAATGAGAATGGCATAATTAAATTTATCGAATTCATGAAATGATCGAGAATGGAGTACCGCCAGTTTTACTCCAGGTGAACGTGAAATGGTAATTAAAATTTACCGATAACACCGTGGGTGTTAAATATGAAGAACTACAAGTTTTTCACCATGGGATGAATAGGTTGGGATTGGGATTAATAATAAATGATTACTTCGATAAGGTTCGTTAATCCCGACTAGTTAATAAACCTTAATTTGGTTTAGAATTGTGGAAAGATAAAATAAATGTAATAACCCGGAAATCCGAGCCAATTTAAAATTTTTATTTTGGCAATTTTGATGAATTTTGAATATTTAAAATGAATTATTTTAAATAATTACTACGAGAAATTTATTTTGAATAGAATTAGACCGTATATATTTATTTGAATCGTCGTTAGAATATAAATATTTATTTTTAATTAAAAAAGGAATTGAAAATGGCGCGGTAGTTCAAAAATTCGATTTCAAATTTCAAATGAATGTACAGGATTCAAAACAAACCGAATTTTAGCAAAACCAAAAATATTAGAATATATTTGAAAATATCTTTCCAACGAATCCGAAAAATTGAAATTTCATAACGGGGATAAAAAGTTATGCCCAGTTGAAATTTCAGAATAGTCGCTATGGAATTTTGGCCCTTAAAAATGGAAATTTTGCAAACGACCTTCGTTTTCGACGAAACCACTTTTGTTGGATCCGGGATGTCTTGTTATTACTAGGTTTCAAAATTCATAATTTTCTGAATCAATATGTGAGCGTGGCGAAGTAAAACGTGTTTTAACAGTTTCAGTCAGTTTCGATCGACCAAAAAATGACCATTTTTCAAACGATCTCGGAATTTGATGAAATTAGTTTTGTTAGAACAGTATCGTAAATACGAAGCTAGAAAATATTTTTTGGAATTTTTAGAGTCAGTATGTGGCCCCGGTAAATTGAAATGTGCGTTCAAATTCAATATATAGATTTATATTTTGATTTTGACGGAAACTAATCGAAACGATTGAATCAGCTTACGATACATATCCCATTGTGTTCGAATGAGGGTAATTAGTTATGGACAACAGTCGTTGGGTCTCGTTCAGAGGTTGAATGAAAAGTCAACTTTAGAGAGAATTAAAATAAATAAATAATAAAATATCAAACCCTTTTTGCTATAACCCCCTTCCCCCTTTTCTTATTTTCTTCGATTAGTTTTCCCCTTAAATTGAAAATTGCAGAGCTGCGCATGTGCTTGTCGATGCCATCGCCCTTGGCTCCTCCGCCCCCGCGCCAGGCTGCTCCGCCTCCCCTCAGACCATCGCCTCCTCCACGATCGCACCCCCTCCTCTTCTTCAAACGTTAAACCCTAGAACCCATCGCGCCCCCTAGAACCCATCGCGCCACCACAAAACCGTGAGCCACCAGCGACAGACCGCCTCCAAACTCCGGCGCTCCGATCCCCTGCGCGCCCCCAACCCTCCTCCGTTCGAAAAATACAGTGATTTTTTTTTTATTTTATTTTATTTATTTATTTTACATTGTTTTAGAATTCTAATTTTTATAAAAATAACTTAGATTAAAAATACGGTTTTTATAAAGCTAGTTTTAGATTAAAGATTATATTTTTAATGATAAAGATTATATTTTTAATGTTTTCATAGCGATAAAGATTCGATTTTTATTTATTATGAAGTTAGAAAAACAAAGATATGATTTTTATCGTGAGGTTAGAGAATAAAAATATAATTTTTATGTAATGTAGAGAATAAAAATATAAATTTTATGTAATGTAGGTAATAAAAATATGATTTTTATATTATAGAAATAATAAAAATGTGATTTTTAAATGATAGAAAATATAAAGATGCAATTTTTACATATGTAGTAGAAATATAAAAGTATGATCGTTATATATAAAATGTGATTTCTATGTAAAGAATGGCGAGATAAAAATATAATCTTTATATAAAAATGCAATTTTTATATAAAAATGCGATTTTTAATATGAACAGCGTAAGAGAAGATGGCGTTGGAATTTTTGAGCAAATCCAGACTGTTCAGAAATAAAGCATGGAGGTGTGGAACCCTCGGTGAGAACTTCTCACTTTTAATTTGTTTTCTAGTTGAAATATATACTAGGATGCAGACGGTGCTTAGCAGCACCCGACACCCGTTGTCCACAGACCATTGATGACTTGTTTGTTTAATTGATGGGTTGTGAAAGTTGATTGTTTGATGTGGGATGGAATAAAATATTTTATAGTTGAAAATATTTTATAGTTAAAAATATAATTTTTAACGTGTATATAAAATAAATATTTATAAACAAATCAGACGATTTGTTTATATACACACATTAGACTGATATTGATTAGGACGATAAATTTTACACATCGCCCAACTGCACAAATAAAACATGTGTTTGATTGTTTGAAACCCCACACGGGTATTGGGATGATATTGGACATACACTAATCCCAAAAATTAGTTGTATGTCGATCGATTGATTGACAGGCTGTTATAAGCGTTAAATATTTATATTTGATGCTTATACAGTGTAGAATGCACTCTGGATGATGGATTGTTGTTTTCATTGTGGTTATACACATTTGTTGTGTGAAATCCATATAATCATATTATATGGTAATTGACTGTGTCTGATTCCAGTTCAGAAGAAAAGAGTATTTTAAAATAATGATTATTTTAAAATAACGAATATTTTCAAATAATATTCAGAAAAGAATCAAAATTTGATTTTGATGTCCGATTTGGGATGGACACGAATATATTTAAATATATATAGCCGTGTCGATTAGATTGACGCCATTTTGACGTTAATGATATCTATATCGATTTTATTCATTTTTATAATGAATATCGAAAAGGAATTGATTTCAAAATATAATGTTTTGAAAATATTATCATTTATATATCGATGGTATGGAATATGCAATTTTGATTTGAAATTGAATATGAAGTTGAAATCGTTTTGAAAACGAATTTAAAACGATTTATAAAATACGTTTTAAAAGGAAATCGACGAAATATAATATATATATATATAATGGCCTAAATAGAACGCGCCGCGCTGCGGCAGTTCGCGAATTTCGACCATTGACTTCGAATGGACATTACGGGAGATCCGACCGTCGGATTCTCCTAAAACCGGAACCGTTGGGTTCGTATCTAAAAGAGCATTCTAAGGAATATTAGAGATTTGAAATCTAATGGTTGGATTTGGAATTATGTCCAAATAAAATTTGGAAAAGGTCGCTGTAAGTGCAGTTCGATGGCCGTTTATGGAAATCGACTGTACGGGCCTTGATAAAATATTAAAAATAGCAATAATTTGTGTAAAATCATAAGAAATGATTTGGAAAGAACTGGGATGAAAAATTCCATATTTGAAAAGATAAAAATAGATTTATATCGAAATGAACTAGTTCTGAACTAGAATTATAATCCATTTATTTTTGAAATAAATAAATTGGATTTGAAAGGGTTTCAAAAATAACCAGAATTTCCAATATATAAAGTGGAAATGGATTTGAATCAGAATTGTCTTTGGAATATTTCGATGTTGGATTTCGTGATTATACATATATTGTTATGGAAATTTGAAAGATATATTTATATCGTTATTTCCAATACGATATTTGTTGGTCGTAGGATTTGATATTGAATATAAGCCGATATATTTTCTATTCAGAGTCTTGTATTTAATATCAAATGGGATTTGGGTTTGTCGTGAATGGTGTCTTCATTAACACTGTTCTTAAACCCAGTTGAGAAAAAGATTAAATCTTTTTATTTAGATTTAATGAAGTATACCAATTAAATGGTATTTAATTGGAATTGAATTTGAATTGATTTTTGGGTTTATCGTGAACAGTGTTTTAAATAACACTTGTTCTTTAACTTGATAATTATTGGAATGTGAATTGGGTTTATCGTGAACTGTGTTTTAACGACATTCGTTCTTTAACCCGATTTACAGTGAAATGTGATTTGGAATTTATAAATCTTTTGTTAAGATTGAAAGGAGATTTTCCAAAGTAAAGTTTTCCAATTTAATAAAATAAATTGGAATGGAATGGAATTCGATTTGGTAATAATCGAAGTGAATTTCTGTGGAGGAAGACAACTAATATATTTGGAATTTAAAAGGCTTTGCCGTTATTCCATTTATATTATTAGTCGGATATGGAAGTTTATATCGAAAATATATATCGATTTGTTTTCCATGAAGATCCCATTGTAAATGGAATGTGATTTTAGGTTGTCGTGAACGGTATCTTTAATAATACTGTTCCTAGACCCAACGGAGTTAAGAAAATCAGAAACTAACTGAAGATTAGTTAAGTTGAATGGTTTCCTGGGTATTGATCTGATGTTGGTTTCGGCCTTCGGGGTTATTACTTAGGGAATTGTTCACTTGCTAATTTACGGTTAAAGGCTGATGGAATAGAATGTGATTTTGGGTTTATCGTGACCCGTGTTTTAAATTACATTGGTTCTTTAACCCTGTTAAAGACAGGATATGATTTCCCAAGTTAAATAATCATTAATAGTGATTTTTGGGAAGATTAAAACCAAGTGGAGTTTTAATGAAACTTTAATTAGATTGAAATGATCGAGAATGGAGTATCACCAGTTTTGCTCCAGGCGATAGTTAAATCTTTAATTAGATTTGAACATGAAATGATAATTGAATTTACCGATAACACTGTGGTGTTAGATATGAAGTATGACCAGTTTTACTTCATGGGATGAATAGGTTGGGGTTGGGAAATTTAACAAGTGATTACTTCAGTAAGGTTCGCTAATCCCGACTAGTTTGGATAAACCATAATTTGGTTTGAATTGATATTCAAAAGAAGATTAAAGAATAAATTTAAAGAATTTATCTTTGATAAAATTAATGGGAACCTTTCCTAAAGTATAAGAATATTTGGATAAAAGAATATTCTGAATTGGAATGAGGCGTATGTTGTGTTTGTGTAACACTTGTTTATTATATACGCGAGTTATTCGGAAAGGCTGGGTTTATCCCATTCTGAATAACTGAATCGACGATGTGTCGAGGATGAAGACGGTGGTCGAAGACCAGAGGTCTTCACATCGTTTGGATAATTACTGATGATCTTGATTGGGCTGCACATCGAAGAGGAGGGAATTAGTTGGTGATCGTCCAGACGTACTTGGAGATCGATGGATATGCGAGGAATAAGGTTCCTCCGGTTTCGTTCAGACCCAGAACGAACTTGTAAATGGATGTGTGTCTGACATCGGATTTCATTCTATGTGGTTGATATCGGTTGCATAGCGTGAATTTCCTGTGTGGCATGCTAAGATGCAAATGATCAAGGCTTCTGTTGAAAAGCAGAGTCTTGTGGTTGATGATCAAAGCACGGCCTTTGTGGCGTAGCTTTGTGTAGCGTTAATTCGCGAGCCTCACACCCCGATGTGAACCAGAAACGGGAGAGGACCTCAGGGAGGGCATGCGTTTCCATCTAGGTAGGGTGGTGTCAGTGACATACCAGCCCTGACATTTATATTATTTTCACCTGTGTGGTTGTTGGATTGCGAGGCGCCTCGGATTTATCGGTGACTATGTGGAGCCGATGGAGTCATTTGGCTCATTTACGCCACAAAGGGCGGGGAAACGCAGTGTTCAGGCATTTTAATCCACATCGGTGGACCGACCCTGTCGCTCCAGGGGTCGATGCGTTCTGATCCTGAGACATGGGCTAGATTGTCTCGAATCGGTAAGGACGATCCCTTGCCTTGGTTCACAGATGGAAATCCAACTTCCAATACGATATTTTGCGGTTTTGATTGTAGAGCCTAGTATGGCGACATGATATATGGTACCCATGCCATCTAGAATTGATACATTTATATTTAAAGTTGTTTTATACACTATGCACTTATAATAGTATCAAATGATTTGTTTTAAACGTACCAAGCATGTTTGGCTATTATAAGGGAAAACCCTATCCTCCGGCTTGTGTTGCATTGTGTGATGGGACCTGGGTCTTATAATAGCTTCATTTTTCCAAAAAGCATTGCGCTGTTTTGTTATATGCACTGGTATTCTTGGGAGGAAACCCGTTCCGTGTTATACGGCGTGGTCCCTTGATATATCTGATTTAAAGTAAAGCTTTAAATAACTGTTTTAGTTCTCACACCAGTCACATGACTGACCTGAAGTTTATTGTTTTAACCAAAACTCTGGGTGCCCTTATTTTCGACACGGGCAGCGAGTAGTTTTGGTTTTGCAGATTTATATTCACAGGATCCTGGTTTATAGCTGGAATGATATTCGGAAAGCTTTGTATCCGTATATCTCCTTCAGTTGTGTTTTGTATTATTTTCCGCTGCTATGTAATGTATTGTAATCTGTGATATTTATCGAATGTATTTTATTTATTCACTCTGTATATTCTTGTATTCTGATGGAATTGTTGTAATAAGCAATGAAATGTTCTTCTGTTTGTGTTCTGATTCATCTTGTTCTCAGTACAATCCGGGCTTCCCGTTAGGGTGGTTCGGATCGTTTCATCTTTTGAAATGATATCTAAAGGAAGATTAAAAAATAAATTTAAAAGAATTTATCTTTGATAAAATTAATGTGAACCTTTCCCTAAAGATATGAATATTTGAATAAAAGAATATTCTGGATGGGAATGAGGCGTATATTGTGTTTTTATAGCACTTGATTATAAGATACGCGTGTTATACAGAAAGACCGGGTTTATGCCCATTCTGAATAACTGATTCGACGATAAGTCGACGATGAAGACGGTGGTTGAAGACTAGAAATCTTCGTATCGTTTGGATGATTATTGATGTCTTGATTGGGCTGTACACCCAAGACAAGGTAATAAGTGGTGATCGTCCAGACGTACTTGAAGATCGACCGGATATGCGAGGACCTCTATCCTGTATTGGACATATGGGACGAGGAATAAGGTGCCTCCGGTTTCGTTCACACCCAGAAAGAACTAATAAATTGATGTGTGTCTGACATTGGATTTTAATGTGTTGATTGATTTCTATTAAATATATATCTGTTCGGTGGCAGAGAATTTATTCTCTTGCTTAACACCCTTCTTTGAAACATATGAGCTTAGAGGTTATATATCGATAGACATCAGTTGCTTGACATGAATTGTCAATGTGGCATGCTGAGATGCAAATGATCAAGGCTTCTGTTGAAAAGCAGACTCTTGTGGTTGATGATCAAAGCACGGCTTTAAATAGCATAGCTTTGTGTATAGCGTTAATTCGCGAGCCTCACACCCCGGTATGAACCAGAAATAGGAGAGGATTACAGGGAGAACATGCATTTTTTCTATCTAGGAGTGGTGTCATGGTATGAAGCCCAGACATTTTTACTTATGTGGATAATGGAAAACGAGGTACCTCGGATATATCGGTCACTACGGGGCCGATGGATTGATATGGTCGACATACTGACCAGACTTACGCCCCATAGGGTGGGGAAACGTATTGTTCAGAAATTACTAATCCTAAAACGTAAGAGTTGACTGGCCCTGAAGATCCAAGGTGCAGTTGCGGCTGAGCCCGATGCCCGGGCTAGTGTCTCGAATTCGGTAAGGACGATCCCTTGCCTTGGTTCATGACGGAAATCCAATTTGCAATACGACATCTGCGATTTTAATTGTAGAACTAGTATGGCGACATGATATATGGTACCCATGCCGTCTATGATTGATACATTTATATTTGAAGTTGATTTTATACACTATGAACTTATAATAGTATCAAATGATTTGTTTTAAACGTACCAAGATGTTTAGCTATTATAAGGGAAAACTCTATCCTCCGGCTTGCGTTGCATTGTGTGATGAGACCTGAGTCTTATAATAGCTTCATTTTTTCAAAAAGCATTGCGCTGTTTATAACTGTTTATGCACAGGTGTTCTTGGGAGAAAACTCGTTTCGTGTTATACGACGTGATCGCTTGATTTAATCTGTTTCAAAGTAAAGTTTTAAATAACTGTTTTAGTTTTCACACTAGTCCCATGACTGACCTGGAGTTTATTGTTTTAACCTAAACTCGGGTGCCCATATTTTCCACACGGGCAGCTAGTAGTATTGTTTTTGCAGATTATTTCTTTTCCCAGAATCCTGGATTTACAGCTGGAGCTATATTCGGAAAAGCTTTGTATCTGTGTATTTCTTTCAGCTGTGTTATGTATTATTTTTTGCTGCTATGTAAATTATTTTAATCTCTGATATTTTCTGATGTATATTATTTATTCATACTCTGTTATATTCTTGTACTCTGATGTAAGTTGTTGTAACAGCAATGAAGTGTTCTTCTATTTGCGTTCTGATTTGTCGTGTTCTCATTACAATCTGTGTTTTCCGGTCTCCACGGAGGCTAGCGAATTCGGGTCGTAACAAGTTTAATATCAATGAAATCGTCGGAAACAGAATAGAAAAAAGAGCAAGAAAACTTTGTCAATAGGTTGGAATATAGGAAAGATGCATGCTTTAGATTTGAAGACTTTTAAATGAAAAATCTATATAAAAAAAAAATAATTCTTTCATTGTGGCGCTTACGAATGAAAAAAAAGCAGTACTGCTTTTCAAGCTTTTTTTATCGCATTTGAAATGACAATGAAAAATCAACCAGATAGTTAGGTGCAAAAAAAAGGAAAAAAAAAGAACTTGCTTGCCGATAAACTGCAAACATATCAGCTCTTCTAATTATTTCATTCCTTCATCTTCTGCCCTGAATTTACCCATTTATCCTTTCTGAAGAAGTCACAAATTAGACCAAGCTTACAATTTAATCAAATATTTGTAAAAACCAATAACTATAGTGCCCAAAATCACAAATCCAATATTTGTAAAAAAAAATGACTTTACCTACTGATAATTCTCAGGTTTTCCAGAAATATATTGTCTGAAATCCAATAAAGCAGCCAAAAGAGGAGCATTTAGATTCAATTTTAACAGACGGAATAAATTCCTTGAATTCGAATTATAGTAAAAAGCATCCAGTTGGTGGAAACCAGTTTCATGTTCATTCACTGCCTCAGAAGCGATTGGAGAAGAAAATAAGAGGAATCTCTGTAATCTAAGCATGGAAGTCGTCGACTGAGTGGAAGAAGAAAGTGGGCTGATGTACCAAAATCTGGTCCTTCCTCTGTTGGCGTACTGGTTGCTGCGTAGAACTATTTAGATCTGAAAAATGTGGTTTGTGGGAGACGAAGAAAGAAGAAAAGTGAAGATATGGAAGGCTGTTGTTTTGGAAGAGGGGATTGTAATGAGGAAACGTGTCTACTAGCTAACCACCATAATTGTAGGGGATGAAAACATAGGCATCCAAAAAGACATATATGTCCTCAGTCATAATTTTCGATTTAAGTCTGACGTACTCGTGGTAGTTGAATGAATGGGAAGTTCTAAAAAGCTTCACCATGGGAAAGTATTGATATTATATACATACATACATACATACATATATATATAAAGATATATATATATATATATATATATATAATTGCACCCTAAAAAGTGCAGCACCCCATTTAATTACCCCCTGATTTCAACCACTCCTTTCCCCCTCTTTCTCTTTCCACTTACTCTCTCACCTCTCACTAACTTATTATCCAAAGTATTGGTACCGTTTTCGATCTCATCCCATATTGTCTTGAAGCCTTGTTATCCAAATTATTGACATTCTAAGCTACCACGTTCTCTTCTATTGCCATTGAATTCATGTCACTGGGATCAGTAGAAGGCCTAGAACATTCCACCTGCAAGGGGAGCTGCTCCTGAACTTTACTATTATCAAAATGATGCAATGAAGAGCAATTGAGATCTTGCAAAGAAGGGACTTATTAAAGAAGACTAAATATCATAAGACCATTTAATAGGATTAGTCTCCATAGTATTGGTATGACAAGTAGGAGCAACCGTTTGCTCAAGAATCCAAACTTTTGTAAGTTGACAAACATTCTTAAAATGTCCAAACACTGACAGTTTTAGCAATTAGGTGAAAATAGGTAATACTCAACCTCCTACAATACCAATTGATCATCCTCTGATAAAATTGTAATATGCTTGACATAGGAGAACAAATTATAAACTTTAACCAACACTCGTGCAAAAATGATCTTCTTAATTCTTTCCGTAAACTTATTAAGTTTAATAGGGTTACCAAGAACATACACAATAGGACTTAACCCCTCTTTCATCTAGTTGTCAAAAGGTAACTCAGGGAGACGTACCATATAGGAATAGATTGTAGAATATCTTTATTAAGCTTGATGCCTGTCAACAAACGCTTCATCATCATTAATTTTTAATTAAAACTAAGGATCTCCCTTCAAATTTCTACCACGGTCCCTTTGAATACAAAAAAAAACTTTTTTATCAAAATCCTATTAGTCTTCTTAGAGTAAATAAAAAAAATCACATACCGGCTTTTATACCCTTTGAATACAAGCTTTCAAAAAATGATGACGGGGTCCAGAATCAACAATATAAATAAATATTCCCATTGATGTCTGTTTGCTCCAGACATCCTAGAATAAGACATATTATGAAACTCCTTAGGCTATTAAAACTTAAGTGGAGTAAATATGTGAAGTTGATTACCTAAAAAAATATCTTTTCATGCACGACTACTGGTCGCAGCAAAATTCTAACCAGTAGGAGAGTGACAAGAGTTATTCGTTGGTGGCAGTGACCGAGGAAGCGGTGGCAGCAAGATAGGATGTAACAACCCGTTGTGCATCATCGCTGCTCAAAACTAAAAATTTGCGTTGTACTGATACTCGATCGATGTAAAGCGAGCATCAAGAAAAATAAATAGTACAATAAAAGAGAAAAAGGAAAGGAAAGAAGAAAATATAAGAGAAAGAAGCGAACATAAGACTTAATCACAGAACCTGTCATATATCTCAATATCTCACAGCACATCAGATAACATATGATAATCAAATCACAATTATAAAACAGGCGAGATAGTAATAACTATATAAACTAGATAATCAGAGTATACATGCTTATACAATTATACAGGACAATAATAGAGTTTATACAAAAGATATATAAACTCAACTAATACACTGTCTCTAACAGAACACATAACACTTTCAATGCTTCATAGTGTGGCACAACTAGAAAAAAATGATACAAGTATAAATATATAAAGAATCACCTTCTGCAAATCCACCAGTGCAGCTACGAATACACTCGCATTTATCACCTGTTCTGCTCATCAGCATCGTCGATGAGCATCCAAGGTGATAAAAAGTGAAACAAAACCTTAGGTCAGACAAAAGTCTGGCATGAGCAATAAACAAATCTCAAAGTACTGTATAGTCATAATAGTATATATGGCATGAAGGGTATGGAGAATCATATCTTCCCTGACCCGACATCCACATAGTTCGCACATAACAGTCAGTATATGCTACACTATGATAAATATCATATAAAAAGGTTGTGATAGATATCTAAGTACAATTGATAATAAATAAATAAATCCACAACATCCATCATCCATCCCTCATATTCACTCACTTAATGCATAAAGCATATGACATCCAGTACTCCGATCACCCAATCAAATAAGACACTAGTAGGCCCCACCGCATGAGCTCTACCCGACTATCACTATGCCCCACTGCATGAGCTATCGCTAATAACCCTACCCAGTCTACACCGCGTTGGCTCGAGGGTCCAAGTCGATCAGTCTACAACGCAATGGCTCTGATCCGTCCTTATGTCACTCTCTATAAGGTGCACCGACGAAATGAATACCAGTAACCCCTTTGCACACGTTCTTCGCAACATAATCCATCGGTGGACTATACAGAAGACTCCTCTCTGAAGTCATCTCAATGTGGAGACTATGCCCGACGATCATCTTGTGTCTCCCATCTCTCTCACTCTGACAACCATCTCAATATGACTTATTATCATATTTTCTGCATCACAGAGCAAATGATCCATCGCATTAGCTTTCTCCCCATCTTGTAATCATCGTTATCGAATGACTGATCAATTTAAACACCGCATCCTCGTCTCAAACCAAAACCACTAATCGAAGAGCCATCGTGTAGAAATAGCTATCGAACGAACCATCATATTCTGCTTCTCGAAATCGCATCATCGTCTACGTGAATTTGCCCAAAGGCCAATAACAATAGTAATCGATATCGACTATTTCATAGTAATTAATAACGATAACTCGGATCACCTGATCAACCAAAATTTGTTAAATATGCATCCACGGAAAAGTGTTTGGCATTCGTTGCAAAATCCAGCTTGTCGACAAGTCCGTCTTTCATCTTCAGGTCGACCATCAAGGTCCAGTATAGCTTCGTCTTCAAATCTATCGTCAAGTTCCAGTACTACTCCATCGTCAAATATATCCCAGCGCTTTGAAGCTCCTTCGAGAATGTATCTCGTTCGTTCAAGTCTACCATCCTTGTGCATTCGATTGATATACACCAACGTGTGTGTTCGATCGATAAGCACTCCAAACTCTGGCGAATGAAATATTTCCTAATAATATGTCGCCTACGAACGACATTTTAAGTTAAACAAAGCAAACAATTCAACAATGCAACCAATAATAATCAAAATTCCTAAACGAGCATACATGCATCCATAATAACAGTAATGCATCAAATAGAACCTATATATAGCAATCAAAGCGAAATGAGTTTCCAAATAACCTATGTCTAACAATACAGCCAAAATAGCACGTAAATTGGTAGCGTGTAATAGCGCGCAGTCAGGTAAAAATGTGGCAGTTAGGTTAAATTTATTTGAATCACTATTTAATCTTTTTATTTATTACCAGGTTCAAAAATCAAAAAAATTATGTTTTATAATCAGAAAACATTTTAAATCATCAAATCTATACTAAACAAATATAGTCTAGCGAAAGATAATATCACCCATCTTAACCAAATCAGCCCAACAAGCTCTGAAACCTAGAGCTCGTCAATACGAAACCATAGGAAGAAACCGCGTCCAATTCCGACCTTGTACACAAAAGTTATGCATGACATAAGTTTTCATGCTATTTAAATAACTAAATTGCTTAACTAGGAAATTAACTTAACTAATACCCCTCTAAATCATCTTCCCCTTTTCCTAAACCACCCGTACAATGTCTTGTCTCCAACCCACTTCCTCACCACTCTCTTTCCACCATTTCTTCCTCATATAATAATGAAATTTCGAACCGATGAATCCGACATTCCTCTATACGCGAACTCTTCCCAATCGGCTCCACCATTTTTGGTCTACTCCTCACCTGTGATTTGTGTGCCCAAGAACCATGATCCCCATGGTTACAACGCATTTTGATGTGCTAGGCCAAACCCGACGAGACTTGGTCGGTTGATGCTCCTTGCGTTGAGAAAAATATTGATGCAATCAGACACTACACCAAAACAGGTGATTGCCAACGAGTATAACTGTCGCAAACAATTTCCGCAACACTTATTAGTGTTGCTATGGGTGGGTGGCAATGTATTACCAACGCATATAAGCGTTGGCAAATATTCATTCCCAACGCTTATATGCGTTGGCAAATATTCAGTCACAACGCTTATGTGCATTGGCAAATATTCATTCACAACGCTTATAAGCGTTGGCAATATTATATTCGCAACACTTATAAACGTTGGTAACATGCAACGCTAATATTTGCATATTACATAGCATAAGCTCTATTTAATATGCATTCATTCAGTTATGGTATTATCTCAACATAGCAACATGTAACGAAATCAACAAGAAATAAAAATCCATATTCATGGGAACAACAAAGTATGAACTAACAAAAAAATTCAATACATAAAGATACTAAATTAATACATATACAATATCCAATTCCATAGTAATAACAATACAGAATTAACATAATGCAAGATGTTTTTCATATTTGAAGTCTACAAGTACCAAACGCGAAACTCCAGCTATATAACGAACCTTACATCCAAAAAATTGCATAGCTTGTACCACCAATTTTTCTCATTTTCTCTACTTCTTCTACTGCTTTCTGCGTGCATTTAATGAAATAACATCAATTAAGTTTCAAATAGCAGTAAATGTTATAAGTTCAAAGTCATACCTTTCAATTTTGACACATCTTTTGTCTATTGAGCTCGATGAAATCTTGCAATTTAAGCTCCTTTTTAAGCCTTTTGTTTTCTTCAAGAACCTCCAATGCAAATTCCACACCACGATCACATAATGGTTCGTCAATCCAGTGGATGAATCCACAATCTCTAAGAGTTCCAGTGTTTGCACAAATAAAATATTGGCGACCAACATTTTTATTCAAATAGCATGTTCTGAATATTGGTTCAATGTTGCAACGGCATAACAACCTTCGAGATTGTGCTTCTCCAACATAGCATGTTGGTAGGGGTGGCAATCTTGTAGGTGTTGTCGATCAGGTAGGCGATGCCATATCATTCTGAACAATTAATAATGCCAAATCTCTTTCTAAACTCAACTCTATTCTCTCGTAGACGCTAAACGGAGTTGGTGTCTGAGATTCGGCTGAGCAAACAATTTGAGTAGGATCGCCCGAATCGTCTGAATAGGCTGATGGACAATACCGTTGGAAGTAGTCACAATAATCAGTCGAAGGCCTTGAGTAGGAGGACATCTGTAGAAAATAAATAAACAACAGTCTCAAAATTTAAATCTAATTTTAAATCACATCAAATAAAACAGCATAGGAATTTAAATCTAATTTAAATCAGTCAGTGTAATTTAAAGCCAACAGAAGAGATATATTTAAAGCATTTATGAAAAGGAGATCCAGTTCAGTCAATGTTACCTTCCTTCGATTTCTCAAGAAAGCCAACAGAAGAGTGAGTCAGTCGATTCTTTCATTTTTATAGTTTAGGAATCAAGTGTCGTTATCAATATTTATTGAATGTTCCATAAATCTCAAACTAACTTTGAAATGTGTATGACGAGTTTCAAAATATCACAATCATGAGTGATTCTACATACATTATACACAACATGCCTTGCACATGATTTGTATTCACTTTAACTATACAACGAGTTGGAATTGAAAAAGATGCGAGATTACATATATAGATGGTGAACCGATCAATCAAAGTTCTTTAAGTTACATTTATTAAGTAGAAAAAACAAACTTTTCAAAAAATAAATATAAATATTGCTATTTTTTAACATAATTTTGTAGAAAAAAAGTAAAGCTCAAGGATATCGGTAGGAGACACAGATGCATAAGAAAGAGGAACTTAACACAGGAAGAACAAATGCAGATACTGATGGGACTAATAAACCTGAAACTTGTATCAAGAGTACTAAGAATGTCCGATATTAGCATCAGTCAACTACATTGGTGTGAGGAGAAAATGAGCAGAGTCAGAGTTTTTGACGGAAAACTACAAAGAGATACTAGCCCACTTTTTTTCCCTGTACACTGATATCTTTCATATTTTGCTAACTTTGTTTTGTCAATCCATTATATAAATGTTTGTAGCTAGCATATTATTGCAATCCATATGCCCATCACATACATGGTACAAAACTTGGGCACCAACAACACTGCAAAACGGCTAAGTATTACTGAGCTGATCAACAAGGTATTACTGCGCCTTAGGCTCAGTAATACCGAGCCTTTGGCGCAGTTTCGCTGCGCCTTAACCTCAATAATACTGAGTCGTTCAGCTCAGTTTAACTGAGCCAAACGGCTCAATATTATCGAGTCTAAGGCGCCGTGAAACTGCGCCAAACGGCTCAGTATTACTGAGCCGATCGGCGCAGTATTACTGCACCTTACAAAACAATTACAATCCATTATCTGTAATGGTAAACTTACAATCCATTATCTGTAAATACTGTCTTACAAAACAATTCGCAATATAAGTCTTAAAATTAGCGGACAATCATACCGTATTTAGTAAGTACTATATTGTACATGCATATCTATGTTAGACCAAAATGGATTCATTATAGTAAAAAAGAGAAGCAAAATGCTTGCTAATAAAGTAAGAAAAGTGAATCAAGTTTGCACATGAAACGTCAGGTTCGTATGTGTTGAAGACCAATGGGAAATGTTTCAAAATTTTCCTAAGCTAGACCACAATTCATTGTTGCATGGTCCATCCAAATTGAACGAAATCGAGTTGCATAACAAAAGCGAACCTCGACAAAGTAATTCCAATAGACTAACTAATGGGATCTAAAAATTATTCAATAAATTTTAAAGATCCAAATACAATTTGGCAACAGAAAAACAAATTGTATTTGTGTATTGAATTTGTGTATTTGCAGTATTAAGAAGTAATTCCAGAGAGACAGATCCATAATTTTACAGTATATTGAATTTGTGTATTTGCAGTATTAAATCGTGAGTTTGCTTTTTTAGGCATACATTATAGCAAACCACAAAATCTACTTAAAAACGTTACAGTTAAATGCCTGGCAGCATGTTTAGGGTGTTCTGAACCATGTTCATAAACTAGTATGCCAACACACAACAAATACAATAATATAAAAACATACCTCAATGATCACATGCATTCAGTTTTGAAACCCTTTGCCCATGATACTGTAAAAGTTCCTGCCAGATTAGCAAAATAGCATATGTTAGTAAAGTCCATCAATAAATGAATTGTGTTGCTTCAAAAAAAAAGTTGTCTCTGCTCCACGCTCTAGTTATCTTCATTCTCCAGCACTACTTATTATATTGCAGTTTATATATCACTAAATCAGACTCATATGATAGCAGACAAAAACTTGATATATGCTAACTCTTATGACTGACCTTGAGTGCCAAGCTTTTGCTCTGTGCGTTGTATCACCTCTGCTTTGTACGTTTTATCACCTCTCCAAGCTGACACTTTTTCAATGCCTGTTAATAAAAACATAAACATATCATTTGAGAAGTTAAGTGGAATCGCTTCTCAGCCAAGAATGATTTGTGTCTACGATATCACTTCAGAATACTAGGTATAGAAACTAACTATTCATGTTTATATTAACCACATATAAGCACATATAGGCACTTATAAGTAGTAGTTTACATTTAAAGTATAAGATCACCAACTGAGTAGCTAATCAAGTTATTACTACCTAATATACAAAATTTGACGGCTGAACTGCATGGTTGCACTAAGCTTTGTCCATAGAGAATTGGACCCTAAATGAACAGAATAATATAAGTTGTCTAGCAAAAAATATATGAACTAAACCGTCTGAAAGTTTGGAAGTGAACTTAAAAAGCAAAATAAACGGTCTGAAAGTCTGGAAATCTGGAACTAAACTGTCAGAAATAATATAAGTTGTCTAGAAGAAAATACACCCAAATGAAATAAAGTAAACTACTCTTATACAGAAACTTCTGAACCTAAAAAGGCAAAATATACCCAAATTTAACACATTACACACGTATAATATATCCTTATTTTTAACCTGAGCCTTCACAGCTCAGTTTCAACTCGAAACTGAGCCGGAGAAACTCAATTTCGAGTTGAAACAGAGCCGTAAAGGCTCGGTTTAAAAACTGAGCCTGGCTTGTAGGACATTGTCTGTTTATAAACTGAGCCAGGCTTGTAGGACATAGTTGCAGAAAACTTCATGTCTTCACAATCGTAATCATAATTGTACAGCTGAAGCTTAGAAAGGAAGCGTGCATATATATAACGGTGAAAGAAAAATATGACTATCTTTGTACTTTGAAGCAAAAAATAGAGTGACCTACTTTGAAATATGCAACACAAATGAACTATAAAAGATAGACACCATTGAGCTGCTGGACCGATTGCAGTGACACCTTGAAAAAAAAAAGGAAATTCAGTTATGGTTTAGTTGGAAAAATAATTTCAACTAATGACAACAGTGAAACCAGATTGAATATTTAATCAAGTCAAGTATAACAGGAAACAAATACTTGACTCTTTGTATCTACACACATATGAAGGTTATGTTAAGGGCTGAATAGTTCAAACTCTTTGTATCTACACACATATGAAGGAAAATTTACCAGTTGAACGGGTTCAGGTAAACAAAATATGCAGCAAGCTCTTGCAACCTCATGGTTGAAGTAAGCCATTTCTGCAAACCATTAATAACTGAGGATAATATTATTGAGTAGTACTCATCATTTTCTGAAGAAATCCTAAAAGAACTAGAGACTGTTCCCTACTCAACATTTTATAGGCACTGTACCGGTACGGGTCTGGTGGGTGTTCCAAAACTATACCCAGTCCCCAAGCATCAAGCTACTACACCACAAGCCGATGACTGTTTGAGAGTCGACTTTGAATCGCCCGAAGCTACCGTTCCTTTTCTTGTTAAAATCCTAAGAGCTCGAGTTCGGATCCCATCCTTTTGTGAGAATCGCTGGAGAATTGCTTTCCTTCTCGTCCAACATCTTCACCAAACCCTTAGTGTCATCTATAGCCTTTGCCCTGCTATTAGCCATGAACGGAAACTTGCCCACTCTATAACTCACCCCAGTAGCCTTCACCCGCTCTTGCATCTTCCCTACGTAAGCATCCTCAGGATGCGTGTACACAACTTCGGGTACCATGTCATAATCCACATGCCCTTCTTTACCCGCTACGAACTCAATACATGCAACTCCGTCTTCTTCTGCTTTGTGCGCAAGCATCGGACCAGGTATCACATCTTCAATCTACCTGCTGAAACTAGGATTACTTCCGCCTCTAATGTGGTCCGGTCGCCACTGGGTGCGGGTTGGAGGGTTAGCTTAATGCCCGACCCAGATGTGTCGATTGATACCACTTTTGTCTTTAGCATGAATTCCATTTCCTGCTTTTCCAGCATGAATTGAAACTGTTTGCGCATTTCACTATCCATGGAAGGGACGATGTCAGGTGCAAACTCAACTACAGTTACTTCAGATCCAAGTCCTTTCCAGATCGAACCCATTTCTAAACCAGTGTAACCGGGTCCGATGACAATTAGTTTTTTGGGGAAGAGGATACATATATATATTATAAGTTAGGACTATTACATTGTATTCTACAACAACAGAGAAAACATTAGATTTTTTTGTCGATAAGCTAAGGCAAACTGTAATGTTATGTTTAATCTGATTTTTGCCTTAAAAAAATCCCTGTTGCTGGACCTAAACATGTATTTGAATACTCAGTTTCCCTTGCAATGATTCACCCAATCGAAGATCAGAGCATGTAGATAAAAAAGGGAAAAACAAAGAACCCATCCGCACAAGCTTCCCATAAAAATACTAAACTTATACCCATAAAAAATGTAAGGAATAGACGAACAAAAGAAATCTCAAGCAACCACTCGAACCCTAAAGTAATATCAACAAATGTAGGAATTTAGGGGTTTTTCTTGTTCACTAAAAATTGCGGAAATCACCTGCTTCCTTGCTGTGAATCTACCCGTGGATCTCCAAATCGTCCAACTGGAAATGGCCGAAGTGGAAGGAAAATCGCGTTTCTTTGAATCAGCGTGTTTCTGCTTTCTAATTCTTATCAATGCAGCCGAGGGATTGTTAAGCGTTGAGGATGGGTAAGCATAGGGTTTCGACAGAATAAAAAAGGGTGTTTACGTTTTTGCCCCTGGGAACTAGGCATACCAACCCAAATAAGCGTTGGCAATAAAAAAATATAAATTTGTATTTTTAGCAACACATTTTTAACATAGCAACGCTTATTCTTGATACTACACGGCAACACAAATAAGTGTTGACAATTGAAAAAAAAGGGTTGCCAAATGGCCATTATGGTGTAGTGAGATTCGCTTATCGATACCCATATCTCATGCAATACCCAACCCTAGATTCGCTGTGATGAATGGCCACTGCCCTCTTGATGATCGCACTACATAAAATGGGCATAAACTCGAAGCTCTTGTCGATAGGATTTCAATGGACTTGGTTTCAGATTTTTTGGTTGCTTAGATTAAGAGAGAACAATTTTTGAAGTTGAATGAAGGGAGGCAACCATGGGTTCTGTTCTAGGCAATGGAATTGTGGAATACGGATTTGGGGAGAAAGGGATTGGGCCCAGAGTATTGTACAACATAGTTATTATTTAATTTGAATTCTCTCATAAATATCAACACACGTTTTATTTTCGCACGCATAAATGACAAATCTGATCGCCACAAAATTTGATATCATGCATCATACAACGGTAAGGTTCTAATGGAACAAGTTTCGTTGAAATCCGAGACTATTCCCCGAAACAATAATTTTACGCGTGTGTCGAAATAGTTTTGATCTAATAATCTTCCAATCTCAAAATTTAATGATCTTGATACTTTTTTTTAAACGTAACGAACCATATAAACTCAATGAAACTAGTCCTAAGTTCTAATCCGATCATTTGTGAAAAAACACATTTTGGAACCATCAATTTAATAGTTAACGATCAATATTTAAATATCCAATCGTAAATATACGAGTTGTTACATAGGGAGATTAACTGGATTTATTTCTACTTAAGCGCGCTGCCCTAAAGGCGATACGACATCTTTGTTTGGCGAAATAGGCGAACGATCAGGTAAAGAAGGTAGGGCAAGATACTTAGCCAAATATTGCAACATGTGATAGGCGAAGGAGTACCTAATATGCTCCGACAACCGATGGGCTGCTCGGCAAGCGTGAGACGATCTGAAACCCACCAGTTTCCGTTACAGGTTTAGAATTTCTAGGTGGAGGGGATGAGTTTGAAGTAGTGGGCCATTGCAGGTTCAACGGCGGATGACGAAGAGGTTAGGAGGAAGGTAGGTGGACGCCACAGAGAGGTCTAAAGTTTAGGTTTTCCCAAATGAAGCATTTTCTAGAAGACAACATGGAAGGGAGATCCAGTGGCTTTGGTGGACAATCAATTAAAATCAACGTTGAAGAGTAAGGGAGAATTGGCGATTGGATCGTTCTAGTGTTGGAAGCCATACATTTCTCATGAGAGTAAGTATAAAGAACAAATTTTGATATTACTGTTCTGATTAAAATATATTATTTCAATAAACACTAGATCATGCTTTTATAAAAAAGGAGTAATCAAGCGTCCATTAGTTTTGAAAACGAGTTATGAGTTACATGTTTTGTTCTTATATTTTAAAATGCATGAAAGATAATACAGGATTGAATAATGGTCAGCTTGGAAAATGATTTTAATATACAAGGTTAAATGCTTTGTTTGTTTATTATGAGAAATATCGAAAACTATATTCTCTTTTTCAATATTCTTTCTTTGCTTAAATATTATTTGAAGTAAATAGTGAAAACAAAAAGCTCATTTTCGAATCAGGTAAGTTCTTGTTATTCCTACGAAGGGGTATTGATCGATTGATTTATTTATTTTTAGAAAATTATTACTTTATTATATATATATATATATATATATATATATATATATATAATATTCCATATCTATAGTTGTACAATTCTAAAACAAGTGATAGAACACTCGCTCTGAAAAATTCACTCGTACTGAGAACTTGTACCGGAAAAAATTATAACCCATAAGAAATAGGCAGAAGACTGTCTTCTTAAAAGAGTAAAAGCACTAAGCACCGGATGAAGAACCTGGACTAGAGACAGATAAATTTGCAAACTTCTTAAATTTCTTTGCTTCCTTCTTTTTTCCCTTTATCTGGTTGACTATATAATTCCGTTCAAGGTTGTCAATCACTACGGAGTTTAAATCTGCTTGGAATTCAGCATCTGCCTCATCTGTCCTATCCTTACGTACTGTCTTTGATTGTCACAATATGATCAACAACTCTATTGTCCATGTTGTTGCCATTAGAGGCCTCCATGTCATCCGCAGTAGCCATTGAATTCATATCATCAGGCTCAGATGAATTCATATCATTATCAGTTGATTCAGGAACCTACTTTCGGGTCTCTGTACTATAATCCTCGTGATCCGTAGAATGGTCGAAAACCTGAGAAGACAAAAAATTATAGCGTTGTAAGTTGCCATCAATTTGCATTAAATTGAAATTAGAGTCTTGTGCAGATACATGTTTAGGAACAGTAAACATGCAGTAGTTTTGGATTTATTTATTTAAATCGTAGCTTTTAAGAACAGTAATTCTGTCAGCTTCATGCTCCTGCTTTCTCAAAGAATCATTGCCCTTGAACTGAAAACGATCTCATAATTATTGAGCACTCATACATAAAGAGCACAGTTATACCCATGATCATTGCACCCAAACCATGTTAGGTTAGCAAGAAATAACATTGGTAAATACCAATAGGATATTAATCAACTTAAAATCAGCTGTCTTACAGACATTCCAACAAACATTCCATCGCATAAATTTCCAAAAATTGAAGCATCTCAATAGATAACCATCAATTTATTCCAGGAAAAAGCAAAAAAAAAATCATCTGAAAATTGATACCTGCGCAATGTGGGCTCATGCATCTGTTTAAGAATAGGCGTCATACTTGCTGGATATGTAGATGAACAGCCCAGAAATACATAATTCACCTGCATTGAAATCATGGAGACCAAATTAGAGAATCGCGAGGTCGGTCGTTTCCTTAAGGACTTTAGGGTATACGAATAAATTTTGGAAAGAGGATATTTGGCAAATCGAAATCGTCGGTCAATAAACTTTAGGGTATACGAATAAATTCAGAACTCTCAAAAGGAGTCTTAGGACACATGTTGAAACTCATATTTATCTTGTAAACAAAACAAATGCTTCACCTTTTTTGAGTTGCCAAACACGTCCTGCCTTATCTAAAGAAAATAACAAAGGAACATGAATAGATCCGGCTTTTCATTTACGTAACGTTTTCGACTCCAACCTTCACGCTGTTTCAAAACATATATCTTTCCCAACCCATTTTTTCAACACGTTATATTATCATTCCTATTTCCTTCTCATCTTACTTTCGAATCTCAACAGCTGAAAAATATGTAAAAAAAAAAGGTTATATCCATTTTCAAAAGACTTTTTATGTATGTAGTTAGAGCATCTTCAACAAAGGTCCATAATTACAAAACTGTAATATATATACCCATTTTCATCTCTAACAGAGTATACATTTTGTAACCGATTAAAAATTCAATTGTTTTGATTACAAAAATATAATCAAGAAAGACAGTGTTTGAACAGGTGCCCAGAGTGGGGCACCTGTTCAAGCATCGCCTACAGGTGTCTGCTCAACAAGCGCATGAAATATTTTCAAATAAAAAAAAGGTTTCAGACACCTGAGCTCCAGACGTCTGATTTTTTTTTTCAGACACCTGTTGAACAAACGTCCGAAGCCCAGACTCCTATTCAATAAACGTCTGACCCGTATACTGTTGGGGAAAACTTCGGATTACATTTTGTAATGGAGAAGAATGTAATTTTGAATCACGTTTTTGTTGGAGATGCTCTTATACAAAGGTTTGCGTTGAAGTATGGCGACAAAGAGTGTAATTGTTTCTCACTTTTCAATTCACTTTGTATTTATGTTTTTCCTTCTAAGGGTAGTCTCATTCTGTGGGTTCGTGAGAAAATTATTACCAATCAGGATTTCATGCAATTTTATCCCTTATATCACTACATACACACACTCTTTTGAATTTATGTTAGTGTACAAAATTTGGCCAAATTATAGAGAGCTTGGAAAGGTTTTCTTCTCCCTTAATTTATGACGATTTTGCTCAAATGTCGTTGAATGGGTTCGATCATGGTTGAATATGAAAGTTCATAATTTCATCCAATTGCCTCCATTACAATAAAAGCTCCAATTTCTATGGATTGACCTTTTATTTTCAACTTATTGTTTTATTAACTATATAGTATTATTCTTTTAAAATTTATCTTTCGATTCACTTATATATTTTAACCATAATTTATTTATTAATTATCTATTATATATTTTATGATTGGCATTGTGAATATAGTATGAATTTTTTAGGTTGTTTTTTCTATTTTGATGGTAGACAATATTATTTTCCAATGCAAACACGGTAGTTATTACATTATGTAAATCATTTCAATTTAATTGATTCAACAAAATTTCAACAGTGCTTTCTCTTTGTTCCTTGGACCACACAAAAATGCATGTATATGAGAAACAAAAAGGAAGTGTTGCCGAAATTTTGAGAATTGTTAAAAATGAAATGATTTACAAAATGTAATTATTTTATTGTGTTTGCAACTTATCAAATATATTAACAATCCAACAAATATTGTAACGGCCCACCTTTTGTAACACCTAAAAGTTGGAGCCTTACAACATCGCCCTAATTTCAGATATCATAAAAGATAGAATGTCATGATAAAATTAGAATAAAAAGCTAAACCAAGACTTTGACAAGATCTTACAACAGAATGAGAACATATAATACAAAATATACGTGAACAAAAATAGAATAACAATGTATAAGAGACCGATAGCGGAAAAAGCTGTCAAATGAATATCATGGCATAATCGTTAGAATACATCAACTCCGTAATACATAGAACTATGAATAAATGTCAGATACTGTAACATCCCGAGATTTTGCGACAATTTGAAATATTAAATTTAATGTGTTTTTGAACAAAATTTGTTTTAAATATTAAAATTTACGATTTATGTCGTATATTGATAAAGAATGAACTAAACTTGTCTTGTTAAACAATGAATTTCAATAGCTATATAAGATAATGATTTATGTGATAGATTACTTATGTTGAAATTAAAATTTTATATTGAATTAACAAAATAAAATAAATTAAATAATTTTGAGATTTGTTTTATATTGATAATTCTAATTTTATTGGATACGGTAGTATATAGATCCATTTAATCGTGTAATGAATTTCAAATCAGTTATAACTGTAATAGTCTGCATTGATTGAAAATGTAACTATGATTGGTTTATGCTGTTAAATATTGAGAGTTGAGATTTAGTATCAAATTATTTATATTAAATGGGTTAATAAGTTTATAATTTAATTTTTGTGATTTGATTGTGAAATTGTATAGTAGAAACTTAAGTAAATTGCTTAAGTAATTAAATTCAACTTATTTTGATAGTGTTGACTTGTATTGGTTGCAAGTAAAACTTGTGATTTTGTTTATATGGATAATCATTGAAATTTGGAATTAATATTCATATATTCAATGAAATTGATTGGTTGATTAATAATGGAAATAGAACTTGAAATGTAAATAATGAAAATTTGAATTAACAATTAGCGATAGTTGATTTATAAGTTATATTAATTTATTTATATTGATTTGAAGAGAGTTTATAAACCTTTGAATTTGATTTAAAGATGAATAAATGAAGATAAAATTTTTAATATATTAATGAACTGGTTAAAATTGTCATTTTGTAAATAATCTCAAAATTTGATGAAATTAATTTTATTGGAACCGGAATTGTAAATTTTTATATGATCTAAAATTTCATACCCATAGGAATTATAGTTTGATCGTAAGAAATTAAGACGCGTATAAATTCTAGTGTATAATTTAATTAAATAATCGTATTTAGAACAAATAGCTATAGACTTTGGAATTGGGCTTTCTAACCTAGTTCATTGCGTTCGGAAGGCGTCAAAACCTATTGTTAGGCAGTAAGCAATCCTGATTTGGACTCAGCCCGAATTTTAGCTCAAATACACGCAAAAATATGAAAATAATATTATTTTATTATAATTTCCTAAACCCCAATTCAGCCGCCCCCTCTTTTAATTTTCAATGGCCGAAAACCCACTACCTTCCTTCCTCAATTGCTTCTCATCTGAGCATCGATTCGAGAAAATCTCAGCAGCAAAATCGTAGAGCATTGCGCGATCTTCAAATCCATACGATGATTTTTTTTTTGTTAAAAGTAGATTGCCAGAATTTTTGACATGAAGGTGGTATGGTTTATGGGGTTTTGAGGCAGCAGAGAGGATCGGACTTGGCCATACTTCGGCCGATGGTGGGGCAGGGAGAGGCACATCTTATGGTGTATTCTGATTGAAGACCGGTGGTCCATGGGGAGGCTCGCATAGCGATGATGGAACGCGGTTTGGGTTTGTTGGTTTGGGAGTTTAAAAATGCAATGTAGAAGAAATGACTTAAGAGAGAAGGTGACGTGGCGGGTTTCAAATGGGTGAGAGAAGTTTGGTTATTTATTTGGGTGCGTTTTTTACAGGTCCCGATTAACTTTTAAAATATAAAAAAAAAAACCGCTGAGAATATAAAATACATCCTTATTTTTGAATTACCGCTGAAAAAATACTAGTTGTACCCTTACGCGATTAAAAAACCATCCATCAACGAGTCAGGATCATTTAATCAGTCAACACGTTCATTTAATATCTCTCTAAACCCTAATTCCACACAACCGTAGAACTGTAAATCGCGATTTTGAGTCAAAAGGCGGCGCTCATCTTTTTAATCAAGATCTTCATGTTTTGTGCCAAAATTGTTGTCGAGGTCTACAAATTATACGAAAATGGCGAAAAAGAAGGTATAAATCTGATGATTTAATTTCGTATCCTACAGTTTTTTGTATTTTCTCGTTGTATACTGTAATAAGACTGAAACTATTAGTTCGAATGAGATTTTGATGTTAAGAAGAATCAGTTCATGTTTTTTAGATATTATTAGGAAAACTTGCATAATTGTATGATGTTAATAACAAATCTAGTAAGAGTAAAAGGTTAGGTTTGTAGCAAATATTATACATTTTTTATTATTTCGGTAGTTGCAAAAAAATACTGTAGTGAGTTTTTTATTCATAATTGTTGAATAATTATATGAAATTATCAACTGATTTTTGAATTCATGTACTCAGAATACTGTTTCATTTATCAACTGAATAGATACAATTATCACATGAAAAAGTGAATATAATAAGAAATTATGCAGGTAAGTATGCATGTGTTTGGAATAATTTTGTTTGCATACATGAATTCATTTATGCAACGTAGTTGTATGTAATCAGAAAATTATGTAGAGTAGTTACATACAGTAATGAATGTAACAAAATTTTTTGCATTCTTGCAGACATTATATTAAAAAATGTTGCATAAATGTGTGCAAATTTAATATGTTTGTTGCATGGTTTCGTGCATTTAATTAGGAATGTTGCAGGAATGTGTGAAAATATCAATAGATTATTGCATAGTTATATGAATTTAATTAGAAATGTTGCATTCAAGTGTGCAACTATTGAATGATTGTTGCATAATTCTAGGCATTTACGTAGAAATGTTTCATACAAGTGTGCAACTAGTAATGTATTATTGCAGTAATCTATGCTTTTAAACAGAACTGTTGAAGGCAAGTGTGCAACTATCAAAAGATTGTTGCATGATTATATGCATTTAATTAGTACTGTTGCAGGCAAGTGTGCACCTATCAACAAATTGGTACATAGTTTTATGCTTTCACATGGAAATGTTACATTCAAGAGTACAAATATAAACATATAGTTGAATAGTTATATGCATTTAAATAAAAAATTTGCATGAAAGTTTGCAAATATTAACAGATTGTTACTATTTTTGCATTTAAAGTAGAGCTGTTGCATGTAAATGTGCAACTATCAGAAAATAGTTGCATGGTTCTATGCATAGAAATTTTAATGTTGCTTAATAAACGTATATTAAAAAATTTATATTTCTTATTACAGAAACCTATGGTGGACGAAGTCGATGCAGTAGACAGTAAACAAGAAAATGCATGAGTTAAAAGCATGCAAAAGAAATTTGCAAGTAGGAGTATTTAAAATTGGAAAAGTTGGTGTTAAAAAATTTTGTAATTTTGTTTAGTGATATTTTGTTTTCTATGTAATGGCAAATGATTATTAGTTTTGAAACTGAAGCATTGTTGAAATTTATGTACTGAATTAAGTTCTTTTGAGTTTAGCATGCTTACATGAAAATATTCTTGTTAGTTGCACATGTATTTGAATACTTGAATATATTTATTCATTTATTATGAATAATTGCTTACATAATTACAAAAATTTCCTGTATTAAACAGGCTGATGTTGCTCCATTTGTATATTAAAATACTTTATGTACGATCAGAGTTGCAAAAGATTTAAGGAGTAAATTAGAAAATTAAAATTGAAGTATAGGCAGAATAAATAAAAGAATTCAAGTTTTAAAACAGGAACAAATATTCAAAGGTTAAAAGATAGAATGCGTATATGTGGAATATTTGCATATTTGCATGCAAATAATATGAATAGTTGCATAATTCTATTCAAAAATGAAAAATAGTTGTATGCTAATATCCATATTTACATGTTACTTGCCTAACTATATGCAGCTAGGACGAATTTTTTCATACGTATATTCATCTATTTTGAATATTTGCATCCCAGATGTATACAAATATTCATAATAATTGCAAATATGTATGCAACTATGTAAAATACCGGCATACATATAAGCTAGTAATGATAACTGTAAATTTCAAAGAAAATAATATTAAAATACTAAACTAAATAGAAAGCTTTACTACAAATGTCACTACCAATTATTTAAGTATCAAAGGCAAAAGCAATTGTCCCTGCTGTAGCAATTAGTGTCAAAATTTTCGATTAAAGAGCCTCTATTGTTATGAGAGGCGGTTTAAGATTTGCCTCTGTAAAAGGGGTCCCTAATGAACAATTGAGGCGGATTGCATCTTACATATGCCCCTACAGTTAATGCTGCCACGCAAGGACTGACAGCAAAAAAGAGGCATTTATACCAGCCTCTAATAGTTCAAAACCAATTGAGGCGAAAATGTAAGCCACTAAAGTTTTGGTAGGGGACCAAATATTATAAACAAGTTAGGACAGATGGAACCGCCTCTACTAATATGAAAACTGATAAACCTAATGCATGCGCCAATTACAACATAGTGGTAGCTGCAAGTGCCAATAATAGTGTTATATATATATATATATATATATATATATATTAATACGAGATACACCCCTATTACACAGGAAACGCAGTTAACTAAAAAGTGAAGCAAATGATATTTTATTCAAAATGAACATCACACAATAATACTTCACACAGCAACTTCAATCGTCAGTCTACAAAATCACACAGCAAGGTACCGGATATTCTACTCAAAATGAACAAAACCATATTACTGTTATGAGAAGAAAACTGTTAACAAAAAACTGCATTTTCGCAGAAAATGATATAATTCAAAACAAACAAAAACCATGTTCGCAGCAAGATTTGTTACTGTTAACACAAAACTGCAGCTCAGTATTTGCTGCATTACAAATTTTTTAATCAAGCATATTGTAGAAAATCTAAACTTGCCTCAAAGCACACATTTTAACAAGACTATTGCAAAAGTGAAGCTTCATCCAGCTTACATGAGAGATCTTCTCCATCGGATCAAATCTGCATACAAAAACAATGGGTTAAAAATATTTATTGACTCACCATCATATTTCATTGCAAATGCATACAAATAAGCAATGTTAATTCTTATATGCAGGTCGATGAGCCTATAAAGCCTGAAATGGTTTCACAAAATCAGAAACAAAAACCAGTGCGTGATGAAGATGGGTTTATTCCAGTTATCTCTAAGAAAAATAATGGAAGGAAATAAGCATTGAATATTATAACTGTGAACTTTGCTGACTTATGGCATAACCATATTTATGTATTGCACACATTATCATTTTTGTACTGCATTGTACAAGTTCCCATGAACATCAAAAAATTTGTATCGCTGTAGAATTTTTAGTGTATTTATGTATCCACCAAAAAAAAAAGCAATGTTAATTCTTTTGCATGGGTACAATCCAAACAGGTAAAAACATAATAGCATTCATGTCAGTTCAAGGCAATATGATTTTGGGTGTAAATGCAGAGTTTTCTATATTCACCTAAGGCTTGTAATGAAATCTAGGCTAATAATATCTAAAACTAGAACAAGAATTGGCATTAAAAGTTTAAATATAACTAGAAAAAAAAAAGGAAATAGTTCTCACCATTTCTCAAATTATTGACAGCATGCTAGGATTCCACCATAGATTATCTGCCATACAACAAGATCTAGCTTAATCATATCAAATAAAAAAAACAAATAATTATGAGAAAGTATATTTGTTCTACAATGATGGGATGACGCTTTAAAAAATGCATTTTATCCCTATTTTTATTTTCAGTTATCCTTAATGTGATTTAGTTACACCCTTTTATTTTCAGCAATTCAAACAGAGTGTGATAACAAATCTACAATACCTATTTCATGTAGCATGTAATACAAAAAATGAAAAAAATGTATTAATACAGCTACTAAGCAAACCTGGTCATAGGTCTTTGGGTAGCCGTTTACATCATCTTTGGTTTTTAAAACCGAAGCATGCGAGCTTCAGTTTCAAACTGAAGCAGCTTCAGAGCTTTAGTCTGTTGAAACTGAAGCAGCTTCAGTTTCAAACTGAAGCATTGGTGCTTCAGTTTTTAAAACTGAAGCGGCTTCAGTTTCTTCAAACTGAAGCGCTGGTGCTTCACAATATACTCAATTTTTAACTAATCTACGTTATAATATCTCACAAGCAACTTATTTTCTGACCACAACTTTCAAAATTTAAGTTTCGCAACAACCACAACAAAATGATTAAAGACATGACAACAGTGTTATTTTTCTCAAAAAGTACCGACACAAAAAATGAACCACATAGGGTGTAGATGGTAATGACAAAACAACCATATAGTTGTTAATGCACAATAGATTTTATCTTTCAATCTTTCGGCAAGCTCAAATATCAATTATTTTTTCTCCAACATTGATCACTATGTTAAAAATCAAGAAAAATATATATGAATGAAAATGGAGAGTGATTCTGAAATAAAGCAAGAAATAATACTTACCAGCTCTCATCAGTTTCATTATTTCTT
Organism: Allium sativum; assembly: GCA_030737875.1. Classification (NCBI taxonomy): domain Eukaryota; kingdom Viridiplantae; phylum Streptophyta; class Magnoliopsida; order Asparagales; family Amaryllidaceae; genus Allium; species Allium sativum. Next base: position 245,597,936 of record CM060919.1, on the reverse strand, counting down.
GAAAACACAACTTGTTCCGTAAGATCAGTCGTCCCATTGAGCATTGATGTAAACTCTCCAAGTGGATATGACATTTGTGGGTAGAAAGAAGGATGATATGCCGATGGGTTAAGGAATTGACCACCAGATGATGGAAATTGATAATGTCCAAACTGCGGGTGTGGCATATATTGCTGAGCACTTCCATTATATGGAAAAGATTGTTGTTGTGGTAATAGTTGATGTTGAACTCTAGAGAACTGAGAAACATTTATCTGATTTTGAGTAGGTGATTGTTCCGATCGATGCTCTGATGGAGAACGGTGTTGAGACAATGATTGTTCTAACATGAAATTTGATGGTTGTCGTTGTGAAGATAGAAGCATATGTTTTAGCTCTTCTATCTCCTTACTTTGCTTTTCTATCTCCTTACTTTGCTTTTCACACATGTTTTTTAGTTCTAAACATGTCGACTCCAAAGATGCATATTCCCTTCCTTTGCGCGATTTACGAATCGATGGTACTGGTTGAGTTTGTTTTACCCAAGGCACCATGTTGGGTGTCACTAAATCTCCATAACATCGAACTCTATTATGTGTCTCAAACCCCATCGTCGCAACATATGCTTGCACCCTCAATTCAGGCGTCTCTTCACCATGGATGGCTACTAATTGATTTAATTCATGTGACATTTTGGCCTGTATCAATTTCCAATAAATACCATTCAGTGTACTTTACTAATAAAAACCAAATTCAAAGCATTTAGCCAAATAAAACATGATGAGTATCATTAACTAAATAGCAAAAATAATTTTGCATTGTCATACGAATATCATTTAGAATATAATGAGCACAATTACAGAGTAAGTTCTAAAATATTTGGTTGAGAAAAATAAAGTTATTATAGGAATATCTTTTAACATGTATTATTTTACATAAACAGTTAAAGTTTACATGCTATTGTATACGAATAAATGCAAATGATAAATGAAATTACCGCAGTTTGCTCTGATGCTACATCCACCCAACTTCTATTCTTGTCTTTTCTTCTATGAACCAACTCATATGCTTCAATGGGGTCTGGCTCACGATTATGCTTTTCCTTCTATTATTAAAAAAAAATGAGTACGTTTGATCGATAGTTTTTTTTCTATTACCGCAGTTCACAATACTTATAAATTAAAACTGTTGCCATAATGAAATATCATTTGATGTTACATATTTTTTGTTTACATGATTTTTTTTCAAAATTGTTATATTGATAAAAAAAATACCCCTTTATTTTTTATGTTTTGAGAGTTAATAATGGTATACGGAAAACAATCTAACTCCTCCTTTGTCAGTTAATCAATGCAACGACTAATAATTGTATATCTTCTTCCTATATTCCTTAGTATCGAAGTTAAAAACAAAAACTCAAAACCCAAAATCAAACCAAACTGACTTTTAGTTTATATTTTTTATGCCAAAAAAATCTCGGAAACCATGACCATCTATCACGGCTGTTTTTCTCTAAAGATATGTATAGAAAAGTGTTTACAATGCACTATAGGTGTTTCATAAATAATATGGACGAATAGACTAATAAGGAATCCTTTTTTTATGAATACGATGATATAGCCAACACCGATGAGAGTTCACCACAACCGCTGTGGGAAATCACAGGGATATCTTCCTCTAGTTTTATAAGATAGCTTGACCATGAAAAATTCATAAGAAAATCACGGGGAAGGCTGTCGTCTAATATTCATATTTGGTACACTTTGCACCACCGTTTCTTTCTGCCCGCTCTTCAGCATAAGAAATAATTAACATATAAAGGGCCACAGCTAAAAGTGGATGCAAGCAATATGCAGTACTGATATGAACCAGTGGCATATGATATGCTGCCTATTTTTCAACTTCAGATTTTTTACCCTATCCAATTGGAAATTAAACCTAGCTTTCTTTATATATTCTTGAACATATGAAATGAAGAGGAATATGACTTGTTTGAACAATTTGTAGCTTTTGACTGTTATCCAAATCATATATGCGATGCAACTATCCGACCTTTAATTTGTAGTCTTCATTGATTCTTTATTTTTTTAATCTAAATCGATACATGATGAATGGCACACTATTCGATACATGGCCACTTGTTTGTGACTTGAGTGCCCTTGAAATTCAGTTTTGTGATTAACATGACTTTGTGATGTTTAATACTTGCCAAATGATTCCATGATGTCTCTACAACAAGTAGTTTAACCATGTACATTACTAATACAAACAGTGCAACCACCCTTCTTTCTATTTTTATGTTTATTTTTTATTTTTATTTTTATAGACAAGTCTAGATAGCATGAAAAAGACAAACATCCCTCAAACTTCCGAAGATGATGAAGAGCGGTTGAATATTTTATGCTATTTTGAAATCCAGGTAATTTACTGTTTCATTTTCCCTCTATCATAGAATTTTTTTTCATTAGATTAAGCAATATACTCTTTTCATTTCATTGAATGAACCAACCGTACCTTCATCCCCAATTCAAACAACCCTGAAAACCAAAGTAGTAATCAAACCTTGATATTTAACATCTAAAGCTCGCTTTGTTCTCTCAGGTACTTATGGTATTTAAATAAGGTTGTTAAGTAATGATTGACTATTTTTGAATGACTTCTAAAAAAATCGAGTTGTTTAATTTTTTCTGAACTTGTGAGTTGAAGAATAAGATTAAGCCAGTAGGACAAAAATAGAAGTAGCCTGCCAGGGTAAAATATCAGTTCATGCATCAATTGCTTAACAAGTCGCAGAGAATTAAAGTTTGGTAAATCAGCCTTATATTATAATTATAAGCGAAAATAAAATGTTGGGGAATATTCAAAACTGCCGAAACTGAACACGTAAATATTCAGGACTTCCAAAACTATATTCACTGTATTATAATTTATTAACACGTAAACCAGTTTATGTAATGCAAGGGTAGTTGTATTCAGCACTCCTATTTTCAACTTCAGTACAACCCAATGCTAGCACTGCTATTGTTAAATGACCCAGATGAAGAAAATGAATCAGAATGCATTAGCTAGCCTGTTTGCATTTAAATACAACAAACAAATCATATACCCACTTGCTTACAGACTTCAGAAATCAGGGAATCAGTCTCTTATGCAACTCGTTTAGTTCACTGTTGGCTGGTTCTGAGTCTACGGTTATGTTTTGATCACTGTTATAATAAATATTGCAAATGTTGTGGTTCTTTGAATGATATTTCAGTTGATAAAATGTTGAAGTTTTGAATGATATTTCCATTTTATATGTTGTGGTTTTATAGTTGTTACAGTTTCATCCAATGTTAAGAGGCAACATTGGAGCAATCTGATCCACTAGATTCTCATCCAACGGCCGATTAATATCAATGGAAGAATCTGCTAGTTTCATGCATATATGGGATGTTGGGAAGTGGTTGCACTAGAAGACAGAAGATGGATTTCTTTGGTGAAATATTAGGAATGAAGTTCAGCCCTGATGCAGAAGCGCTTTCTGTTCGGATATGGGATAGAACTTCTGGTAATTTACTACATATACACAGTTTAGGAATTGTTCATATTTCGACTCTCTTATTTGACCGCAAAATTTTACGTTGTACCATGTTGGTTGTAATGCTAAACTGGTAATATAGGAGGGGTTACCTGGGTTTGTGTGTATAAATATACCTCTGTTGTGCGACTATTGGTACCCCAAAAATACTTCCATTCACCGTGCAATGTTGTTCAACGATGAACCACCAACTGACGATCACGTCGTTTAGCGGTGAACGACCACCATAAAATTTTGCGAAAATGTCATCCAACGATGAACGGTCGAACGGGGCTGGTGGTCAAAAGTGAAAATCGGAATACAAATAGTAGCACACTATTTATGTACAGTGTTAGAGAGGAGAGCGAGAGAGACGTTTTCGTGAAGAAGTAGCCATAAACAATTATAAAATAATTATTTATGATTAGTATTTATAGCAATTACTGTGTGAAAGTATATTTCTGTTGAATGTTATACAATAATACACAAACATGCCATATAATTACTGTTTATACAAAATATTTTAAAGTTATAATAATTGTTTACAATAAACATTGAAGAAGACGCATGCACAAAGTTCACAAACTTGATTTTATTTCAAAGCCACTAATGATTTTTATAAAGTTTACTTTATTATAAAAACCATGGCTTTGTAATCATTATTTAATAGGAAAGTTTGATAACAGCTTTTTATTATCAGTTTTAATATTAAGCTGCAAAGAAATTTTGTATCATATCATATTTTATAGAAACTAAATCAACTTTAATGGCTACATATTCTACTAGTTTTAACCTTCATGAATGCTTAAGACCACTGATATTAATAATCAGTGTTGAAATTGATTTTATTCAGTTCTAGAACATCCGATGGGTATAGAATATTACATTGGGTGTTTTTTTTACTTTTAGTCATAACGTGAACAAGTTAATTTTGTAGAATATAGTAATATATTACACACTGGCATATGCGGCTTACAATTTACTGACTAGATCCATATCCTACATTAAGTAAACCTTGGCGCCAGTAATTAGCAGGCTATATACTTCTATGGACTTAAATATTGATGGTCTACTTCTCAAAACTTACACTATTCATACTATGGAGGTAGGCATCAACATAAGAGGTTAGCTGCATTAGAAATGGAGCTAGGCAAGGCAAGAAGGGTTTATTGGGAAGTACTCATCAGAAAGTTATGGAAATCATACAAGTAAAAAGCCATTAGCTGTTATAGGAATCATGACAGGATTTGGTAGGAAGAGTAATAGAGATGCAATATGAAAATCTTAGGTTCCTGCTGGTTAGATCGTCTTTGAACCGTCTCAATTGACATTTTGGATTGGGAGCATCGTTTTTTTCTTCAGTATTTTCAAAGTCAATATATATGTGTATTTGAGAATTTTTTTTTATTCAATTTTGTTAATATGGATATAGATGTTGAAATTGATATATGTTAGTAATCTATTCGATGAATTAACAACTATTATTTATTAGAATTGGTTTTTGAATCGACTAATTAAATTTCCAGACAATGTGTATTATGTTGATAATATACTCATATTTCCCGATGAATGACACTAAATTTCAAGTAGTATTCTTGCATAGCACAATTTACTAATTAGTCTCCATGTTCTTCATCCAAGATTTTGAACCCTCGTAAAACTCTTGCGTATATGGACATTAATTTTTCTTTGTAAGTTAAAGTTAAAGACAATGTGTGAATGAGATTCATGAAACTAAATTTTCAATAAATATATTTTTAAAAAATATTGTTTTATAAAAATTACATGATCGAACGGTCGGTTTTCCCCACCGTTGTACGGTAATACTAGTATTAGCCAAAGCTGACAGGTATGTCAATATTTGTTAACTTTTTTCCCTTCTTTCCTCCTTTCTTCCTTATTTTTTTAATTTAATTTTACTTCTTAACGGCCTCTAATGGTAATGACCTGCTCATAACAAATAAAATGACCAATATTGCTTGTTTTGCACTTATCGAAAATACATATTTATTAGGATACCAAACTCATTGAAAACAAAATAGAAGTATGTCAACTTACAAATTTTGCCATGTGCCTTGCAAAGGTCATCGACCCACCCGTGTGACTCGCCTTCAATTTCTTTCGATTCTCAACATTTCTCTCAACTTTTATCTATCATGAAAAATAATTTTTTAAATTGATAAAGTAAAGCAAAACCGTAGAAAAACAGCAAAATAGCTAAGATTGCAAAGGACATCAAACACAAGAGAACTTACCTTATTTTTAGGATCATTGTCCCAATAGTTGACAATGTTTCTCCATTGTTCGCCATCCACTCGGTCGTCTCCACAAACAAAACGCGACGGAGAGCCTACATATGGAGTGTAATATTTTCTTTTTAACTCAGCTCTATTATTTCTTATCCTTTTGGACAGTCTTTTTAGCAGTGTATAGCGAATTGCAGGGATATAGGGAATATCTTCGGCGCGCCAATCAATCGTATCCTATAATGGAAAAAAGAATGTACAAACTTATAAGTAAGGAATTGAAATGTATATTGATTAAAAATTATAGTTGTAACAGTTCTTTATAAATTACAAAACCCAACTTAACATACCGATATGATTTTCCAAATTTTATCCATTTTTGCTTCATCATATGATCGCCAATCGATAGGTGATAAAGGAAACAAATTGTAATTTCTTGCCAAGTTACCTAGATATCTGATTAACCTAGCATCCTTTGGAACAACGCACAAACCATCTTTCGTGAATTCTATCTTCTCTTTGCCCGACTTTCCCCAAATGGGTTTGTTATAGCCACGTCCTTTTCTTTTTAATGATCCTAAAAATAACAATTTGTAGTAACTAAAAAAGAATATTTTCATGTATTTTTTAAACAAGTATTATATGATATGTCGATATGTTTGCTTATCTTGTACAAACTTGAAATAATAAAAACATCTAATGTACCATTGTTTCCACGGTCACCATTTTCGCATATGTCATCATCTGAACTTAAATGATTCTCCTGACTGGAATCCGAATCTGAGTTACTCATCTAAGCAATTATAAATGAAAACACAATCATGTTCATCAAATCAATTCAAAATAAGAATCTAACAAATTAGTACTCCAAAAAAGCAATTCAAATTACAAAATCATGTCTGCCACAATTATATTGGAGAGGCAAACCTATTTAGTCAGAAAGTTTGCATGAAAAATCACCTACATACCATGTGCACATAGGTGTTCATGTATTGTTTTGCTTGTATTTCTTTTCAATGTAATAATGTAAAAGAAGAAAAATGAGAAAATCCGTATTTTGGTACAACAAAAATAACAAAAAAGAACATGACATGCATATTTTAGGTACCTGCATACAATGTTGAAAAATAAATATGCATAGCATGTTCATTTAAAATTAAATATACAATGTTGAAAAATAAATATACAATGTTGAAAATAAATATTTTAGGTACCTGCATAAAATTTTACTTGGTGCTTGCTTGGGATGCAAATATATTCATTTGATTTGTAGAAAAAGAACATATAAAAATAGTCATCGACAGCTAGGACATTGAAAGGGAAAGTTATTAAGTCTATTTTTTTTAAGTTGATAACTGCGCCTTTTATGTAAAATAATTAGTAGTTAAAAACAAATTAATATTTGCGCGCCAGAAAAATGTTATTAAGTACTAAATAGCTTGATGTATAGGCTTTAAGACAAAAACAAGCCTCTATAATAGGTTTTTTTGGAAAATAAACTAAAGGACGAAACTAATGAAATGGTGATTTTTTAATAAGAACTGAGAAAATACAAAAACCTATGATCATGTATACAAACATTGACCAGAATTGCAAGGACAGAATTTTAGTTTTATGGGATAAAAAAGTTTTGAATGCGCCAGTTATACATAAAAGTGAACAATATATTACTTGATATATAAAAACATATTAGACATGATTTTCATAAGCAGTTTTGTGTGTGCACTGTCAACTAGAAAAGAGAATTAGATAGTGTGAATAAAAGAGAAAAACAACGTGATCAACTTACCATTGGTAAAAATGCATGTGTATAATGAATATGTATGTAGCATATTATAGTTAGGTTCTATCGAGTTTATATTATAGTTGGGTTGACATGAATGATTGCACCTTGACATAAGAAATATACAAGGATTTAGTTTTACATTTCGTTCATAAAAGTCACCATCTTTGTATACTTGTCTTAACATCTTGCCTATCTTAATGGGCTGCTTCACACTTTTGCTGTTGATATAGGAAATTACTTTTGATTTTTGAGAAACTAGAGAAGTAAATGAAAGTGCTACATATTAATGCGCATCAATACAAAATTTTAATTGTAATTGCTTAACATACGTTTATATTTAAATAATATCAGGAGGAACATTTAATAAATCAAAAAACAACTAAAATTATTGATAAAATCTGCTGAATAATGAATCCAAAAAGCGTTAAGAGATTACTATTTTGTTTGTTTGAAATAAGTAAATTTCACGTAAGTGATCGTTACTTTTCTGATCACTTATTACATTACAGTTCCAATTATACCTCCACGTTGCACAAAGTTCGTAATTATTTCAATCATAATTTAATTAATTTATAATTTTTCTTACCAGGTCAGATGATTAAACATCATCAAACATAACTTCGATTTTGTTTTAAGTTTCATCTCTTTCCAAAGTTCTGTCTCATTCTACATTGAGGTGAATTTTTGGTATATTTTGATTTTGCTTTATGGTTTCCGATCAATGGAAACAAAAAACGAAAAAAATGAAAGTTAAAAAAAAAGTGATGACAACCTACCGGAATGTTTGAATGCAAATTTTAAGTTACCATACGATGAAATCTAATTGCCACATTTAAACACCTTTAGTATGAACCTGTGCTTCACAAATGATGATCATAATAATCTCATTTTTAAAATCTATCATTTTTAATGTTCAAACTTACAACTAGCTTTTCTTCAAAGGTGGAATATTTGAAATGTGCAATATTTTAAGTTACTTATGTTACTTAAATTTTAAATTGATTAATAAATTATAAACATATTATATTCTTAATTTTCAAATTTACGTTTACTTTCAAAAAGGTCATAAATTTGGTTTTTTTTTTCACGAATATAAATTTTATGTAAATTAGGTTCATAGCTCTAACACATACATATTGGCTTGATATAAGCACTAACACGTGCTAATTGCTTTTGCCGTCGTCATTATTTTAACAAAAGAAACATTTGCAGCATTCAAACTTCAATGGAAAATATTTTTTGTCATTATATTAGACATAATAACCGAATTTCTGATGGTCAACACTAAATCATGTATGCTTCGGATTTGTATTACGGCAAAATTATATTTCACAAATACAGATGTCTAACATGTAATATTTTTGCTGTTTTACATTGAAATTCTACATAACTTATGTGCAGATGTAATTAGCATTTATGCATACAACTTATGTGCAGATGTTATAATCCATTTGCAAACAACTTGCAAGTTATAAAAAGTAACATACAACACATGATCAATTATCAAAATAAATTCACAAACATTAGAAGAAGAAAAACAGAAAATAACAAGTGAATTCAGACATTAACAACCAATAGAGAAGAAGAAAATATGTATTATCTGTATGAATAGGGATCATCATTACTCAAGCATTGAGCTACTTTGTTTAAACAAATAAAAATGCGGTTTGAAGTGCATAAAGTGGTCAGGAACTTGGCCTGTTTTGCAATATCGTCATTACATCAAAAGCAGTTAGGGCTTTGCTAATCAATACAGTGGAAAAAAATAGTACCCCAAATAAATTACATACCTATGCCAATGAATTTCCCGATTAAAAAACAGGAAGAAGCTTGCAAGAATTTATAGATCGAAGGAGAACGAGAATCATCAATCTGAAGGGAAAAAAAGAAATTGGTCGTTATGTGGTAAAAAGGAAAGAGCGTGGGAACGAATTAGAAAAAGCGTGGGAAATTAGAAAAAAACGAGGGAACGAATTAAGAAAATCACTAATTACCTGGTGAAATTTTGCCGCCATGGGAGGAATATTTTTGAGAATTGCGGCGGGTTCTTTTGCCGTAGTACGCAATTGCAGATGATAATTTTATTTCCGCCTGAATTGCCCAGAGGAGACGGGTATATTTGTCCGCTAAAATATACAATAAAAGCTGAAACGAAACGTGCTCCTTTTTGTTCATTATTAACGGCGAAACTGCTATTTAGCCCCTGATTAGGGCCCCTAATACTTAAATAATTGGTAGTGTGTTCACAACAATTACTACCAGTAAACATTACAACCAAGCATCATAAAAAAACAATAAAATACAAAAAAACATCTACTAGTTTTATGTAGAAAACATCCATCTATTTTGACCCCACTGCTTTAATCTCTCGCGATATCAACAACACTATCAACATAAAGACGATTAGAATAGCCCAATCAGAATTCCCGAACTTCAACAACACCAATGCACCAATATCAGCAAGAACACTGTTACAGAAAGAATAAAATCAAAATTAATAAGCGTGATCTGCAGTAATCAAATAAAGTTACGAAAACATCCTAAAATTAGTGTAAATATTTGCATAAATATACGCATATATCATTCAAAGATGCATAATTGTATGCAGCTATTCATAATTGTTACATATATCATTCAACACTGTTACAGAAAGAACAATTGTGTGCATTTAAATAGTTTTATATTCTAATGCATTTATACAGAATATATGAATACATACGGAAATTTCCTGAATATATGAAAAACCCTATACACCGGTTATAACAATATTTGCATATTTTTATGCAAATATTAACAATTTATACATAATTGTATACACCTATTCAGAATATAAAAATAAGTGTATTGTCAAATTTAACAAATAAAACTGTACGCTCTATAATAAAATTAAAACTTTATACAGTGATTAAATTATCAATCGTCAAGTCTATATAATTAAAGAAGATCAAATTAACCAATTAACAAAGATCGAGCAAAAAAATGATACCCATAGAAAATAAAAATTAATAAAAATTATAAATTACCTTAAAGAATAAACATTCATTACAGAAATCAACGATGGATCGAATTAAATCGCTGAAACAATTCTGAGCGAATTAAATTTTAGATCGACAGAAACCAAAAAACTGAGAAAGATGAGGCGTCGCCATTTTCCAGAATTATATGATTGTGGAAAGAACTAAACCCTAATACGTGTTTCGTATGATTTTAATTACGACGTTAATTAACGAAAAAGAGCATTAGTAGAAAAAAAAGAACCGCTATTTGAAAATAGCGATGAAATTTATATGTTTGAAAAGGGGAGGATGTGAGTCTAATTAAGTTTGGTTTTAAGGATATGAGCCTAATTTTCACTATTTATTTTATATAATTTAAATTCCAAATGTTTAAATGTTTATAACTTTCTACTATGAGGCCGGTTATGGACAAAATAAATTGTGTTGGAATCGTATCGACGAGCTCTTCACAATGCCGCTGGTTTGGGCTGATTCCGAGACTGTTGATTTTTGGGCTAATATTAGAATTTCAGACTCGTTTGAAACCAAAGGTGAGTGATTAAACCCACTCAACCTAACTAAAGTATTCGATTATAGTCAAATTAAAATTATGTTATGATATGATTGTATTGATTGTTGTTAGGTAGTTAAAATTGCATATTTATGTTAACTAGCATCGATAGTGTAATTTAATTTAACTATTAGTTTAAATTTTACAGTTACGTTAAAATTTGACATTTTATTTCTTGTTTGAAACCCATCATTTGATAATTAGTAAATTTTACGGTACTAAACTGTTCGTTTGTATTGATGTAAGGAATGGCTTGGATTTGATATACTTAATATATTGATGTTTATTTGTGTAAAATTACCTGTTATTCACCCTGATTTTTATATAACTGTCGGTTGTGTTGATTAATATGAACCATTACCCTAGATGTTACGGGCATCAAATAAACCCGGGATTAATCTTTGAAATGAATTAAGAACGTAGGTTGAAATGATAAATACCTATGACCCTGATTTGGATTGAAACGATATATATCCTTTTCCAAAATACTAAAATTAAATTTTAAGTGTTACTTGGCCATAGGATAGAAAATTATATACGGACACCGGTTGGTTAAATAAAAATTGTTTTTAACCTTGAATTTTTGAAATTGTTTAAAGACAAAATAAATGATATTATTAATCGATTTTCTTCGAATTTGAACTTTGAGCTTTGAAATTTAAAATTTTAAGGAATTCGTAATTGTGGATAGCTGAAGTTAAAACTGAATTGAATATGAAATAAATTTATCGAAATTGAAATGTTTATCCATCTTTGATATTTACTTTAAATTAACTTGATTTACAGTAATAATTGAATTGTGAACTCGAGATTTTTATAAACGAATAATTCAAAGTGAGAATTATAATTGAAATTCAATTATTTGAATCGAATTATTAAATCGAATTACTTGAAATCGAATTGAAATATAAATGGGAAGTCAAATCATTTTGAAATTAAGATATGGAAATTTATTCGAATTCATTTGAAACTGGAATATGATTTCTAGTTTGGTTAAATTTTGAAGAAACGATTCTAATTCCGACTATAGTATTCTAAACCATTTTTAAAACTATTTTTATAATAATTATTTTTTTATAAACTATTTACCTTATAACTATTTTGTTTTATTGCTTATTTTAAACAAACCATTTTAATAATTAACTATTTATTTTATAAACTATTTTATAATAATTATTTTCTTTATAAACTATTTTACCTTACAACTATTTTAATTTATTAATTATTTTAAATAAACCATATTAATAATTTACTATTTATTTTATAAACTACTTTATTATTTTAACTATAGATTTTACTAAATTTGCTTATTATATTTTAATTACAAACTATATATTTTTACTATTTCAATTATGTATCTAAACTATTTTAAATATATTTTTAACTATTTTAATATTCAAATTATTTTAAGGTTGGAGTTGTTTTAAGATTTGAGTTGGTTTAAATAAAGATTTAATATGAAAGTATATCTTATTTTGAATATGAAGTGGTTTTAAAGAAAAATCTGATATTTTGATATGAAGTACGAACAACTTTGAAATGTAAATACGACCGTTGTGAAAAATGTAAACGTTTGGTTGTTAGAGAGACCTGGATTGGATATTGTCATACTCACTGTCAGTACCGAAAACCACTTTAACGACTGTGTACGCGGTGGAGTTCCAGAATGAAGTAGGATGAATTTAGAGGCGATTACTAGAATTGAAAAAAGAGAACGATGATGGATAGCCTTGACCTTCAGGTCATAATTAAAATGACTAAAACAGGAGCCATACCCAGGTTAATGTGAGCTAGCTCCTTTTAGCATACATGCTTCTTCGATACCATATATATTACTTTGTGATTGATTGGCGCCTTTGATTTTTAGGAGTATTGTCTGCGGTAGGCGGTAGTCGTGGCTATGCGTTACCATCGGACTGGGTCCGCAATCCGGTAGAATCCTACTGATGGGTATTGCCTCGATGCCTTGTCATATTTATCCTGATCGAGCCCCCTACGATTTTGATCTAACGTTGTCGTATCACGGCGCATCTTTATCCATCGACGTATTGGTGTGTTATATGCAAACTGTACGACAACGGTATAAACGGTGTAAGGGTAATAATGGTAATCTTGCTTACACTATTTTAATATTTTATATTTAACCATAGACACTATTATAACATCATATTATATTATATAGTATCTAGTTTGATGGATCCTTAAGAGATGGAATTTCCCGTAACATCTCCTAAGTTATTGCACTCATATTATCACATGAAATTGATTTAACTGATATGAGAATAGTTTAGTTCTGATCCGAGTATTTTTTTTCTTTTCATTTGTGCTCAGGTCAGCCTGAGTTTTCTGTTAATGAAGACAAAGTTATGAAGATGAAGATGGAGCCTGACGGACGTATTCATTTATATTATTATGTCGCATATATTGGTACGTTGTATGTTAATTAACTCTGATAATTGTTGTAAAATATAATCAAATGTATGTTTAATAGCTTCATAAACTGTTATTTATTTATTATATTTTGTCCTTCTGTTGTGAGATTCTGTGATTGTTTTCTTCTTTCTTCTTTTCTTATGTTAATCCCAATAACTATCTGCATTTTTGATTTGTTTAAGTCGACATGTAAGGTCATTGTCGATTTGAACGGTCAAAAATCCAGGTTGTTACAGATACAACAACCTTATATAAATAATAAATCTCTCAGGTACAATAATATAATGAGTATAAATATCTCAAAGCATCGATGTCAAACGCCTTTAAATGCTCCATATGCGCACTTTAATTGCAATCCCCAAAAGCACACGACTCTCGAACTACTCGATCGGGAACCCGAGATTTGTCATGACATAAGCGACAAAGACTAAACACATATCAGACATAAAGGCTGGTGTAAGGGAAACTATCTCAAAATATTTATATTAAAACTATATAAAAATCAACATGAATCATCAAATCACAACCGACCCTCTCTAGAAACGTGGCTCAGAGGAAATCCGGACTGCCTATAAGCAAACATAGTAAATCCATTTCAAAATAGGGGCTCATGCCATAAACTGCTCTTCTCTTGTAATAACAAGTTAACACAATGTATCCCATTGCATTACGCTAACTCCAGCTACTAATACTACAATACCTTGATCAACTCATAATCCCAAAACAAAGATCACTACTTTTAAGATCGATAGTATACGCCCCAATGCATATGGTCACTATTATAAGACCAAAATGGTACACCACGATGCATATTGTAACAACTTATATTCTACGTATCGGAGGATCATAGAATTTATATTATTTTCATATGAGGTCGTATAATTTTGTAACCTTGGGAAATGATTACTAGAGTCATTTCATACCTTCGCTATTTTTACCGAATTTTTATGTGATCTTTTTGTACTTGACGAATTTTCTTTCGCCCATAACTTTTTATTGGAAAAGAATCAAGCCCTAAACTCATTGACATTGGACCCAGATGATGATTTGTCATTCCGTAGAGTGGTCGTACTAAGCAAACAGACTTGATATTTGGGAGCAATGGTTGAAATAATGTTTTGGAGGGGTTTGGGGTAGCTTAAATGGGTAAAAGAGGTCATTAGCTGGTAGGACTAAGGCCCATTTTGGGAATTAGGTTATTGGAGGCTGAAATGAGTGGGGAAATCATCTCATATTCATTGCACAACTCCCAAAATCGAATCCTAATGGCTCAAAGCTCTCAAACTTCTCATTTAACCTTACTTTAATTAGTTAAATCTCATCATTAGTGAAGAATTTACTCAAAGAAACATCAAAATAAATAGAACAGTTGTTGCATATATCTAGAGATACCTCATTATTTATTTTAGATCTAGCAAGGCTTTTAAGACTAAGGTGAGTGATTTGTACTCTTTTTTACTAACTAGGATGTTTTAGACAATAATCACTCATAAAAATATGGAAAAATGACCATAAATCATGATTAATCTTGTAATCACACGTATATAGATTTGAGTTAATTTGAATCATATATTTGAAACCCATAATTTAAGGGAATGTCTCTGTAAAGGCCCGCAAATCCGTATTATCTGAGTTGACTAATAACACCACACGTCCAACCCAAATTGCACAGAAATACGAATCATTATTAGAAAGAAGTTAGAGGATGAGAAATAGAAAGAAAGAAATATTAGAATACAAGAAAAACAAAGATGACAAACCTCACAGCGGAACGAGTAAAATATATTATATAACATAACTTTTGAAATACAAATCAGTAACTTTATATACATACCATCATCAGAGCACAACAGTTATTCCTGGAACAATTATAAACACCTGTTTCCAGATACAAACATGGTTCACAGCGGAATATATGATAGTCTATAGTTAACTGGTGAAGCCTCCTGCTTCCACCTCTTCCAAGTGAATTTAAAAAATCCCGACTACCTGACTGCCCGTACAAATTTGGGCACCCAAGAGTTTAGGGAAAACAAACAAAATAAACTCTGGGTCAGTCATGGGACTGGTGTGAGTAAACTCCAACCATTTGTTTAACTTAAAAATCCTTTCAAAGGAAAAGATAATAGTAAGACCATCCCACACATAAACATGGACGGTTTTTACCTTACCATAACCCAAAACATTTTGATACAAAATCCAATGATATTATAATAGTGAGTAAATCAAATAAATAGAATCTAGCAGAACGCTTGCATCTCATGCTCCACATACATAGTATAAAATCAAAAACCGCATGGCGCTTATTGGAGATTGGAATTCCAACATGACAAGGTATGGAACCACCTTCCGATAGTGTATCTCTAGAGAGGAATACACTGGGTTCAACAAGAACGTCTTGCAACCCAGCCCACACATGACCGACCACTCATTTCGCTTGAGTGTATCGAATGTATATCACCAACGGTTGGGATCAGCAACCGTTCCCCGAATGGGACAACATCGAGCAGAATAAAGAATTAAATGAATCACTAGATAGGTGATAATACACCCTAATGGGAGCGACCCACATAGCCATGTTGCCTGCTCGATTTTTGTCATTTCCCGGTTGTTGAGGCCTGAGGCTACAATTACTTTCTATTTATTGATAGCACAATCGCTTTGAATGCCACATTGTCAGATCCGTTAATCACTAATTGATTTGCACAAATATTCTGGATGTTATGCTAAGGGAATAAATCCGTTGCAACCATATATATTTATACAGACCAACTCATGCGATCATTGGAAATACTTTGTCAGACATTCGTCCATATACGTTCGTTCTGGGACTGAACGAAACCGAAGGCACAATTTCTATTAATAGAAAAAGCCCTTGCAATTTACATCGTCTTCGATTATCTTCATATAATCTGATTCGCAACGATACTGCCAATACAGAGTGGTTCACGGATAATAATCCAACCGGTCTCTCCATATTGACAACGATATTGGCAAACACTTCGATAGTCGGTTATTTAACTATCGAAGAAAAACTAACATCCATTCAAAACATCAAACAATCACTGGGCCTTTTAATTTATATTTCATTAATTAAATCACTTCTGCATTTCCTTATCAATATTTGTTAGCCAAATATTTTCAATAATCATCTTGGCCTCTTACGCCATTTGGAAAACATTTCCAAATATCAACTTCTTTTATTTTCTATATTTTGAAAATATTTCTATTTGAAATTGAAAACAATTTCAATCACTTATCTCTTTCCCGACTACTTTAATTATACTTAGGAAATATTTACTTTTATATTTCCAAAATTTCCACCACTTGGGTTAAAACGAATGCTGTGTAAAACATTCAATCACTTATCTCTTTCCCGACAACCCAAAATATTTTATTCAACTAACTCTTATTCAACACTTCTCTTCGAGACTGGATCTTGCTATTTATCGATTAAAAATGAAATCAATCAAGTTGGGGTAAAATTACCTCTCAGACCTTGACTGAAAACATCCTCAACTTCAAAACGGCAAAACCACTTACCTCGAATAAACACACCATAAAAACCAATTATTCATTTTTAAAAACATGTATATGGTTCGCTTTCTATTTCTCATTTATAGATTTCCCTTTTTGTTTACAATATTCTATTTTTAATTTCGTTTCCTTATCGAATACTATATATATTGATACATTGATTTCTAACTATCAAATTATCTTAAAAATATTCTAACTCCTTAAATTTCCGGAAAATTTCGCCATAACCTCCTTTGTACCAAGAGCAACGGGATATTTCAAATAGCCTCCCATGGCCCTCACCAATCCAAAAGAAAAAGAAAATGCCAAGCGGCTTGCCGATATGGCGCATAAAATCTCATATATGAATTTAAACATGTATCTTTTTGTCGGGCACTAAATTTATAAACTTCATTCTCTTCATTCCATACCCGTCTACACATGTTCACCTATAATCTACAACTCAAATCTGAAATTTTCTACATAGAAATCCGGATTTTTATTCGCTTAAAATCCTTTTATAAAATTAAATAAACCGTTATGGTTTTTAAATGGTTATGGTGCTATTTTTCTGAAAATTTGATTTTGACATAACTCAAAATCTATTCGACAAAATCTAGATTTTTCTCCTCCATTAGAAAACTATTATCAAATCGGTCCTGACGTTTCTTGTTTCAAAGAATTCCGACTTCAATTGAGTTCTGTATACTCAATTGAAGTTCGAAACGATAATTTACGAACTACCGCGCTGCGGCGAGTTCATTTTAATTATATTTATAAACATAAACGTTTAAACTTCATCTATAATAAATTCAACCCCATTCTGTTATATTTTTAATATATCTCAAATCAATTTTTCCCAATTCAACATACTATTTCCAATCTTCTAAAATTGTCGATTTTTTCTTATTCAGTAATAAATTCATTTATACTTCGATCTTCTATATTTAATTTCAATTCCCTTTTATAAATTATAAATCCTTTGGATTTATTTCTATTCTATTTAAAAAATCCACATTTCGAAATATATTTCGTCGTTCCCATTTCGAAATGATTTCAACTTTCTATTTCAAATTCTCTTTGAAATTTCTATTTTCAAATTCTATTCAAATTTTTATATTCAAATTTTATATTTAAAATTTCTTTGTTCAAATTCCATTTCACTTTCTATATTCAAATTCTGTATTTGAATTTCCTTTATATTTTCTATATTTAAACTCCATTTGAATTTCTATATTCAATTTCTATTTGAATTTCTAATTCCATTTTGAAGTTCTATTTCAATTTCTATTTTGAAATTTTAGTTCCATTTTGAAGTTCTATTTCAATTCCTAATATTCAAACTACATTTTTATTCTATTTGAAATTTCAAATATTCAAACTCCTTTTTAATTCTATTTGAAATGTCAAATATTCAAACTCTTTTTTTCTATTTGGAATTTCAAATATTCAAACTCCATTTGAATTCTGCTCGAAATTCCTATTTTAACTCTATTTGAATTCTATATTCAAAGTCCGTTTCAATTCTCTTATTCAAATTCTATTTGAATTCTCTTGTTCAAATTCTATTTGAATTCTCTTATTCAAATTCTATTTGAATTCTCTTATTGAATTCTATTTGAATTCCATTTGAATTTTCTACATTAAATTTATAAACAACGTTTATAACTTCACTTAAAATCCCACATTATATATTTATAAACAAAGTTTATATAAATTCAATTCAAATCCAACATTTTAAATTTATAAACAGAGTTTATAAATTCAATTCAAAATTCAAAATTTTAAATTTATAAACCAAGTTTATAAATTCAATTCTTGTTTTATATATATATATATTCAAACAAGTTAATATTTTCTATAGTTCATAAAAATTCAAATTCTATTTATAAAAATAGAGTTCCCTTTCTAAAGCTCAAATACCCTTTTTGATATTTTTAAAAATATATTCAAGCCCCAAGGATATTTTAAACAATCAAATCAACCAATTTCAATCGTTTGATTTTTTTAACACATCATATATGAATATACATATGAAACCAAACAAACAAACAACCAAACAGATAATATATTTTTGAGGAATCCAGTCGGATTCCTCCAACCTGTTTTCCTGCATCCACAGATGTTAGTTAACATAGTAATACCCATCCTGCTTCGTGGCAGGATATCGCGGTATGAAAGGGGATCCACTTATATACGTGGGCGTAGGGTCATCCGCTAATGACACTGTGGGCATCCGCTAAAAGTATTGCGGGAAATATCCAATAACCACAAAAATATCAAACAACCAAACAGATAATATATTTTTGAGGAATCCAGTCGGATTCCTCCAACCTGTTTTCCTGCATCCACAGATGTTAGTTAACATAGTAATACCCATCCTGCTTCGTGGCAGGATATCGCGGTATGAAAGGGGATCCACTTATATACGTGGGCGTAGGGTCATCCGCTAATGACACTATGGGCATCCGCTAAAAGTATTGCGGGAAATATCCAATAACCACAAAAATTCAACAATTCATTCATGCACCCAAGCAACCAACAAATTTATTTATTTTTTCCGATAAAAATAAATTTAAATATAATCTGTGAGTGAGATTTACTCACCTGATTTTCCTTTTCTGGTTATCCCATTTTATTTCCATGTCATCGTATCTATGAACCTACTCGAATTGTCTAAACTGAATCCAGTTCGCACCTATGATTTATTTAATATTATTTAACGATTAAACATCTTATTTATTTAAATTAACGACGAACAATAAATTAATTCTATGAATTTTAAATTACATAAAAATATACCTCGCTGCTCTTGATCTATTGACGAAGCATACCCTCAAAACAACCGTTCCACGTTCACCGAAATCAGCCTTAAAAACTGCTCCATTCCATTTCGGCATTCTATCGAATAACTCGTTGACAATACTGAACTCGAATTTTTCATCTTCATTATATAAGCATCCCAATCCCACCCGTTTCCACTTGTAAAACCCAACAGGAACTTCACCATACTTTGACTGTCGAACTGAAAAGAACAGCTCGAACTTCCAAATGCCAAAAAGAAGAAGTCGGACTCTAGTTCATCAAAGGCAGCGTACTCCAGGTTGATATTTGCACCAGATCGCACTCTAGATCCATGTTGCCAACGCCCCTTTAGTTCGAACTCCAAGTGACAGGCCACGCCAGCATCCATATCTCCACAAAACCCAAATCCGAACTACCCATTCATCATCGCGACCTAGTGCAAACATCGAGCTCTGTAGTTCTCCCATCGCACTGCCTTTTTCTTCACCGAACGATCACGGTGTACCACCCTTCACTAAAATCCCCATCTGCAGCTATATTGAAGACCAGTCGCAGCACCCAAAAATCGAAGTCGCCTAAACATCACCGCTCCTCACAAAACCCTCGATTCCCTCGTCGTTGTCCCTTCCCAACTTTGATTTGAGAGTTAGAATCGATTTCCCCACCTTTCTGATTTTTATTTTGTTGTGAATCGAAAATAGAGAGAGGAAGGAAGTAGCGATAGATTTATAATTGGGAAAAACAACACTAAAGCTTTGCCATTTTATTTCTTTGTTTACAGAAGCTTTCGGTTTTGATTTCAAAATGAAGAGAGGATTCGCGATTTATAGAAGAAGAAAACTTGGGAACAGAGGAATAGGATGCGAAGGGTACAACATAGGTTATATAGGTTAAGTACCTAAAAATTTATTTGATTAGAAATAAAGCGGTTTTTATTTAAATAAAACGGATATCGAATTGATTTCGAGAGATTTTCACTTTATTTTAAACAGATATCGATTTGATCTCATGCGTATCCACTACAAATATCTCAGGGTTCCTAATTAAAAATCGTGAACCGCTATTTCAGCATACCGACCGTCATTCCAATATTATAACGCTATCCTGAACTGAACAGAAACGATTATAAAATCTAAATCAAACGTAAATATAAAATAACCATATTAAATCGATATAATATATTTTAAATTTAAAAACAAATAAATTCTCTGATAATAAAATATTTTTATTATCATCTATATTCAAATACAATTAATACTGATCATCTGAATTGTTTTGATTTAATTCTAACTTCGAATTGAATTATTTTAAATTCTCGTATTACGATGATTATCAAAATAAATCGTATTTCGATTATTTAATCGATAACCCAATAAAATACCATTTATATTATAAATTCAATATTAAAACCATACTAAATATTTAAAATAAATCGACCAAAAATCCGGGTCGTTACAGTCTCTATACTACCTTATGCATGTATGCTTCTTCTTTCTTTTGATACTTTAATTCACTTAAGGTGGACTAAATGTTGTTTGAGGATGCTTTGTATGTTCGATACTTGCTTAGGATTTCTTGAATGAGTGTAAACACTGAGCGAATGATAGATTAGAATAGAAGTCATATGTTGGTTTCTTAGATAAGGACCAGCATGCCCGACCCAGATCAGTATGTGATTTCTATGGAACAATAAGGAAGGTCCCCAAAGACTACATAACAAGTTTTAGGTCATTTAGAGTTCAGCTGATTGAGTTATGGTGCAAACATGATTGGATCCGTATGGAGGAGCATCTCGGATCGAGATGGTCTCGGTTCTACATAGAGGATATTTGACTTCAGATCGACCGGAGGACTTCAACTTTGATTTAGCTAGATGACTTAGCTTCGGATTGACATAGAAGGTGGTGGAGCTGGTTCGGTATTACGTGGTCTACCACGAGCCAAAGGGTTGAAGGGATCAGCCCACATCAGTGTGCCAAATACACCAAACCGGATTGGTCCGGATTGCCATGGGAATCATGTTGATCCGGCATACTGATTTGAATTATATCGGATCAGTGTGCTAGGCATACTAACCTGGATCAGTGCATAGATCCAACCTAAATGGAATCAGGTGGGGTGACCCATAAGGCCGAAGGAGTGTGGTGGTCTTCGAAGGTTTGATGATTGGGCTTAGCCCGTGAATAATAATGCGGAAACTCATATGTCAACCATCTACAGTAATGAACTTGCTTATTGAAGAACAACTCCAATATGGACTGCAAAACCTTAGATGTAAAATAAATGATAAAAGGTCGTACTCATGTGGCTGTCTGAGATGGATGAGGGACATGATGATGTCCTACGATGATCGCTGGGATCATCCTTAGAGTGTATCTACTTCAAATGGCAATTATATAGTCAGTCCAGAGGTATATTCTTTTATGGGCGAAAATGTTGCAAAGGAGTCATCAATAATCAGGGCTTTGGTATGCCTTTGAGAGAGGGGCACAAAGATGAATCAGAGCCAATTTCATTATGAATTGATTGGCCCAAACCCAAAAGCCAGTTGCAGTGTGTATTGGATAGGGTTATCTGCTATAGTCTAGTGTAGTTGGATGTAACGATAGTCCGATGATGTCCAAAGCAATTGGATCTGCTAGTGTCTCGATGGATTTGATGACCAAAGTATTAAGTATAAGGGTGCGTTTTTTACAGGTCCCTATTAAGTTTCAAAATATAAAAAAAACCCGGCGATAAAAGTAATATAGAAAACATCCCTATTTTTGAATTTCCGCTAAAAAAATTCCAGATCTACCCTTACACACCTAAAAAACTATCCAACAACTATTTGTCCTCATTTAATTAGTCTATCGCTCCTATTAACTCGCTCATAAACCTAATCCAACAATTCTGGAAAACATTCAATCACTCCAACGTGGCTTTTTTTTACGAAAAACTAGACAAATATATACATAAATTACGTAAAATGAATTTTTTAATTACTTTTTTTTTATTCTTACGAAAAACTAGACAATTATATACATACATTACGTAAAATGATTTTTTTATTACTTTTTTTTTATTTTCACGAAAAACTGGACAATTATATACATATATTACGTAAAATTGCATACATCTATGCAACTAAGTGTAATAATTGCATAAATATAGTAATATTATGCAGAAAATAAATTATTAGTTTTGCGCAACTAAGTGAAATAATTGCATATATATACAGAACTGTACTGCATAATTGCTGAAACAAAAAAAAGACAAAAAAGTAAATACAGATAATTATAACAAAATGCATATATATATGCAAATAACAGAAATATGTGCATACTTACATGAAAATTTTCATATCATTTACATGTACTACTTCAAAAAATAAGTACAGACCACAATTACATGTACTACATCAAAAATTTCAGAACATTTACAAAGCAGAGATGATGGTCTTTTGAAGAACAAGTTATTTTGTTAAGACCCAGCTTATTGCGTAAACCACATCTAGTAGTCTCTGTAGAAACAACAAATGTGTTCAATCATTCGGAAAAAGATGGACGACCGAGCTTCAACAACACCAGTACACCAATATCCGTCGGAACACTGTTATCAAAAAAAGAAAATCAACATTAATAAGCTTAATGTGCAGTAACCTAAATTACAAAAACTGCTTCAGAATAATATAAATACATGCGTACAATTCAGCAAAATAACAATAATTTCTGAATATTTATATGCAAGTATTCCAGATATATGCATAGAAATATGAATATATTTGTAAAATAATATGTTTTTCTGTTTGTTTGATAAAAAATTGCATACATATATGCATATATTAAGAATAGCTGCATATTTCTCCGCAACTTTTTAGCAGAAGTTAAGCAAAAATCAAAGATATTTTCCTACATCTTACACAATAATTTTTGAATATTTATATGCAAGTTTTCCAGATATATGCATAGAAATATGAATATATTTGTAAAATAATATGTTTTTCTGATTGTTTGATAAAAAATTGCATATATATATGCATATATTAAGAATAACTGCATATTTCTCCGCAACTTTTTAGCAGAAGTTCAGCAAAAATCAAAGATATTTTCCTACATCTTACACAATAATTTCTGAATATTTATATGCAAATATTCCAGATATATGCATAGAAATATGAATATATTTGTAAAATAATATGTTTTTCTGTTTGTTTGATAAAAAATTGCATACATACATGCATATATTAAGAATAGCTGCATATTTCTCCGCAACTTTTTAGCAGAAGTTCAGCAAAAATCAAAGATATTTTCCTACATATAGCGATCTAACCATGGAGGCAAGTAAAGCAATATGTGTTTACGGTTAAAATATCAAATTGTCAATATCATTTTTTTCCAGCATTGAGAATAACATCTCAACAGCAATTTAGCATTGATGTACAAATTCCAAATATCAACAAAAAGATCTATTCATTACAATAATCTAAAGCAGTATAGTATTTTAAAATTTTAAATATCACGAAAGCTATCATTTTCCAGAACCTACCATAATTTAACAGACATATCAACATACATTGTCAAAAAAATCACTGACCTTGCAGCAAAGATGCACTTATCGTGACCTGCAATAAGCCCAAAAATCAAAGGAATTAAACGAAAATAGCGAATGCAATCCAATAAAGTAATCAACTGCTCACTTGGATGCAAATAAATAGCAGCAGCGGATCCAGAAAAATCACAAGCAGCAAGATCGAATCCATGCTTAGCAAAATAATCATTGAAAGCATAAGAAGCAACAGACTGCAAATCCTGAGAATAGCAGGGACCACCTAGAGTGCAAACCAAACCAGATTGCAAAATACAAATTAAACCAGAATCCCAACAACCCTTTTGGCAACTACATGATTGAAACTAATCAAAATAAATAGACAAACATATTTTAAGGTTTACGAAAAATGAATCTACTAAAAAAAAAACATACCTCTTTGGTTTTGACCTTGGGCAAGACCCCAGCAGCGTCGGATCGGAAAGCAGTGAGGGCATTTGATTCGGCGGCGGTTTGATTTTTTTTCAAGGATTGGGGAAAAGGGTTACGGTGGAGAAGGGTGATTTGAGAAGAAGGGAACGATGTAAGCAGTGGAGTTTTGGATCTGGAGCCGCCGCCGCCATGGATTGCTCAATTTTGTTTCTGTACAAAATAAAACCTAATACGTAACCTATAAACAATCCATACACCGTTAAAATTGAATGAGGGTATTTCCGGAAAAATAAAACCTACGATTCAAAAATAGGGATGAGATTTAGATGTTTCAAAAGGGGAGGATGTGAGCATAATTAACTTTACTTTTAAGGATGTGAGCCTAATTTTCACTAAGTATAATATACTCAATGCACTAAGGGGTGAATTTGAAGATTGGTGTGATCATTTGTTTTCACCTTGCCATACGCACTTGTATTTACACTCAGTGATATGGTTATAGTAGACCAGAGTACATTATTACGTGTGCTAACTCCTTGGAGCAAAGATGGATCAGATTTGACCGCTTGTACCTATTGTGTTATCTTACTAGTATTTGTGATTACTATCACTTACACCAGACTTTGTCCGACCGACGGTTTTATGCATTGCTTCTTATCAATATAGGTGTACTTAAATAAGCGGACTAGTGACAAGTTAGGTGTGCATGGATAACTGACTGGGGTACGAGCAAGAGGCTATTTTATGTATCATTCAAATATATCCTGTTTATCTCCACTATTCACAACTTTGGGGGCATAGCAGTGTTTAATTGTAGAAAGTTTATTTGGGTTATCTTCACATATGACTCTATTAGTATTATGTTGTATGTTGGATTTTCCACTCTGATGTTTTACGATTCAATATCATTTTTTATTGTCTCGTCTGTTTCATATATATGTCATATGTCACTGTTATATTTTATTACATGTGCTGTGAGATATACGAAATGTTTTTGTTTTTTCCTTTTCTTCTATATTTGTAACACCCTGCAATTTTAATAATAAAAGTAATCAAAATAATTACAGAAACAATTATTAATGTAAATAGATATTTTTGAGATTTCCGCAATTTGGCTTCGAAACATATTTGCTTCCGTTGCAATTTTCTGATTAATTTGCACATATAATAGGGTATTGTTAATGGGACTCCACATTTGGTTAAGAGGGAGACAAATTTAAGGGGACTCCAGCTTAATCTTTTTTTTTTTGCTTAGGGAGATGTAGACTATTGAAAAAAAGAAAAGAAAAGGAGACCTAAATGCCCCTGGCTCGCCATATGTATTAAAATCTAACGTACTAAATTCAGCGCAAATTACAAACGCGCGCTTGCAGAAATTAAAAAACAATTGCAAATAAAAAAAATCGTTGAAAAAATGAACAACAATATAAAATACGGTCAAAACGGAAAGTTTTTCACATTTAAAAATGGAAGACCATGACTGTTTAATGGTAACATAAGTCAGTTTTAAATTGGCCATGGATTGTCATTTTAAATGTTAAAAATCAAAATTGTGTTGTCAGACTTGGAAACACGGTAGTCAAGTGTCGTTCCATTTTTTATTTTTATGTGCAGCGTTAAATTGTAAATATTAATTAAGGTTTACGTTTTATGGTTTTGATTAATGAGGATTATAGGGGATTAATATCAGTATTTTAATTTATATTTTTAAGGGGAGGCTAATTTATTTTGTATCCCCATGACAATTATACACTAAATTAAAATTGATCCCCCCTTAGTCAAATGTGGAGCCCCTTTAACAATCCTCATATAATATATTCCGAATGGAGTTCATACGAAAAGTTATTAATGTTCAAAGTCTTGTGTAAATGTGCGTAAATATATTTATTTTAAGAATATATGCGCATTAATTTCATAAACAGTATGTGTTTGAATTTGAAAAAAAAACAAAACGTGTAGAATAAACGAGAAGTGAAAAAAAAGGTTACCATTATGCAAACATAACGTAACAAAGGTACAAATAAAATTAAATAAAACGTAAAATTACAAAAGAATGAATGAAAATTAATTAATAGCATGTTATAAATGAATAAATAGAATATAACATTAAAGTTCAAAACTTAAAAAAAAACTAATCAATAGTAACACGCATGCTAGCGTGTGTAAATATATATATATATATATATATATAATATATATCACACACACACGCGCGCACGCACACACACAAATATATATATATATATATATGTGTGTGTGTGTGTGTGTATGTGTGCGCACGTGCGTGCATGTGTGTATGTATGTATGTATAAATTGCAAAAGTAACACGCATTTAAATTTGAAAGTTAATGTACGCCATAAAAAAGAATTAAATCAAGAAAGAAATTAATGTTAAATTGTAACGTTCCTTAATTAATAGTGTGCTTCGTTAATGACCTTAAAAGAGGCATAAATGGGAATAAAATTAAAGTTTGAATTTGAAAGTTAGATGCGTTTTAGTAACGGAAAAGAAAATTTAATAAAATCGAAAATAAAAAATAAACATTTTGAAAAATAGTAAATATTAGATTTAGGTTTTTGATTCAAGATTTAGATGCATTTACTTAGATTCAAGATTTAAATGTTCAGATTTTCTTGTTTGAATGAATTTATGGGTTTGAACTAAAAAGAGAACAGAAAATAAACCAAGATCTGAAGCCTAGACCTTAGAACGCACTTCAGATGAGTGGATTAAAATATTCTATCTATAGTGGTATATAATATCGTTTGATTTCTGTTAAATTAATAAGATATTTTCCAAATCCTCTTCTCCCCTTTTCTACGTTAGATTTTATAGGTTTATATTGAATTTTGGTTATGTGTGAAATATGCATAAATATGCAGCATTGACATACGTATACGACTGAATTGTGTGCCTAATTTTATGCGACTAATTTTAGTTCTTTTCGTTTGCGCGCTGAAAAATATAATTCAATTTGAATTATGAATAAAACAGGATTTGTTAATTTGGTTTTAAATGAACATATAATACCAAAACTATAATAAAAGGGAATATGGGTTGAAAATATACAAATTTGATAAGACTTGTCAAATAATTGCGATATAGGTTGGCACGACATAATTAATATTACGTACAGTAATGTTGTAATTAAATGGCAAATCTAAGAATTTCCATATTTATTTATTAAAATTACATTTTAGATTTAAAATGAAATGAATATAGAAATCGTTGGGATTGAAAGAAAAAGGGGTATAAGCCAAATTGTGCCTAAATTTACTGTAGTTATGTCAAGTTGAGAAAAGTAAGCAAAGAACAAGAATTAATGTATACCAATTAAAATAGGAAGTTAGTGTAAGGGGTGATCAATCCGTTTCAGCGGAAAATCCTAAATAGGATCTTGCAATGATGTGATAGAACAAACAAATCAAATGATTATCAATCATAGATCACAGAAAAATTGAAAACAAAAGAGAACACACAATATTTATTGTGGTTCCACTATCGCGAGATAATGTACGTCCGTTTTGATGGGGAAGGGAGTTTATTAATATTGAAGAAATTACAAATTTTTACAGCAGAGCAAAGATATGAAGAAATAACATAAGAAATGGCGGGATGAGATTTTCTCTCTATGTCTCTCTTTATATAGAGAAGAATTACTTAGGGATGAAGTATTTGATTTATGTAAATAAATAAATTCATGGAAGAATCACTCGCATTAATTTATTTGCCATATAATTGATTGATTACATTCCCTTTTTTACGTCAATCAATTCTATCCCAATATTAATTCTTTTCGTTTCTTCTTTCACAAAATACACCAGCAAACATATTGCGAATATCTCCAAAATCTCTATCTCTTTAATATTCTTTTCCATTTCTTTCATGCATAAAAAAGGTAATGAATATACCAAGAATATCTCCGAAATCTATTTAATTTTGGAAATATTGTATCAAAATTCTAATAATCTCCACCTTGATACAATATCCCTTACAACCAAGATACTTCAATATGAATTCTTCCCAATGAGTTCCTACAAAAGCCACCCCTCATTGCACTTTGTTAATGAACTCCGGCTAGGCCACCGCCTACCAACAAAGTGTTGGAAACACTCAAAAATAAGGTAGACATCATGCAACCAAACTCCCTCACAACGAAGAAGTATAATATAACTCATGACTTTGTAAACATGTAACACCTAGCACTTCAACCAAGTCACACTATTCCCTGTGGTGCCACCATGTAACACCTAGCACTTCTTTAAGTGAATCAAGTTCAAGCAACGCTCGAACTTAGTAACAGGCAGTGCCTTTGTAAACATATTTGTTGTGTTGTCATCTGTGTGAACCTTCTAAAGACGAACTAACTTCTCCTCATTTATAAAGATAAGGAAAGACTCTCTTACCTTTATATGCTTTGTTCTAAAGCTGAAAGCCGGATTTTTAGCTAAATGAATTGCACTTTTACTGTCACAATTCACCCAACAATTATCTTGTACCAAGACCAAATCACACAACAACCTTTTCAAATAAATTGTCTCCTTAACTGGCTCAACTGTAGCTATTAACTCTACCTCTGTAGTAGATAAAGCAACTATAGTCTGCAACTTCGCTCTCTAACTAATAATTGTTCCTCTAAGAGTGAACACATAGCCTGAAGTTGACCTCCTTCTATCTCTATTTCGGCATATTCTGAATCACAAAATCCGACCACGTTGAAATCTTTATTTTTGATGTCAAAAACAAGTCCATAATCTAATGTTTCTCTAAGATATCTAAAGATATACTTCACTGCCTCCAATGTGATTTTCCGGATTTTCCATATATCTACTAACCAATCCAACAACCTGAGCAATGTCAGGCCTAATGCACACCATAGCATACATCAAGCTACCTACTGCACTCGCATGAGGCACCTTTTTCATGTATGCTTTGTCCTTTTTTGAAATTGGAGAGCTCTTGTTAGAAAGCTGTATATGAAAAGGCATGGGTGTACTAATAGCCTTTGTCCCATCCATGCTAAATCGAGCAAGCACCTTTTGAATATATTCATTTTGACTAAGTTTCAAAAGTCCAAGCTTTCCATCTATTTGGATTTCCATCCTCAAAATTTTCTTTGCTTCTCCAAGGTTTTTTATTTCAAATTACGCTTTTAGTTTTAACTTCAGCTTATTAATTTCAGCTTTACCCTTAGAAGCGATCAACATATCATCCACATACAAAAGCAAGTACACCAAATTACTATTCTTTAAATGCTTGAAATAAACACATGCATCTTTAGTACTACGATCAAAACCATGTGAAAGTATAAAAGAATCAAACCTTTTGTACCACTGTCTAGGCGACTGTTTTAGACCATAAAGAGTTTCTTCAACCTGCATACCTATTTCGACTTTCCATCTATAATAAATCATTCTGTCTGCTTCATGTAAATGGTTTCCTCCAAATCACCATGCAAGAAAGTGGTATTCACCTCAAGTTGTTCTATCTCCAAATCGTGAGAAGCGATTAATGCAAGTAGGGTTCAAATTGAAGTTTGTCTTACAATTGGAGCAAATATTTCATCATACTCCAACTGCTTTTGGCTACTAATCTTGCCTTGTATCTACCATCATCTTTCACCTTGAATACCCACTTGCAACCTACGGCTCGGCTTCCATGAGGCAGTGTTACCAAATCCCAAGTCCCATTCTTCTGCAAAGACCGCATCTACTCATCCATTGCGCAATTACACTTCGAGTTATCACTCGACTTCATGGCATCTTCAAGGCTCAAAGGTTCATCATGAATTACATGTAAAGCATACTCAAACTGATTACAAGGCTCAAATTTGCATACTGTCAATCTCCATATCTAATTGGAGCTCTCTTTGATCTCTGACTAGCCCAAATGGCTATATCGCCGACTCTCCATCAGCTCCATCTTTAGCTCCACCTTGAGCTGAATCCTCTCTAGCTTCATGAACACCACGATAACTACTAGAGGAAATATGTGGACTATCATGTGATGTATCAATAACTACTCTGTCACTATTACAATAGTAACAACTCTACTTCAGGCTTGAAAACTAGGAATCTCTGTTTTTTTCAGATTTCTCATCAACTAAATTTGAACCATATAATAAACCTTCCAAAGGTTTAAACATTGCTGACTCATCAAAAGTCATATGTCTGGAATGTATAACTTTCTTCGTATCTAGATTCCAAATCCTATATCCTCTTATTCCATCTGTATAACCAGGAAAAACACATTTAAAGACCCTAGGCTCCAACTTATCACGTCCTGTATTATGAACATAAACTGGACAACCAAATATACAAAAATAACTTAATAAAGTGAGTTTTCCTTTTCATAACTCCTCTGGAATCTTCCTACCAATTGCTAAGTACAGATCTGATTAATATTATGTGTTGCAATCGAGATAGCTTCAGCCTAAAAACCCTTAGACATTCCTGTAGTCAATATCAAGCAACGAGCCTTCTCAAGTAGGGTCCTATTCATCCTCTCAGCAACCCTATTGGATTATGGATCACCAGGTGTAGTAAAATGTCTTCTAATACCACATTGTCTGTAGTAATCGAGGAACTCTTTGGAGACATATTCACCACCAATGTCAGATCTAAGAATCTTCAATTTCTTTACTATTTGGTTCTCAACAAGAGCTAACCAACCCTTAAACTTCTTAAATACTTCTGACTTAAATTTCATTACATACACCCAAACCTTGCGCGAGTAGTCATCAGTGAATGAAACAAAATAATAAGCCCCACCATTGGAAGTTGTAGGGTATGTCCCCTAAACATATAAATACACGTAATCAAGTACCCTTTTAGAAGTATGCATACCATCACCAAAAGAAACTCTGTTTTGCTTTGCCAGTACACACACTTGCAAAAGTTCAAATTGTTGAAGATTTCTCCCTTTTTCTTTTTCTTCTTACGAAGCAACTCTAAGTTCTTCTCTGAAGTATGACCTAATCTCATATGCTAAAGCTTGGTAGCATCCAAGCTCTTAGAACTATCGACTCCAACACGTAATTCTCTATGAACAATGGTACCCATTAACAAATACAAATTTTGTACCATAACACCCTTAATCAATAGAAGTGCCGCTCTAGAAACTCTCAAATGATCTTTGACAATGGTTATCTTGCATCCCATGATGCCAATTGGCATAATAATATTAATGACTTCCGAAGAACTGGAACATAGCGAACATCTGAAAGTATGTGAAAAATCTCATCATACATGCAAACTGAACCAATACCCATAGACTTACATGTAGCATCGTTCCCCATAAGGATGGAACTTCCCTCTTTGGCATCGAAGGAAGAAAAATAATCCTTATTAGGGGTCATGTGAAATGGCACTCCATAATCAGAAATCCAGTGGTCTGCAACATCTGATACAACCGCTGTCACAAATCACTACCATTTTTCTCCATCGCAAAAGATGAAGAACCATCAGTCTTTTTCTCCAAATCTGGACATTCTCTTCTCCAATGGCTGGTTTCTTACAATTATGGCATCTCCCACCGTTAGACTTACTCCGCCAATGAGGCTTCCTAGAATTGGAATGCCCCCTGTAATTCTTCACTTTCTTCTCTGCTCTACCTTTCTCAAAAAATAAAGCTGAATAACTACTGATTCCTACACCACTGTCACCAACAGTAAACCCTTTCATCTGATCTCTCAACTCTTCACTGAGTAAACCTATCTTCACATCATCTAATTTCATTGTATCTCTACCATATATAAGGATGTTAGCAAAACCAGTGTACAACTCTGGAAGCGAACACAACTGTAACACCCCACATCCGTTAACGTCACTCACAAAGGGAATGCCTTAACTTCGGTGGAGAGTTATAGGTAAAAGATACAGATAAATTACAAGACAGACAAAATTAAAATAGCGGAAAATAGGACTTTACTTTATTGATAAAATAGTTTGTACAACAATTGTTTTCCAACACCAGAATATCTGTCTTACAAAATAAAGAAGCATAAAATAACAATTATATTCCCCAATGTAGTATGAGCCAGCCATAGCAATGGAAAAGAGAATCCCAGCAAAACTTCGACTAATCTTCAGCTTGGAAAGAAAACTGGACTAAGTAGTAATATTCCTTCCCTGCGAACCTGGGGGGGGGGGAGAAACGGAAGACAAGAAAGCGAAAGAAAACAGAGTCAGACATAAAGTCTGGTAAGTTCGGTAACTTTCAGCATGTGAACAGGTAAAAGCAACATGACATGAATTTAACTGAATACAAGACAACACCATGATGACGGGAATCATAAGGTTAACACAAGATAGGATAAGGTAAGATAAGCTGGATGCACTTCTATACTTTCTCTGCTTCGCTACTACCTTGTTATTCTAATTTCTATATCTCTGCACCACCTAACTAGTAATCTATATAAACTGATAAGAACAGATACATGGTCCCAATTCCTGCAATTGTGGTTGTTTCAGGTGTACATCTATTATTTATTACCTAGATCTAATCTAGGGTTTTCTATCGAGCGTATTCTAGATCCAACCAGGGTTTACGCTACCCAGGGCTACTGGGGTTTATGCTACCTATTGAACGTTTCTCGGATTTTAGGGTTTACGCGACCTGGGTCCAACTAGGGATTATGCTACCTATCGAACGATGCCCCTAATCTAGGACACACTACCCGGAGTGGTATATGTTCCTAGACTTTCCCCACGTATGTGTCGTGGATCGTTATCGCTATCTAGATGCACATGTCCTCTATATGTGCGACCCGAGTCTCGTGGCAGGGCAAATCAAGAAACACGGAACTCGTTCGTGAGCTTTCAGATATCTGCCGATGCAGATGCTAAGGTCTGTTTTTCCAGTGGCTATGGTCCCACTTGACCCTTCCCTCAACTAATGAAAGGCACACCTTGAAAAATGAGAACTATACGCAGCCCCTCTATGCCCCCACTAACCTATGGCCATCCACACCCATAACTAGATAGCAAGTATATGGTCTTTTGGAGTTCTCCGCCTTTCCGCTGTATGTATCTCGACTGACTCAAGATGGTAGGTAGACGACGAGTTGCTATCACAGGGCTACTGGTCTCGCCGAATCACGCTGGTCCATCCTAGTCTTTAAGTTGCCTTATATTGCAACCAAAGCATACCCTTGGTTCTTCTAACACAGACCTTAACCTCTGTGAGCCCAGGCGGATCATCTGCAGCCTCACAGAGGGATCCCAAGAGTACCCTCATGTCCCCTCGAAGCCGGTTGCTTCGTAATCCAGTTTGTTGGAGCCTTCTTTAAGATCAGATGGAGGTTCGCTCCTTCTCGTGTTCTACTAAGGTTTACTACTTGGTTCCCTTAACTAAGGTTTACTACTTAGTTCCTGAATCGTCGTTTTCTTAACTAAGGTTTACAACTTAGTCCTCTTAACTAAGGTTTACTACTTAGTTCTTTTTCTCGTCAAGTTGGATTGGTTAAGTGTCATTGGTCAATTCAAGTTAACTTATCCCATTCATTTGTTATGTTAAACTGGTTAAGTGTTATCAGTAGTTCATGTTGACTTAACCCTACCATAAATCAAGTTATATTGGTTAAGTATTTCTTATTACTTAACCCCACCCCTTCATCTTGTATTGGTTAAGTGTTCCCTTTAACTTAACCCTGCCCATCTGTTTAGCTAACACGTTATAACGGTTAAGTGTTCTCTTAGTTAACTTAACCCTAACATTTGTTTAATTAACGTGCCCTAATGGTTAAGTATTGTTCCTTCATGTTTTAACTTAACCTCGTTCATTTGGCACACTATGATGGCTAAGTGTTCTAAGTTTACTTAACTCTACCGTCTAGTCTAGTTAACATGTTAAATTGGCTAAGTGTATTTTACTTAACCCCGCCTTCTAGTCTAGTTAACATGTTAAATTGGTTAAGTGTTACTATGGACTTAACCCTCCCATTCTAACTTAACTATTTCTTAGCTTTAAATTATTCAATTAAAGCACCAACCACTCACATTAGACAGGTATTGTTGCGGTCACTGGATGTGCCGGTCGGTTCCGGGCAGATTTACACCGCAACTCAGTTTAACATTAGTTCCTTTTTTGGCTCAATGCTCTAACGACCCACATTAGATAGGTATTGTTATGGTTGCTGGATTTGCCGGGTGGTTCCGGGCAGTCTTATACCGTAACTCAATCTAACCTCGGGTTAGGCATATTCGTCTTTCCTAGATTTACATATTTATCCTTTTTTGTCTATATGTAAATTGCTAATGACTCTTTTAAACAAATTTGGCCTATATCATATTCATTTGTCATGCCCACTAACATACCTATATTCTAGGCCCAAATCTTGATTTACCTATCATTTAACCCAACTTGCAGTTTATGCCAAATTATATCAGTTCATGACAAAACTAGATTTAATATTCTAGTTTATAGTTTATATCCAAACTTGGCTTACATGCCAATTACATACTTTGCGATTAATTAACAATTTACCATTTTACGCCCAAGTCTAATATGCATGTAATATTTACTATTATAGCCAATTCAGATTATGCTAACATATTTGTTATGCCAAATCATCTTAATTAAGCTATGCCCAAATTCCCCCTCCGTAGTCGTACGTATAACATGATTTCACAAGTTTCTAGGTACTCATGAAATGAAACTAACAAAAGGAACAGGGGATAAGCACGAGAATCGTCA
This sequence comes from Allium sativum, assembly GCA_030737875.1. NCBI lineage: Eukaryota > Viridiplantae > Streptophyta > Magnoliopsida > Asparagales > Amaryllidaceae > Allium > Allium sativum. The sequence goes on along the minus strand of CM060919.1, from coordinate 245,562,390 downwards.
TAAGAGAATAGGCATGAAAAAGCGAACCAAAATACACAAATACAAAGATAATGGATCCAGTGGGTTTGGTGTACATAATAGAGAACCGGAATAAACTAAGCAAATTACACCCTAAGTATGAGATCCAACAAAATCAAGGGAGACATAGGTGATTTGATCCAACATAATGCCAGTTCGGTATACAATCATGATTTGTAACTATAATGTTATGGGCATAAGCAACTAACCACAATAGTCATAGGCAATTAACCACAATAGTCCTAGGCAATTAACCACAAAATAGTCCTAGGCAATTAACCACAATAGTCATAGTCATGGTCTCATAGTTATGAATCTCAGTCATAGGCAATAGTCTTATGTTCATAGTCATAGGCATAGTCTTATGTTCGTAGTCATAGGCAATAGTTTCATGGGCCACGGTTTCATAGTCATAGTCTTAGGCAAAAAGTCCCATAATCATAGTCATTGACAATTAGCTACAATAAGTTCTAGGCCATAATCGAGAATCAGATCCAAAGGCATATACAAGCACCGATTCAAACGAAAGGATTAGGCATATTCTCTTATCCATTTAATTACATGTCACAAATAGATCTAGGCGTTCAAATCTAAAAAGTAACTGACTTACATTAATCGGTTTTAGAAAAGGATAATAACGCTGAGGTGATTTGCTATGATTCGCGCGACGTTGCTCAAAGCAGTAGAATTAGCCTTTGCTTCCCTTCTTGAAGCTTTAACTTTATTTGAATCTCCAACTTGTGAATCTCGCGTTTCTTAAAGAAGAAGGTAGAAGGACTCTCTTGATTTGATTAATCTTGTTTTAATTGAATCATGTAGTCTTTGGAGAAGAAGAAGTCATCTTGTTCATTAAGAATTTGTGCAACATAAGGATAGAGAAGAATGGTGTGAGGAGTAGTGGGGATTAGGGGAGATTTATATAGGTTTAGGATTAAGAATCTAGTAAGAAAACACGTCTAAATACATCGCAATGCATCAGGTTCAAAAACTGGAATTTGGCACCAGGTCGACACTATGGTCGACCTGGTCCTTGGGAGGTCGACACTATAGTCGACCCCCAGGTCGACCTGGTCCTGGGCGGGAAATTTCCCGCCCAGCCTGTTCTGGGTTTTGAATTCGAATTTGTATTCGAATTTCGAGCTGTTTTTCTGTTCTGAAAATCCTTGAAATTTCGGAGGGTCATATCTCCCTCATACAGACTCCGTTTCTCGAAAACTCGGACTCGTTTCCAAGCAGAATTTCGAGACGAACGCAATGGCGTAACCCGTTTCCCTTGATATTTATTTTTTTAAAAAATTATACTTTAATTTGTGAAACTTAATGTTACAGAATTACGGGGTGTTACATTCTCCCCCTCCTAAAAGGATTTCGTCCCCGAAATCTTCAAGTTAGAAAGAATGTGTCCTACCATCCAATCACCCATCTACTCAACCATTCAATCACATGCATTCATTGTCCTTAAAAATATTTCTAATGCTTTCATGTTTATATGCATAGTGTGTGTATATGTCTTTATCTAATGCAAAATCAGGCGGTCTATTGATTCAGTTGACCTCCTTAATGCGAATTATGTCAGTGCCATGCGTCCAATCATGTATGCAAGCATCCCTAGTTATGTAAATACTACATGTGTGCATAGCCATTCATCCATATGCAACATCCATATGATAACATATCAAGTTAAATCCGTTAAGCAAATACATATATATGAATGCAATATGAAAGTGACTGAGTCGTTCTAGCATCTATGGTGTGTTTATGCATCCACGAGCAACCAATTGCAACCATCAATCATAACATGTTTCAAATACATGTTTACATCCATTGGCTTCTACCTAAGGATCGATGATACGCCCGATATACCTTAAAAGCTAGAAAGTATGCATAGAATTCCTAGAAAAAGAGACCAAGGATGTACCCTTAAGAAAAAGGGTATGATGCGTGTATCTAGTCTTCAGTCTTCAAAGTCGCATCTTCTTGAGCTTCACTATTTTGTACCTCATCTAATTAATCTTCACGATTGCGAAGCTTCTTGACCTCCATTTCCAAAACTGTCGTTGATCGGATAGCTGGCTTTTCATTGTCAACTGGATATATGCGGAAGTCTATCCCGCGTTTTAGGGGTAAACTCCTAACCTAATCAAAAACATCTGCGTACTCATGGACTACCCTAACGGATTTCAAATCGTCGATAAATGCGTTAAGCGATTCTAGCTAGCTAAGCCTAACTGATTTTTTTACACGGAATCTCGAGGGTATTTCTGAGGCGAATCAAAAGTCTAACTACCCTCCCTTCACAATTACTAGCTAACCAACCCATGCCTAGAATCAACCCATAGCCCATGAAACCCAAAAACATAAGCATTACGCTTAAACCCAATACTTAATTATAACCATTCTCAAATCCTTACAAACCAAAGATAAACGGGTCGAACCACCAATTGGATTTGAGACTAAAATGGGATCTTCTACTATACAAGTACTAAGGTGCAGAGACTCAGCTATGGAAGTAGATATGAACAAATGCGAAGCGCTAAGATCAAAAGAGTACTAACTGGTTGATCAAAACGAAAAGCTAAACTTTTCCAACAGAGACTTTTACTATCTCTCTCTCAGGTATTCTGGTGGTGGAAGCATGCACCCTCCCTTCTGAAAATCCTGTCCCTCGTCCTTGCCGTTGTCCTTAATTATATGCCCCATTATACCATGGAAAAGATACTTCCTCTCATCTTAGGTTTTATAATTCCTTCTTTCTTCGTGAGTCGAGTTTATATCCATGAATTTCTCATCCTTGCGTTGAGCTCCCTAGCCAAACTCCCACATCCTCATCTTTACCATCCCTGCGTAATCATATTGACAAGTTTCTCAAAAGCTGCCTCCATCGCACGGAAAACCCTCCATAGCATGAAAGAAAACTAGCTGCAGGTGAAACTACTACGGCTGTAGATGAGAGTCGGGCACTACTTTGCCCTTCGATAGGTATCGTAGTCTTATCAAGCCTAAGGAACCGTGCTGCGATGAGGTTACCCCCCAGAAAGACAGGAGCCCCGAAGACTCAAGAAAGAAGGGGACAAGAATTCAAATAGAGGATCAGAAGATAGTGCTTATGGCTTTTGGGTAATATGCCTTTAAAACAAAACTTTTCTTTTGAAAAATGCTTCTTTAAAAACCGTTTTGAAAAATATTTTTTTTTTTCAAATCTTTTATCTGATCTGGAAACCTTCAGCTCTGATACCACGTGTAACACCCAACATCCGTTAAGGTCACTCAGAAAGGGAATGCCTTAACTTCGGTGGAGAGTTATAGGTAAAAGATACAGATAAATTACAAGACAGAAAAAATTAAAACAGCGGAAAATAGGACTTTACTTTATTGATAAAATAGTTTGTACAACAATTGTTTTCCAACACCAGAATATCTGTCTTACAAAATAAAGAAGCAGAAAATAACATTTATATTCCCTAATGTAGCGTGAGCCAGAAATAGCAATGGAAAAAAGAATCCCAGCAAAACTTCGACTAATCTTCAGCTTGGAAAGAAAACTGGACTAAGTAGTAATATTCCCTCCCTGCGAACCTGGGGGGGGGGGAGAAACGGAAGACAAGAAAGCGAAAGAAAACAGAGTCAGACATAAAGTCTGGTAAGTTCAGTAACTTTCAGCATGTGAACAGGTAAAAGCAACATGACATGAATTTAACTGAATACAAGACAACACCATGATGACGGGAATCATAAGGTTAGCACAAGATATGATAAGGTAAGATAAACTGGATGCACTTCTATACTTTCTCTGCTTCGCTACTACCTTGTTATTCTAATTTCCATATCTCTGCACCACCTAACTAGTAATCTATATAAACTGATAAGAACAGATATGTGGTCCCAATTCCTGCGATTGTGGTTGTTTCAGGTGTACATCTATTATTTATTACCTAGATCTAATCTAGGGTTTTCTATCGAGTGTATTCTAGATCCAACCAGGGTTTACACTACCCATGGCTACTAGGGTTTATGCTACCTATTGAACGTTTCTCGGATTTTAGGGTTTACGCGACCTAGGTCCAACTAGGGATTATGCTACCTATCAAACGACGCCCCTAATCTAGGACACACTACCCAAAGTGGTATATGTTCCTAGACTTTCCCCACATATGTGTCGTTGATCGTTATCGCTGTCTAGATGCACATGTCCTCCATATGTGCGACCAGAGTCTCGTGGCAGGGAAAATCAAGAAACACGGAACTCGGTCGGGAGCTTTCAGATATCTGCCGATGCAGATGCTAAGGTCTGTTTTTCCAGTGGCTATGGTCCCACTTGACCCCTCCCTCAACTAATGAAAGGCACACCTTGAAAAATGAGAACTATACGCAGGCCCTCTATGCCCCCACTAACCTTTGGCCATCCGCACCCATAACTAGATAGCAAGTATATGGTCTTTTGGAGTTCTCCGCCTTTCCGCTGTATGTATCTCGACTGACTCAAGATGGTAGGTAGACGACGAGTTGCTATTATAGGGCTACTGGTCTCGCTGAATCACCCTGGTCCATCCTAGTCTTTAGGTTGCCTTATATTGCAACCAAGGCATACCCTTGGTTCTTCTAACGCAGACCTTAACCTCTGTGAGCCCAGGCGGATCATCTGCAGCCTCACAGAGGGATACCAAGAGTACCCTCACGTCCCCTCGAAGCCGCGTGCTTCATAACCCAGTTTGTTGGAGCCTTCTTTAAGATCAGATGGACGTTCGCTCCTTCTCGTGTTCTACTAAGGTTTACTACTTAGTTCCCTTAACTAAGGTTTACTACTTAGTTACTGAATCGTCATTTTCTTAACTAAGGTTTACAACTTAGTCCTCTTAACTAAGGTTTACTACTTAGTTCTTTTTCTCGTCAAGTTGGATTGGTTAAGTGTCATTAGTCAATTCAAGTTAACTTAACCCATTCATTTGTCATGTTAAACTGGTTAAGTGTTATCAGTAGTTCATGTTGACGTAACCCTACCACAAATCAATTTATATTGGTTAAGTATTTCTTATTACTTAACCCCACCCCTTCATCTTGTATTGGTTAAGTGTTCCCTTTAACTTAACCCTTCCCATCTGTTTAGCTAACACGTTATAACGGTTAAGTGTTCTCTTAATTAACTTAACCCTAACATCTGTTTAATTCACATGCCATAATGGTTAAGTATTGTCCCTTCATGTTTTAACTTAACCTTGTTCATTTGGCACACTATGATGGCTAAGTGTTCTAAGTTTACTTAACTCTACCGTCTAGTCTAGTTAACATGTTAAATTGGCTAAGTGTATTTTACTTAACCCCACCTTCTAGTCTAGTTAACATGTTAAATTGGTTAAGTGTTCCTATGGACTTAACCCTCCCATTCTAACTTAACTGTTTCTTAGCTTTAAATTATTCATTTAAAGCACCAACCACTCACATTAGACAGATATTGTTGCGGTCACTGGATATGCCGGTCGGTTCCGGGAAGATTTACACCGCAACTCAGTCTAACCTCGGGTCCTTTTTGGGCTCAATGCTCTAACCACCCCACATTAGATAGGTATTGTTACGGTTGCTGGATTTGCCGGGAGGTTCCGGGCAGTCTTATACCGTAACTCAATCTAACCTCGGGTTAGGCATATTCGTCTTTCCTAGATTTACATATTTATCCTTTTTTGTCTATATGTAAATTGCTAACGACTCTTTTAAACAAATTTGGCCTATATCATATTCATTTGTCATGCCCACTAACATACCTATATTCTAGGCCCAAATCTTGATTTACCTATCATTTAACCCAACTTGCAGTTTATGCCAAATTATATCAGTTCATGACAAAACTAGAATTTAATATTCTAGTTTATAGTTTATATCCAAACTTGGCTTACATGTCAATTACATACTTTGCGGTCAATTAACAATTTACGCCCAAGTCTAATATGCATGTAATATTTACTATTATAGCCAATTCAGATTATGCTAACATATTTGTTATGCCAAATCATCTTAATTAAGCTACGCCCAAATTCCCCCTCCGTAGTCGTACGTATAACATGATTTCACAAGTTTCTAGGTACTCATGAAATGAAACTAACAAAAGGAACAGGGGATAAGCACGAGAATCGTCATAAGAGAATAGGCATGAAAAAGCGAACCAAAATACACAAATACAAAGATAGTGGATCCAGTGGGTTTGGTGTATATAATAGAGAACCGGAATAAACTAAGCAAATTACACCCTAAGTATGAGATCCAACAAAATCAAGGGAGACATAGGTGATTTGATCCAACATAATGCCAGTTCCGTATACAATCATGATTTGTAACTATAATGTTATGGGCATAAGCAACTAACCAGAATAGTCATAGGCAATTAACCACAATAGTCCTAGGCAATTAACCACAAAATAGTCCTAGGAAATTAACCACAATAGTCATAGTCATGGTCTCACAGTTATGAATCTTAGTCATAGGCAATAGTCTTATGTTCATAGTCATAGTCTTATGTTCGTAGTCATAGGCAATAGTTTCATGGGCCACGGTTTCATAGTCATAGTCTTAGGCAAAAAGTCGCATAATCATAATCATTGACAATTAGCCACAATAAGTTCTAGGCCATAATCGAGAATCAGATCCAAAGGCATATACAAGCACCGATTCAAACGAAAGGATTAGGCATATTATCATATCCATTTAATTACATGTCACAAATAGATCTAGGCGTTCAAATCTAAAAAGTAACTGACTTACATTAATCGGTTTTAGAAAAGGATAATAACGCTGAGGTGATTTGCTATGGTTCACGCGACATTGCTCGAAGCCGTTGAATTAGCCTTTGCTTCCCTTCTTGAAGCTTTAACTTTATTTGAATCTCCAACTTGCCAATCTTGTGTTGCTTGAAGAAGAAGGTAGAAGGACTCTCTTGATTTGATTAATCTTGTTTTAATGGAATCATGTAGTATTTGGAGAAGAAGAAGTCATCTTGTTCATTAAGAATTTGTGCAGCATAAGGATAGAGAAGAATGGTGTGAGGAGTAGTGGGGGTTAGGGGAGGTTTATATAGGTTTAGGATTACGAATCTAGTCAGAAAACACGTCTAAATACATCGCAATGCATCAGGTTCAAAAACTGGAATTCGGCACCAGGTCGACCCCCAGGTCGACACTATGGTCGACCGGGTCCCTGGGAGGTTGACACTATGGTCGACCTGGTCCTGGGCGGGAAATTTCCCGCCCAGCCTGTTCTGGGTTTTGAATTCGAATTTGAATAAGAATTTCGAGCTGTTTTCTGTTCTGAAAATCCTTGAAACTTCGGAGGGTCATATCTCCCTCATACGGACTCCGTTTCTCGAAAACTCGGACTCGTTTCCAAGTAGAATTTCGAGACGAACGCAATGGCTCAACCCGTTTCCCTTGATTCTTATTTTAAAATTTATTTATACTTTAATTTTCGAAACTTAATGTTATAGAATTATGGGGTGTTACAACAACAGAACCATTGCTTTATGTTCTTCATCAACTTTCAACTCAATAGACTTCATCTTCATCAACAGGTCATCAAACACACTCGAGTGTGTCTTAACTGAAGAATGTTCCTTCATCTTATAAGTGAAGAAGGTCTTCAATAGGATTAGGCGGTTAGTTAGGGATTTCTTCTTGTAGAGGTCCTCCAACTTCTTCCAAATGCCTTTGGTTGTTGTTTCCTTACTGATTTCAAAAATTACATTCTTTCCCATAGCAAGTTGACGAGCGGCAAAGGCCCATTCTTCAATCACCTATAATTCTACTGATGAAATATCAATGGGCAATGTCTCTATATCAAATACTATTTGATGAATGCGATTTCTTCTCAAAACAGCTTTCATCATCCATTGTCACATTTCAAAATCTCCTTTACCGTTCCACGTCTCTACTATCACCTATATCCTAAAACCACATAGGAGCCTCTTACGTATGGAGCAACTACTAGCACTGGATTGACCTCCTATGTATTATTTATACTATTTTCATTTCCTTCTATCATTCTATCAAAGACTTTCTTTGCGAATCTAGCTCTGATACCAGTTGTAAGGGTGATTAATCCCTTTCAATGGGAAAATTTAAAAAGGATAATACAATGATGTGATAAAACAAACAGATTCTAATGATTATCAATCACAGATTATAGAAATAATTGAAAACAAGAGAGAACACACAATATTTATAGTTGTTCAACTATCGCGAGATAGTGTACGTCCACTTTAATATAGAATAGATTCAATTAATATTGAAGAGATTACAGAGTTTTACAGTAGATAAAAGAAATGAAGAAATAACATAAGAGATAGCGGGATGACATTAATGTTCTATATGGCTCTCATTATATAGAGAAGAATAACTTGGGAATGAAGGAATTGATTTATGTAAATAAATCAATTCATGGAAGAATCATTAAAATTAATTTACTTTCCATAAAATTGATTGATGACATTCCCTTTTTCTCCATCAACCAATTCAATCCCAATATGAATTCTTTCCAGTTATTCTTTTACAAAATATGGCGAATATCTCTAAAATCACTATCTCTTTAATATTCCTTTCCATTTCTTTCATTTATAAAAAGGTAACCAATATACAAAGAATATCTCCAAAATCTATTTAATTTTGGAAATATTGTATCACCAAAATTCTAATAGTAAGAATAACCTAGATTGACTGGTTAGGAAAAAAGAATATATTTTCATAGTTTGCATTGTAAGAAAAATGGAAAACAAAATTATTAGCATAAAATGAAATAAGGGTGGTGATTAGTGCAAAATAGGGGTTTAACCATATTGCGTACTTCCCAATGGCCTAGAAATGATTAAAAGAAATTCTAGCAATTATGGGTTTCTATTTCTGCAATTATCTTAAATTAAAAAAATAGATCATTTTGCAATTTCAATAACCAATCAAATAGGAATGTGCCTAACTTCCCAATGAAATTTTGCAAAGACGGAAAGAAAAAGGGTAACATAACTGAAAGTTGTTATGTAGAGAAAAGAAATAAGAAAAAGGCTTATTGTAAACTTACAATTGTAAATTTAGTTTAATAAGCGCAATTTTATGGCAATGGTGCGTAATTCGATGACAATGGTTCTATGTTGAAAGTAAGATTATAACATAAAAATTTTAATTTAAAAAGAGAAATGAAATAAGAAAAGCTTATGATGAATAAACTTAAAATTATGAATTAAGTTTAATAAGCAATATTTTATGGTGGCCTTGTGATTAGGAAATCCTACAGTTTTATGGTGGGCATGTGATTAGGAAATTCTATGGTATTCTATGGTTTTATGGTGGCCTCATAAATAGACATTCTATGGTTATTCGATGGTTATATGGTAAGAAATAAAAGTGATAAATATGTAATTAAAATCTAGAATAAATGGACTGAATAATATTGTAAATCAATGGAAATAAAAGAATGTAGAAAGAATAACGTTAAATTAGACATAGGGTCTTATAAAATATCGAACGATATGCGTTTGGACCAAATAGAAGGAATGAAGAGCCCAATGGGGAAAATCATTGCAAGTGTCCGAAGACACAGTGGGAGCATGTCCAACTTAATATTCAGCGGGACTGGGAAGAAGTTTTGAACTTCTACGGGATGTGAGGATACTCCGAGATGGCCCTCTAGGGTAGGCCTAACAAAGTTGTACCCCCATAGGCAGGTCTGTACGGTTCCATCCATAGAGTATACCTTAGCTTCATTTATGTTGAGGGTAGCTAGAAGACGATGGGATGATTTCTACGATTCAGCGGCTACCTTGGCTCCAAGAGCAGTCTTCGTGGTCCGAAGCCAATAAGGATAGTAGATCATCAAATGTTTGTCATCATCAGTCGGAGCGAGTACGAGAAAGAATGGAGCTAATCCAACAGGACAATGATCTTTCATTTTCAAGACTTGATGAGGAACAACGCCAATTTGATGCTTAGATTGCTTGTTAGAGGCACAGTCACTTAACTCTTGGAATGGTCTTTCATTTGTTAAGGCAGGACACCGAGAAAAGAGACAACCCAATCTATGGATATCTGTATTGTAGGCCTAACGAAGCTATCCTTTATAGATATATAAATCCTCCGACTAAGATCTATAGTGGAATTCAAATGGTAGATAGTATGCTTTCGTAGCATGGCGATGAAGGTTTAGTGTGCTTTCATAGCGTAGCGATTGATATTTAGTATGCTTTTGCAGCTCGGCGACAGAGACCTTTCGAGGAGGGTACTATGGAAAGTACCTTAATATGTTGGGCATATTGGTGTGTGTGTATGTGTGTGTGTGTATATATGTACATATAATTTATTAGGTTAATCTACTTAGGAGTAGATGGTACGATTTATGCGTAAATCCAAAGGTGCAATGCGTAATAAACTCAAATAACTTAAGGTATTATGGGAAGTACCTTAATATGTTGGGCATATAGGTGTGTATAAAAAGTATAATTTGTTCACTCACTAGAACTTTTGTTCTAACCCCATCCTCATAACAAACCAGCAGATTAGACGGATGGCAGAGAATTTTACATCTTGGAGACACTTGCTAGTCAGTGTCATTATTATGGTAAGTATTTACCTATTATTATATTTTGTTCAATTCCGCTGTGAGATATATATATTATTAACTCTGGTATATTTATCTTTGCCTTTCTGCAAGATACGAGACAAAGCAACTTGGATTTCGGTAGACTTGGATTTTAGAATTTTTGCTAAAATTCGGGCTTGCTAGAACTTAGGTTGTTACATATGGTATTAAAGCTTAGGTTTATGATCTTTATATAGATAGTGAGTGAGCGTATTTGTATTTTCAAAATATAAACATTATATATATACATAGATCCTAGAGGAACCTAATAAATAAGAGGAGCAACATATGAAAAAAAAGCTGGAATATCAGTTTTGTACACTTAAGCAATAGCTGTGGAAATTTGAGAAAAAGTAAGCCCATGAGTGGCTAGAATGTAAAATGTTCAATATGTTTTGTAATAAAAGGGAGAATTCCATGTGTTAATATCTGATATTTCAGTATTTAGAATTGGTGGGTTGGACAGTGGGACTTCTTAAATTAAGAAAGAATAAGAAGTAAAATGGACTAGGAACACACACACACACACACATATATATATATATATATATGGCGCAAAAGTGGCGCTAAACTCATACTTCAGTTCACACAGCCTTAGCCGAATTAGCGTAGAAAAGAATATAGATGAAGAAATATAATTTCGCGCAAATGATTTGGGAATGAAGTTAAGAAACCACTTTGTATTTGCTCCATAGTCAATCTTTTAAAAAAGGAACTTGAAAAAATTATAGAAAAAGATTTCTAGAAAAGTTCTCAATTTTCAAGTTTAAAGTTTACAATTTTAGAAATTTACTCGTTTGTAATATTGATAATTGCATTAAAATAATTTTTGAGAAAATTAAGGAAATTTGTTTTCAAAAGAATAAAGTGCATAAAAGTGGTGGCTAAGCAATTTAAATGGTTAAGAGAAAGCGCGAATATAGATGAATTAGACATATGTTGTGCATAGATGATCTTGAATAAAAGAAAAAAATGGATTTGTTTTGAAAAAATGTTTTTAATAAAGATCGAATTGTGACACACTTTAACTTATTGGAGCAAGAAGAACTATAAGATAACTTTACATGAATCAAAAAGTTTGTGAGTAAACGTGTTTTGTTAAACTGACATGGAAATGTGCAGCTAAAGAGGTGTACAAAATATAGGTGAAACACCATATTTTTTGGTACCTATTTCAACAAGGAGATGAAAAATATTGAATAATGAAGTTTCCTTGTTACTTTGCACTTATTCAAAAGTCCTCTTTAGATTTTTTTTTTATAGAAACTTGCTCTTATTAATTCCTGTTGCAAAAGAAATGTGTATTAAAGTAAATGAGAGCTCCTACTAAGTTAAAGCGCATAATCCTTTTAAAAGAAAGAAGAAAACAATGATGAAAGAATAGAAGTAATCAATCTTATCTTCCCTATTTTTTAACTTTTGAGTAAGGTCTTGAGAAAATAAAATTTTATTGAATTGAAGATGGTTGAGTAGAGAGATTCCAGCCGTGTGTTTGAGCGGTTGGAAGAAATATAAGGAATTATTTCGGTATGTGAGTGAATCTTAAAACTTAGGTGGTAATCATAAAGTCTTAACGGAGAAATTAAGATGTAAGAACGAGAAATGGTAAACACCCTAATGCCATGAAGTAACGTAAGAGAATTGAGAAAAAGAAAATTTTGAAAAGATGTATCTTATGTGGTTATTCTTTAATAGAGAAAAGTTTAAGATAATTTTTGAACTTGCATGTTTATGTGAAAAGGATAAAGAGGAAATGGATTGGAAATAGCAAGTTATGATTTTTTTAAAGTGAAATTATGATATGATTTGTAATTAATGGAAATCACTTTTCAGCACTTCTTGAGGAAATAGGAAGGTTTGTGATGTTGTCTCAATCTTTAATGGAATGAGAACTAGGGGTACACAACATGCACTACGAGAAAAACCTGCCTTTAGTTGCAATTATTGGTAGCGTTTGCAGTATAAGTGCAACAAATATTATATGTTTTTGTTCTTTTTGGGTTTAATCCCAAGGCTGCCCGTGTTTTTTTTTTCATTCTTTCCCTCCACTACCCCCTTTTTCCATCCATCTTTCATTTTTCCCACTTTCACAAAAATTTCCCAGTCGCTCGATTCAACTGTCCTCTCTTTTCGATCAATCACCACACTTCATCACTGCTCGCTTTGTCGAATCTACTGCCTCAGGATCTTCTCCAAATTTGTTGAATCTGTGCCCCTCCACTTTTTTCACACGACCCAAATCTACAAATCGAGGTAATCGATGTAAAGATTATTACTTTGAATATTTATCATTTTTTCACAGTGTTCACTAGGCACAAATCTACAAATTTCACTCCGCTTTGTTCATCAATTTGTTCGCGCTGTGTTTATTAGTTTAGTTATGTAGATGATGGGATAAAATATTTGAAAATGTTTTTTATTGTTGTCCAATTTGTTTAGCTAAGTATTGTATAATTTATTTTGCTATCAGGTATTCATTTGAAATTATTTCTTTGAATTTTCTTCTTATTATGGGTCACAATTATGTTTTTCCCCAACATGAGCTGAAATTGTATATTACTTAATGTAGTATTAGAATTTGTGGTCAATGATTAGATGAATATAATTAATATATCACATTGAGATGCAGATTTGTTTCTTAATAGATCTGTCGGTAAATCTAACTAATTTTGTTATGTATTCCAAGAAATCACACAAAGTAATTTTGTTCGACACTTAATGCTAAACCTTAGACTATACAAAATGCCAAATGTATTTTGTAAGTTATAACTTATAATATTTTCGAAACTGATGTTCAGATGCTGGTATTTTTAAATGTTGAACATCTCATAGCTTTTGAGTTAATTTGTTTATTTGCAAATAGACATGCTGGTCTATGTTATACTATATGGTTGATTAATGTTACTATAATTTGCATTACTAGCTGAGATAATATAGAATAAGATAATGTAACAGGATATAGCCAAAATAAATTATGTTACACATATGATATCTACCTTGGGGAACACTCAACTAAGGTTGACATGTATTTTTTCCTGCAGATTTCCAACCATCCCAACATTTATTTACTGGACTCGCCTAGAATTTTATGTCCAAGAATTGCAAATGAATATCAAGGCTGTAAACTTGCCTTAATAGGTTTCATTTTTACAAGATGGATTCATATTTTTAACCACAGATTTGCAACTGATACGCAACAAATTATAACATTGCATGAGCTATGAGTGATTCATTATTGGAAAAAATGATATTGCCCATTATGTTCTGTTTGTGCTTAACACAGGAACAAAGTGTATGAATTGGAAGAAAATAAAAGAAGCCCAATAAAATTCAGCAAGCCAAAACAATTTCGACTTAAAAGTTTCTTCTCCCAAGAGAAAAGGAAAGCAGTATCCTTTAAATCCCTCACATGTAATATGTTCTTTATTTTATAGGCATTTCTTCTATGCGGGGTATTATTTTAGATATTCTTCACAAACTTAAACCTAATTGATTTTGTGATGGTACATAGTAGCCTGTTTTATAATCACACATATTTTATAACCTACTATTTTGTAATATTTTTTGGACATTATTTCACTATTATCTGGTCTGTAGCTGGACTTAATGCATTGAACCATGAATGTTTGTAAATATGCTTTCGTGATATATTTTATATGTTGTTACGAAAATATGCCATGAGCTTTTTTTCTCCTTCCTTATCGGAACTGCCATTTATGAACTATTTAATGTTATTCTTTAGGATACATTTTCAGCGTGGTTTAGCGTTCAAAGCTACTTTGAAAACTACAGTGTCATTTATGAACTATTTTAAGTTTAGCTTTATGCTTTGTTTTTTAGGAATTTTTTCATACTTTACTATTTCAAAAAGATATATAAGATAAATCTGTTTTTTTCCGTCCTAAACTCTTCCACAAATGAAAATAAGTGCCACTTATATCAGAAAACATTTCACTAAGCAATATTTGTTTTGATTTTTTTATGGAAGAGTGGTTCCCATATGGCTAAAGCACTCGTAATTTCATAGCAAAAACCAGTATCAATATAGAAGCCTGTTGGGAATCAATTATTATGAATGTTCAGGATCATCACTATGATGAACAGTGTAATGAGATAAGAATTAGTAAAAAAGTTCTAATAATTATACAATTAAATAAATAGTTAATGATGTAATCGCCTTAGCTTAGGTAAAGAAGTGGTTAGGATTGATCATAAGGTTAAGGTGATGAGAGAGCCTTATAAGTTGTTGTTGGTGCCTGACAAGAGATGTGATGATGTTGTTATGTGTAACGACCCGCATTTTTAGCGATATAATTTATTTATTTAATTATTTAAAACGTGATTCAGAGGATAAATTGGTCGTTAAATTATATGGATATATTTAATTAAAATAAATAATAGAATAATATATTTAATTTCTGAATTTATCAGAAATAGTGAATCGACAATATATAATGTGAATTGGACAATATAATATATAAAATTCAGTTTACATTGAATTTTATTGACGAATATATTTATAAACGCCATTTGAACGTATAATTTGTATTATAATTATATTCGAGCTCGAAATGGCGCGGCAGTTCGCAGTTTGGCGATTTGAACTTCAACTGGATATACAGGATCCGTTTTAACTCGGATTTCGGTGAAACAAGAAACGCGTTGAGCTGGTGGAGTATATTTTTCTAGTGGAAGAGAAAAATCGGGATTTCGTCGTGTAAATTTCGATTCATGTCCAAATCAAATTTTAAAATAATCGCTATGGAATTTCCTTATAATTTATATCGTTTTTATAAATGGAATTTAAATATAAATTGAATACCGATATAATAGGGATTTGAAATATCGAGCTGAAAATTCCAACACACATATTTTGCAGATGAAAAATATTCCATGTGAATATAGACGATAATATATATTTATTTATACTTAATTTAATTACTTTTAAATATATTTATATATTTAAATGGTCTGTTTTGGGCTGTAAAAATTGCTTGTTTTGCAAACGACCTCAGAATTCGACGAAACTAATTTTGTTGGATCCGCAACATCAAATTATTGCTAGGTTCCAGTTTTCGTGATTTTTAGAGTCTGTATGTGGCCGTACGGATTTTTAGAGTGAAAACCAGTCAGTATTTCGATGGTTAAAAATACGCTGTGTGAGCAGACGGAGTCGGAATTCGACGAAACTAGTTTTGTTGGGTCCGTAATGTCGAACTCTAGCTGCATGCCAATTTTCGTGATTTTTGGGAATCATATGTAATCACAGGAATTTTAGAGGACAAATAAAAAATAGCGATAGCTTAAAAATAAATAAAATAATCGAATAAAAAAAATATAAAATCGTCCTATAAATAACCCTCAATACCAGCCTAACCCTAACTTTCCATTCTTCATCGGTCAAAGCTATGAGCCGCCGCTTTTCTTTATTTTTCAATGAAATCCTCCTCTTTGAAAAATCTTAACAAATCAAATAAAAATCTACAAATCTCGAAATAAGTATGTTTGTGATCGATGAGAGGTTGTCTTCGTTTCTATCTACTCAGATTTGGGTCCGATGCATTTCTCTTGGCACTGTATTTCTCGAGCGAAGGCTAGGGTTGGAGATGGAGTTGCGTTGGAGCATCGATTGATGGAATGAGTAGCGTATTTGGAATGAGGAAGGAAATTGGAGTGTATTGGCCAAAATTTGTGGAGTTCGACACCCATTTCCGTCGATGGACGTACTGGGGCAGTCGATGTCGCGTCAGGGAAGGGGCCGACGAGCGGGGTGATAATGGTATAGGAATGAAGAGGAAGAGAAGAGAGATGCAATGGTGATTTTTATTCTAGTTTCGGTGAAGGAAATGGAGGGCTACGAGGGGTTGAAAGAGGAGGTAATGGCCGTGTTGTTTCCTGGAGTTCGTGAGTTCGGATTTGGGGAAGAAGAGGCCTGAAGTGGATCGGGTAGTAGAGGGTATTTGGGCCAAGAAATGAATGTAAGGCCCATTGACTAATATAGTTAGTTTTATTTTAAAATCTAAATAGTATGTTAACTTTAGGTGGTCATTACTTACTCATATGAAATCAGAATCACAAACCGTAAGTTGCATTGGGATCGTATGGACGGGAGCTACACCATGGAACTGACCGCAAGTGGATTGGAGCTCGTTTGGAATTATGGTGTAATTTAATGCCTGAACCAAATCAGTGACCGATAATCGTTATTTAACGATCTCCGACCAAGGTGAGTAAATCTCACTAACTTCGAACACTTTATATTTTATAAAGTATATTTTAGAATTGATAAATATTGGTTGAATCGCTGTATGTTGACTATTTGCTTGAACTGCTAGTCAGTTGATTGAAACATCGATAACGATATATATAAATCGTATCGAATTATTGATTCTGATTATCAGAATATTTTACCTTCATGCTATATATGTTGACTGAAATCTGTGGATGCAGGGAAACAGGTCGGAGGGACCCAACTGGGTTCCTCAACATTTATGTTACAATTTTCATATATTCAGATATGTGATGTGTTATATTATCTGCTATTGCTTCTGTGTGTTTGGATGATGATCGACCCTTTAATTTGGTATTTTCATACCATAAGCGACATTGGAAAGTGAGAAAAGAATTTTCCAAATTATTTGAAACAAATTATTTGTATATAAAATCAATATATTTTATATAAAGGAAAAGGGATTCATAAAAAGAAAATAGTATAGAATCAAAGTATTTGATGTATAAAGGGAAATATTTATGGAAAACAATATAAAGAAAAATATTTGTAAAACTAATATAGGGGGAAATATTTGTAAAACAAAAGCAAAGAGAATTATTGGTAAAACCAAGCATAGGGAGATATTTGCAAATCATGTGCAAATAGAATAAATAGGAAAAAGAAAAATATTTGCAAACCATTTACAAATGGAAATAGAAAGGAATATTTGTAAAACATTTACGAATGGATTAAAAGGAATATTTATCGAGGAAATAAACTGAGTTATAAAAAGGAATTATTTATTTAGAAAATAAATAGAATAATGAAATACTTGAAAATGGATATAAGTGTAATAAAGGAGAATTTTACACTAGGAAGAGTTTCGACCCATGCTTCGCACACGGGTAAACAGAATATGAATTCTACGTGAATTTTTAAGAGAAATCTGTTTTAACAGATAAGGTGAGAGGATTAATTTATAAAATAAAGTTTTATAAATTAATTGAATTATTTAGCATTGGATAAATAGAGTATATAAGCCAAGACTTATATAGAGAAGTAAGAATCGATTTCCACATCGATGTTTGAACTGAATAAGGACGGAAGAGCATTTATCGAATAAGTGTTATTCGAAGTAAAGTTATCGAATATTAGTTTATTCGAAAGGAAGTTTATCAAATATTAGTTATTCGAAATGGGCTAATCCAATAGAGTTAATCCAATAGAGTTGATCCAATAAAATAAATTGATAGAGATTCTCAGTTAGAGTCAAACCGTTAGAGTCAAACCGGTAGAGTTAAATCGTTAGAGTAAACAGTTAGAGTTAGTTAGTCAGAGTTAACTAGTAGGGTTAACCAGTTAGAGTTAACTAGTTAGAGTTAACTAGTTAGAGTTAAACCATTTAGGTTAAACAGCTAGAGTTAATCAGTTAGAATTGACCAAAGGAGTTTATCGAATATGAGTTACTCGAATAGAGTAATCAGATAGGAGTTATTCGGGAAAGAATTATCGAATGTTGGTATTCGAGTTAAGTTAAATCGAATAGAGTAAATCAAATATAGGATATTCGAATAGTGTTAATCTAAATGAGTTGCTATTTAGCACGACTGCTAGCGTAATTCGCAGGGCTGCAGATAGCCTAAGGTGGTCGGATGTTTCCTGAGGGAATCAGGCGTAACCATTGTGATCGCTGCGATCTAGAGTCGAGCAAATGGTGTCAAGTCAAATATTAGTTAATTGATAGAAGTAATTTAGTCGAGCTAGTTAAGTTAAGTTAGTCAAATTGAACTAATCAAGTAAGTTGGTCAAAATGAGTTAATCAACCTGAGTTATCCGAATAAGAGTTAATCCAGTAAGAGTTAATAGAATAAAGGTTATAGATTAGAGTTAACCAAATAGGTGTCGATAATTAGTAGTTCGTTATATATTCGAGTTAGAAAGTAAAAGTCAAATTGAAGTTATTATATTCGGATGTAGGGAATTATAGCACCATCGTTATAATCAAGTGTTCCCGTACAAGAAGTGGATTTGTATATAAAATCCGAGAGTTGTGTAAAGAGGTGTTAAAGTTTAAAGGGTGAACTTAACTTATTTTCGAGGTTAGAAAGGTTGTTCAGTTAATGTCTGAGAGGTAATTATACCCCAACTTGATTGGCTTCGTTTTTAACTAAGGAATGGTTAAGGTTCGATAGTGAAAGGTGTTTAAGTGGAAACCAAATAAAGGAGATTTGGTGTCGTGATGTTTGTTAAACATCCGTTTAATCCAGTGAAGGAGATTTGGAAATGTTTTCCAAAGAAGATCAGACATGTTTTCTGAATATAGAGTACAAGAAATGGAAATGTTTTCCATTTGATAACATATATTTTCTAAATTTAGAAATTAAGAAACGTTGAATATAGGGAAACAGGAAATAAATAAATTAATAAACTGAAAGGATAAACGTTGAATGATGATTGTTCGATAGAATTTCCTGCGGGAAATAATATCGTTGTTTGCACACCGACATGTTTTCATTTGATAGTTAAATCACCGACTATCAAAGTTTGGACCATTTTAACGTTGTTAATATGGAGAGACCGGTTGGATTATTATCCAGAGAACCACTCTGTATTGGCATAAGCGTTGCAAATCAAGTATGCTAGATATATTGAAGACGGAGTTATGCAAGGGCTATCCTGTTTACAGAATAGTGCCTTCGGTTTGTCCAGTCCCAGGACAAACGTGAATGGACGAATGTCTGACAGAGTATTTTCAAAAGATCGCGTAAGTTGGTCTCTTCAAACGTACTTACGTTTGGTGGCGGAGGAATTCGTTTCTCTTAGCTGTATACCCGTGGTATTTTTTGGGGAAATCAATTTGTGATCTGGCGGGTATGACGATGTGGCATTCAAAGTAATGGAGGTGTGATCTGTCAAAAGATACGTTATGACCTCAAGCCTCATCAACCAGGAAAGGACAAAAATCGGGCAGGCAGCATGGCTATGTGGGTCGCACCCATTAGGATGTATGATCACCTATCTAGAGAAATTCCTTTTGTTCTTAAATCTATCGATGTTGTCCCTTATCGGGAGACGGTTGCTGATCCCAACCGTTGGTGATATACATTCGATACACTCAAGCGAAATGAGTGGTCGGTCATGTGTGGGCCGGGTTGCAAGATGTTCTTGTTGAACCCAGTGTATTCGCCTCTAGAGATACACGTTCAGAAGGTGGTCCCATACCTTGTCAAGTTGGAATCCAATCTCCAATAAGCGCCCGCGGGTTTTGATTATATACTACATATGTGGAGCGTGAGATGCAAGCGTTCTACTAGATTGTTAATTACTTGTGATTAGACATTATTATAATATCAGATAAGATATGATTTCCAAATGATTTGGGTTATCGTAAGGTAAAAACCGTCCGTATTTATGTGTGGATTGGTCTTACGATTATCTTTTCTTTTGAAAAGGATTTTGAAAAATTAAACAAAAGATTTGAGTTTACTCACACCAGTCCCATGACTGACCCAGAGTTTATTTTGTTTTGTTTTCCCTAAACTCTTGGGTGCCCAAATTTGTACGGGCAGTCAAGTAGTCAGGATTACAGGTATGCGTGAAGAGCTTGGAGCACGAGGCTTCAGGATTATATAACTATTGTTATTTCCGCTGTGATGTAAGTGTTGTACTCTGATATATATACACTGCTTTCGATTTCAAGTTATGTTGTATATTATATTTTATTCGTTCCGCTGTGAGATTCGTATTACTCTGATGTTGATGTGTTCTTATTCTTCTTCTTCTTCTTCGTCTATTCTATTAGTTCTATCTTATCTATCCTCACCCTCTAAATTCTTTCATTAACTATTCGGTAATTGTCGACCCTTGATGTTAGATATGTGTTGTATATCGGATAATCAAGGCCATCTTTTCCCGGGTCGTTACAGTTGGTATCAGAGCTGAAGGTTAGGTGATTTACCTTGGCTCTGTGGCGTGACTCAGTAGAGATGGGGTTAGTAATGCCCTAGACTGAGTTTGAGTGTATATATAAGAGTGAACGTATTTGTTATTTTATATAAAATGATTTTATACCGTGGAGATTTATTGGTTGAGTCGTTTATGAGTTCTAGTCGATCAGTTTGATCCACTGTATTGATAGGAGTTTATAAACACTTGAATACGATGGGTCGACACGATATGTTTTGAAAAAAGGGTAAACGAAATAATTTTACCCAAATTATATTTTGATATAAACAAAGTATAGATATTTGAAATTATTATAGTATATTGAATGTGTTGGTTGTGATTATAATCGAATAAGATTATAAAATGTGAAATGGTTATGTAAATAACAAATCAAAATTCATATAAGTGAAATATATGAAATCAGATGAATTAAATCTGAATTTAAGTTCAGAATTGGAATTAAAATTGCTAAAATTTGAATAAGCGTTGTAAATGGAATTAAATTGAATATATGTGAATTTTAAAATCCTGGGACATTTTATATTGTTTTACAAGCATTGAAAGGGATATTTTGAAATGGATTTCAAAATGAAGGTGTTTAGAGATGGTTTTGAAAGTGATATAGTATTGAACTCACTTCGATAGCTGGAAAATAGATTCTGATGATGATCCGGACATCATCGGTGTTCATTTTCGAGTTTGTAAGTGACGGATTACTACCAAATTTTTTGTTTTTGAATTGTTTTGAGAAAACAAGTCGTTTTGAAATTCCAGAAAAAGATATTTGATTTTTTTTTTGAAAAAGGTGAAGCTATTTGAAACTCCCAGAAACAGATTATTTGAAATAAACACAAATTAAATAGAAATTTGTGAAAGCGGATTTGAAATTGAATTGAAACTAGTTCAGTGGTAATTGAATTAAATTGAAATACAATGGTATCAAGTAGAATTGGACTGGATCAGAGATAATCTGGAATAGAAATTAATTGTCGATCAAGGATTTTGAATTGAGATTGGAATTGCAGTTTGATTGGAATTTGGCTTGGTTAAGCGAATGGTTGTGTGGGAGATAAAAATGGATTGGAGATTGATTGGGATGATATTGGTATATGCTAAATTGATAGCAGAATGGAATGCCCGACAAAAAGGTACACGTTTATATTCATATGAGTTTGGAGTTATATGAGCCTATTTGGCAAGCCGCTTGGCTGTTTGATTTTCTTTTAGATTGGAGAGGCCTGTGTGGCGGTTTGGGGATTTTCCCGATGCTCCCGGTACAAAAGAGGTGCTGGCGAAATTTTTTAGAAATTTCAGGTGTTAGAAAATTTTCAGAATTTTTGAAAATTTTCGTTAATTGGAATAAATTAATAATTTAATTGAAAGGAATTAATTCAGTTGAAAACAGAAGTTAAGAAGTGAATGAATAATTTTAAACCAGTTAATAGGGTTGTTCTCTACCTTAGCAATTTCGAGGACGAAATTATTTTAAGGGGGGAAGAATGTAACGACCCGCATTTTTAGCGATATAATTTATTTATTTAATTATTTAAAACGTGATTCAGAGGATAAATTGGTCGTTAAATTATATGGATATATTTAATTAAAATAAATAATAGAATA
Source organism: Allium sativum (assembly GCA_030737875.1). Classification (NCBI taxonomy): domain Eukaryota; kingdom Viridiplantae; phylum Streptophyta; class Magnoliopsida; order Asparagales; family Amaryllidaceae; genus Allium; species Allium sativum. The sequence continues at coordinate 245,539,991 of CM060919.1, read as the reverse complement.
ATATATTCAATTTCTGAATTTATCAGAAATAGTGAATCGACAATATATAATGTGAACTGGACAATATAATATATATAATTCAGTTTACATTGAATTTTATTGACGAATATATTTATAAACGCCATTTGAACGTATAATTTATATTATAATTATATTCGAGCCCGAAATGGCGTGGCAGTTCGCAGTTTGGCGATTTGAACTTCAACTGGATATACAGGGTCCGTTTTAACTCGGATTTCGGTGAAACAAGAAACGCATTGAGCTGGTGGAGTATATTTTTCTAGTGGAAGAGAAAAATCGGGATTTCGTCGTGTAAATTTCGATTCATGTCCAAATCAAATTTTAAAATAATCGCTATGGAATTTCCTTATATTTTATATCGTTTTTATAAAAGGAATTTCAATATAAATTGAATATCGATATAATAGGGATTTGAAATATCGAGCTGAAAATTCCAACACACATATTTTGCAGATGAAAAATATTCCATGTGAATATAGATGATAATATATATTTATTTATACTTAATTTAATTACTTTTAAACATATTTATATATTTAAATGGTCTGTTTTGGGCTGTAAAAATTGCCAGTTTTGCAAACGACCTCAGAATTCAACGAAACTAATTTTGTTGGATCCGCAACATCAAATTATTGCTAGGTTCCAGTTTTCGTGATTTTTAGAGTCTGTATGTGGCCGTACGGATTTTTAGAGTGAAAAACTGTCAGTATTTCGACGGTTAAAAATACGCTGTGTGAGCAAACGGAGTCGGAATTCGACGAAACTAGTTTCGTTGGGTCCGTAATGTCGAACTCTAGCTGCATGCCAATTTTCGTGATTTTTGGGAATCATATGTAATCACAGGAATTTTAGAGGACAAATAAAAAATAGCGATAGCTTAAAAATAAATAAAATAATCGAATAAAAAAATATAAAATCATCCTATAAATAACCCTCAATACCAGCCTAACCCTAACTTTCCATTCTTCATCGGTCAAAGCTATGAGCCGCCGCTGTTCTTTATTTTTCAGTGAAATCCTCCTCTTTGAAAAATCTTAACAAATCAAATAAAAATCTACAAATCTCGAAATAAGTATGTTTGTGATCGATGAGAGGTTGTCTTCGTTTCCATCTACTCAGATTTGGGTCCGATGCATTTCTCTTAGCACTGTATTTTTCGAGCGAAGGCTAGGGTTGGAGATGGAGTTGCGTTGGAGCATCGATTGATGGAATGAGTGGCGTATTTGGAATGAGGAAGGAAATTGGAGTGTATTGGCCAAAATTTGTGGAGTTCGACACCCATTTCCGTCGATGGACGTACTGGGGCAGTCGATGTCGCGTCAGGGAAGGGGCCGACGAGCGGGGTGATAATGGTATAGGAATGAAGAGGAAGAGAAGAGAGATGCAATGGTGATTTTTATTCTAGTTTCGGTGAAGGAAATAGAGGGCTACGAGGGGTTGAAAGAGGAGGTAATGGCCGTGTTGTTTCCTGGAGTTCGTGAGTTCGGATTTGGGGAAGAAGGCGCCTGAAGTGGATCGGGTAGTAGAGGGTATTTAGGCCAAGAAATGAATGTAAGGCCCATTGACTAATATAGTTAGTTTTATTTTAAAATCTAAATAGTATGTTAACTTTAGGTGGTCATTACTTACTCATATGAAATCAGAATCACGAACCGTAAGTTGCATTGGGATCATATGGACGGGAGCTACACCATGGAACTGACCGCAAGTGGATTGGAGCTCGTTTGGAATTATGGTGTAATTTAATGCCTGAACCAAATCAGTGACCGATAATCGTTATTTAACGATCTCCGACCAAGGTGAGTAAATCTCACTAACTCCGAACACTTTATATTTTATAAAGTATATTTTAGAATTGATAAATATTGGTTGAATCGCTGTATGTTGACTATTTGCTTGAACTGCTAGTCAGTTGATTGAAACATCGATAACGATATATATAAATCGTATCGAATTATTGATTCTGATTATCAGAATATTTTACCTTCATGCTATATATGTTGACTGACATCTGTGGATGCAGGGAAACAGGTCGGAGGGACCCAACTGGGTTCCTCAACATTTATGTTACAATTTTCATATATTCAGATATGTGATGTGTTATATTATCTGCTATTGCTTCTGTGTGTTTGGATGATGATCGATCCTTTAATTTGGTATTTTCATACCATAAGCGACATTGGAAAGTGAGAAAAGAATTTTCCAAATTATTTGAAACAAATTATTTGTATATAAAATCAATATATTTTATATAAAGGAAAAGGGATTCATAAAAAGAAAATAGTATAGAATCAAAGTATTTGATGTATAAAGGGAAATATTTATGGAAAACAATATAAAGAAAAATATTTGTAAAACTAATATAGGGGAAAATATTTGTAAAACAAAAGCAAAGAGAATTATTGGTAAAACCAAGCATAGGGAGATATTTGCAAATCATGTGCAAATAGAATAAATAGGAAAAAGAAAAATATTTGCAAACCATTTACAAATGGAAATAGAAAGGAATATTTGTAAAACATTTACGAATGGATTAAAAGGAATATTTATCGAGGAAATAAACTGAGTTATAAAAAGGAATTATTTATTTAGAAAATAAATAGAATAATGAAATACTTGAAAATGGATATAAGTGTAATAAAGGAGAATTTTACACTAGGAAGAGTTTCGACCCGTGCTTCGCACACGGGTAAACAGAATATGAATTCTACGTGAATTTTTAAGAGAAATCTGTTTTAACAGATAAGGTGAGAGGATTAATTTATAAAATAAAGTTTTATAAATTAATTGAATTATTTAGCATTGGATAAATAGAGTATATAAGCCAAGACTTATATAGAGAAGTAAGAATCGATTTCCACATCGATGTTTGAACTGAATAAGGACGGAAGAGCATTTATCGAATAAGTGTTATTCGAAGTAAAGTTATCGAATATTAGTTTATTCGAAAGGAAGTTTATCAAATATTAGTTATTCGAAATGGGCTAATCCAATAGAGTTAATCCAATAGAGTTGATCCAATAAAATAAATTGATAGAGATTCTCAGTTAGAGTCAAACCGTTAGAGTCAAACCGGTAGAGTTAAATCGTTAGAGTAAACAGTTAGAGTTAGTTAGTCAGAGTTAACTAGTAGGGTTAACCAGTTAGAGTTAACTAGTTAGAGTTAACTAGTTAGAGTTAACTAGTTAGAGTTAAACCATTTAGGTTAAACAGCTAGAGTTAATCAGTTAGAATTGACCAAAGGAGTTTATCGAATATGAGTTACTCGAATAGAGTAATCAGATAGGAGTTATTCGGGAAAGAATTATCGAATGTTGGTATTCGAGTTAAGTTAAATCGAATAGAGTAAATCAAATATAGGATATTCGAATAGTGTTAATCTAAATGAGTTGCTATTTAGCACGACTGCTAGCGTAATTCGCAGGGCTGCAGATAGCCTAAGGTGGTCGGATGTTTCCTGAGGGAATCAGGCGTAACCATTGTGATCGCTACGATCTAGAGTCGAGCAAATGGTGTCAAGTCAAATATTAGTTAATTGATAGAAGTAATTTAGTCGAGCTAGTTAAGTTAAGTTAGTCAAATTGAACTAATCAAGTAAGTGGGTCAAAATGAGTTAATCAACCTGAGTTATCCGAATAAGAGTTAATCCAGTAAGAGTTAATAGAATAAAGGTTATAGATTAGAGTTAACCAAATAGGTGTCGATAATTAGTAGTTCGTTATATATTCGAGTTAGAAAGTAAAAGTCAAATTGAAGTTATTAAATTCGGATGTAGGGAATTATAGCACCATCGTTATAATCAAGTGTTCCCGTACAAGAAGTGGATTTGTATATAAAATCCGAGAGTTGTGTAAAGAGGTGTTAAAGTTTAAAGGGTGAACTTAACTTATTTTCGAGGTTAGAAAGGTTGTTCAGTTAAGGTCCGATAGGTAATTATACCCCAACTTGATTGGCTTCGTTTTTAACTAAGGAATGGTTAAGGTTCGATAGTGAAAGGTGTTTAAGTGGAAACCAAATAAAGGAGATTTGGTGTCGTGATGTTTGTTAAACATCCGTTTAATCCAGTGAAGGAGATTTGGAAATGTTTTCCAAAGAAGATCAGAAATGTTTTCTGAATATAGAGTACAAGAAATGGAAATGTTTTCCATTTGATAACATATATTTTCTAAATTTAGAAATTAGGAAACGTTGAATATAGGGAAACAGGAAATAAATAAATTAATAAACTGAAAGGATAAACGTTGAATGATGATTGTTCGATAGAATTTCCTGCGGGAAATAATATCGTTGTTTGCACACCGACATGTTTTCATTTGATAGTTAAATCACCGACTACCAAAGTTTGGACCATTTTAACGTTGTTAATATGGAGAGACCGGTTGGATTATTATCCAGAGAACCACTCTGTATTGGCATAAGCGTTGCGAATCAAGTATGCTAGATATATTGAAGACGGAGTTATGCAAGGGCTATCCTGTTTACCGAATAGTGCCTTCGGTTTGTCCAGTCCCGGACAAACGTGAATGGACGAATGTCTGACAGAGTATATTCAAAAGATCGCGTAAGTTGGTCTCTTCAAACGTACTTACGTTTGGTGGCGGAGGAATTCGTTTCTCTTAGCTGTATACCCGTGGTATTTTTGGGGAAATCAATTTGTGATTTGGCGGGTATGACGATGTGGCATTCAAAGTAATGGAGGTGTGATCTGTCAAAAGATACGTTATGACCTCAAGCCTCATCAACCAGGAAAGGACAAAAATCGGGCAGGCAGCATGGCTATGTGGGTCGCACCCATTAGGATGTATGATCACCTATCTAGAGAAATTCCTTTTGTTCTTAAATCTATCGATGCTGTCCCTTATCGGGAGACGGTTGCTGATCCCAACCGTTGGTGATATACATTCGATACACTCAAGCGAAATGAGTGGTCGGTCATGTGAGGGCCGGGTTGCAAGATGTTCTTGTTGAACCCAGTGTATTCGCCTCTAGAGATACACGTTCGGAAGGTGGTCCCATACCTTGTCAAGTTGGAATCCAATCTCCAATAAGCGCCCGCGGGTTTTGATTATATACTACATATGTGGAGCGTGAGATGCAAGCGTTCTACTAGATTGTTAATTACTTGTGATTAGACATTATTATAATATCAGATAAGATATGATTTCCAAATGATTTGGGTTATCGTAAGGTAAAAACCGTCCGTATTTATGTGTGGATTGGTCTTACGATTATCTTTTCTTTTGAAAAGGATTTTGAAAAGTTAAACAAAAGATTTGAGTTTACTCACACCAGTCCCATGACTGACCCAGAGTTTATTTTGTTTTGTTTTCCCTAAACTCTTGGGTGCCCAAATTTGTACGGGCAGTCAAGTAGTCAGGATTACAGGTATGCGTGAAGAGCTTGGAGCAGGAGGCTTCAGGATTATATAACTATTGTTATTTCCGCTGTGATGTAAGTGTTGTACTCTGATATATATACACTGCTTTCGATTTCAAGTTATGTTGTATATTATATTTTATTCGTTCCGCTGTGAGATTCGTATTACTCTGATGTTGATGTGTTCTTATTCTTCTTCTTCTTCGTCTATTCTATTAGTTCTATCTTATCTATCCTCACCCTCTAAATTCTTTCATTAACTATTCGGTAATTGTCGACCCTTGATATTCGATATGTGTTGTATATCGGATAATCAAGGTCATCTTTTCCCGGGTCGTTACATTATGGATGGTCATACGTATTGTTGCAAGAGTTAAGTTGCGAGTGCTGCATGCTTCGAATGGGACCTTCATATGCAAATCATGGGATGATATGCTGAATATATATGCTCTATTAAGGTTGATTCAATGACAGACCTATAAGTATCAACTGTTAAGATGAAGAGGATTGAAATTGAAGCATGCTGGATGGTTTTTCCCAGAAAGTGAATGATTATACTGCAAGATGAAGGCCTACAAATGATATACAAAGGTGTGCATGATGGATACAAATTGTTGCTAAAATGATAGGCCAATGATGTTGAGCTTGAAGTTTGATCATTTAGAAATAAAAGTAAGGCTGCGCTGAATCCGGTTTAAGCTAAGTGTGTAGCTAAAAATTAGGTACTAAAGTAGTTGATATATTAGATTTAGTCAACAAATTACTTTTCTCCCTTTAAACATTGCTTCCAGCCTCACTTTAGTGGTCATAAAATTTGGTACATGGCAGCACATTTATTTCTAAGGCGGTTGTACTGATTTGGTTGCTAGAGAATGATCCTTCCAAACCAAAGCCAAAAATCAAGCTTTGATGCTCTTTCCGATTAATTTGAAGTTTTTCATTTACACTTTCCACTTTATCTGTGATCTCTTTACTGTTGCTTTCTATACATAATTTATATTCATTATGGTGAATTAAGTACGTGCTTTGTCCTTTTTGATGTGGTTATTGCATATCCAATCGCTTATATCGTTCAAATGATAATAACATAGGTTTGACACAATCATTGTATAAAGTAAGCATTTCTTACGTATTGACACTATAAGAAAATACGGGTTTAGTTGCATTTATTAGTTGCGTTTGTAAAGCAATTGCAACTATTAATACTACTAATCCAAATCTCAATGTTGCTTAAGTTTTTTGCTATTCCGGCCGATTATTAAGCATTTTTACATTTTTTTTCACTATGGCAGTTTCACCCATTTTCACTTTCCCTATTTTTAGAAAAAATATTCAGTTAATCTTAAATCATAATCATCATCACACCGTATTTCCTCCATCGTCTTGGCTGCACTACTTCTTTCCTCTCTACATGGTTTAGCGACTCCCTCTTGCATCTGTTCTTTTGTCGTTTGATTGGGATTTCTGTGCAAACCCAGAATTAGTATGGATTTATACTTTATTTTGTGATAATATATTGGTTTTATATGGCTCAATATAAATTTTATAAATCGAATGCACAAACCATACTTCCCAAATTCATCGATGTCAATCTACATAAGCCCTAGCTCGACTATTTCACCATGTTCTTATTATTTTAAATTACTGGCATATTTAAGATATCAATAATCTAGTATAATTAGGACACAGAAGATGACTACTCCAACTAATATTTTCTTATGTCAAAATTACTGGCATAATTTTGGAATAAATGGATAGAATGAAGACAAGGTCTAAAGGATTGTGGTTTGAAAATGTTTGGTATAATGAAGTTTGTGTTAGTGATAATCTTGTGTTTAGTGATAATTTTATAGCTCATGGATTAACTTTTCGGAAATAATAACCTCCTTAAAACCACACCAAATACAAAATCAAATAGTAAAGTCAAAACAAGTAACATAGTCCTTAACATCTTATATTACTATCAATTTCACTCTGTTTCTAAATTCTTTTAATCATTTCATTTGTAGAATGTGAAGTCTGTATAACTTTGATAAGACAACAATGTAGAATCCACTTGAGTGGCTTAGATCAAAATAGATTTTGAGATGCTAATGAGAATAGGCTCATATGGTATAAAAATACAACGTGGTGCTAAAATCCATATCTGGTACTTATTTCTCACATTACATACAAATATAAGTATCATGCTATGCTTTGCGAAAAATAGCGGTCATATGAAATTGTAAGAATGAAATAATGACGCAATTATATAACGATGCTTTGTGCAATTATCCAGATATATGAAATATGAAGTCCATAGAAAAATAAAATACAATTCTAATTTCTTTTATGATAATGTAATTTGTGGTTTTTTCTTCATTTCACCAAAATTTGGTCCATATTATTTAGTAGTTGCTTATGTTTCATTCTGATAGCACCAAAATATTTTTGGTCCATATAATTTATTAATTGCTTATGTTTCATTCTGAATGCGCCGAAATATGTTTGGTCCAAAATAGTGAAGTCAATATGTTTCATTATATGATAATTCAGTTTTTCCTTTCAGTCTAATAATAAAATTTGCCCTATAAAATATTCACTATGTGCTTTATCATAATGTTTAACCTATTTATCACAAATTCATTTCCAAAACCATAAACTTCCAAAATTTTGTTCTATGAAAACTAGTAGAGAATTAGCTTAAATGGAGACCCATGGATTGTTTTGTTGAGACTTAACGTTTGGGATATGATGTGATATTGCACTATAATATGACAAACTTTACCTTTTTGTTTAGCCTGTGCCTAAAGCTTGAACTCAAGTTCAGATTCTTCTCAAATATGGCCCTTTTATGTTTTATATAAATCTCTTAGATGCAAGTTTGTAACAACATAATATTAATTGTGTCATTATGTTAATATTACTAAGCTATTTTCCTTTGTGTTTTATAACTTTAGTTGTTATTGTCGTTTCAATAGCTATTAATTTTTATAATTTTTGGTCCTACTATTATTGTTAATCGGTAATAATTGGTTTGTTTTTTAGTTCATATGCAAGTTACAATTCATACATGCTTGGTTTTTCAAAACTAAGTAAAATTAGGATATGTAAAGCTGGTAATCTCAGTTCTCCAAAACTAAATATAAAATAATATTTCTTTTGAGCAAGCCGAGTAACCTCATTTTTACTTCAGAATTTGAAAGTGTAAACTATTCTTGTGAAGAAAGTGTTAGAGTGGGTGAGAGAAGAAATACTCATGATTGAGAAATATAAAAATGAATCAATTTTTCATTTGTAAGATATATTCTAGAAACTGGGAAATTATGTTTATTATTAGTAAATCTGAACCCAACTCAAATCCTATGGACCTTGGATCAGGTATGAATGATAAACCAATTATTAACAACATATACAATGATGAACTCGTTTGAAACAGGGAAAACATATTTTCTAAAGTGATATAGTGCTTTTCTTGTGATTAACGTTAGTTTGGTGCATGTATCAATGCTATTACACATCACATACCTAATATATTCAATGCATCGCCAATAGATCAATAACTTAAAACATTGAGAATTCAAAGAAGAATTTTCATGACATTTCTATTATTATTAATATTCAGGCAGTAGAAAAAGAATAGGCTTGTAGTGGACAATGAAGAGCAACCTGCATTGGTAATGGAGCCTGCATCGCCAGCTCATCGCCAGCTCTCAGAGATGCTCTACAAGTGTGCATGTTGAAATTGGTGATACGCAAATCACAATTTAAGCAACAAATAATCTTACATATTTTGTGGAGAGATTTGTTGTTAGATTTTATGGAAAGATTTGTTGCTAGATTTTATGGAGAGATACTGGTGACTATATTTGTGGGATAATTAAGACAAGGATTATTTGGTGCTTATCCAAATAAATTTATGACATATATGAAGATAATTTGGATGTCAAATTTACTTGGATATGAAGGAATTCACTCTATAAAAAGCCTAGCTAACATCTTCATTAGGTGTGGAAAATTTGCCATTATTCTTCATTGCCTTTCTCCTCAAATTTTTAGAATTTAGATATTCTCTACCTATTTCTTAATAAGATTATTGGTTCAAGTTGTAATTGTTTATAACGATAGTTAAGATTGATTGTAAACAATTTTTTATTGGTGAATCAATAAAGAGGGTGGTTGGGTGGAATATCGTGTGCTCATATTTCCGATATTTTTTTTGTGTTGTTGTTTATTTTTCAATCAAATTCATCTTCAAGTGATTGGGTTATAAAAACCCTATTTTTATTGGCATTTCGTCGATCTTCCGCTGCGCACAAAACCTCAACAGTGCACTGATTAGCAGCATGTGCCCAAGCTTCCTCACATATGAAATAAATGCATGTCCTACTGGTTAGCTTCCTTTTTTATGGCGTGTCTAGCTTTTTGTGAACGCTGCAATCCTCATTTTCTCAAAAAACAGTAAAATTCGCTTTTTTAGAAAATGGAATGAGCATTGCTTTATTATGGTTGTTGTGTGAGCATTTATATACATGGTGTCGTGTTATATAGTGGTATGTGTATGGGCTATGCATGCACACTCTAGTGTCAGCATACTGTATGTACGCATAATATCCATAGAAGGGAAAATGTCAAACAAATTACAAGTATTATAATACTAATTTAAAAAAAAAAACAAGATATACAAAACTATGGTAAATACAGAGTGATTTAACTAATGAGTTGTCACACAATGAAATCATGGGAAAGGGTGATAGAGCAAAGATCAAGAAACTAATTCTTGTTGTCAGATAACCAGTTCGATTTTATGTCACGCAAGATCACAATAGAAACTATATAGAAGATTGCTAGAGCAGTTTAGAAATGAATAGAAATGTTCTAATATGGTATTCATATGGAGTATTTAGAAGAAACCATACGATAGTATCGAGAGGCATAATTTGGTGGGCACTAAATTAAAAACAAACTTTTGTACATAGAATAAAAACTATACATATGAACTACGCGTGAAAATCCTAATGAATTTTTGACTAAGGCAGGGTCACACCATGGGTTGACTCCATTCGTGTTGCATTAACTATATGCATATGATACTGGATTAATTGATATTTCCAAAGAAAAACAGATTAAAAATTCGAAAGATGGAGAAGTATACTAGAATTAAATAGCATAAACCTAGCAGGATTAGACCTGAGTACATTTTATGCTAGTTTAGTGAAGAAGCCACGGGTAATAATACACAATTAATGCACAGGATAAAATGATTAACAAATAAGATATTTTATAATCCTAGGTCTGTGATGTTTAATAGGATAAAATGCTATAAATTTGACTTGTTTATTTAGAAGTATAAGAATTTAATCTCATTTTCATCAAATAATCATGTTCAAAAAAGAAAATTGCAGAAAAAGACAGGACACCCTTAGCTTCAGTAATATGAAAATATAGAAAGTGCATAATAAATTGAATTAACATGGGTTGGGTAAAATGTAGACAATATAATTTGATATTTTATATATAATAAGAAAATAGTAGATAAACTAAAAAGAAGATTTTATTGAATAATGATTTAATTTAGTATTTTGTATAGAGCAGAATCTTAGTCCCCGTTTTGCCGTTTATAATTTTGGTTTTTGGCATGAAAAAAATGTGCCCAATGCATGTATTGTTGAAAGACAGTCAATTTGGAAAATAAAGTTAATGTCCTAAATATAAAACATTTTTTCGTATTCTAGGAAATACCACAAACATGAAAATCAATCCATTCCTTCTGTTACCCCTCCATTGTCATAATGGATTTAATTTTTAATTCTCCTCCTCCGTATTATTCATATTTTATAATGCATGTTGAAAATCAAAATGGAATCAAATAGATCCTTTTGAAAAAGAAAAAAAATGATAGGAATTTAAAAAAAAAAGAGAAAATGAGGGTGATAGCTAGAATACAAGAAATATTAGTTGACGGGATATTTAGAATGAAACTTGATTAAAAAATTGACTTTGATGGCATAATCAAATACATGGAAAACAGAGCAATGCACTAGTGAAATGAGTAGATAATATATGCATTTAGGAGAACTGAAACGGAAAGCCTAAATTATTATGGGAAGAAAGTATTGGGAACGATCTATAAATATTGAATTTAACAAAATATGACTCAAGGTAGAAAACAATGGAAAATGAGGATTGGGTTATAGTGAAAAATCAGTGATTTGGGCAACGGAAGCGGAACACCCAATAATCTAGCCTGTCGACAATCTCAACAATGTCAATTCAACAATGATGATAAAGAAAAAACAAATGGCTCAAATTATAGAGAAAAACAGAAACAGAAAAAGAGAATGAACACGCCAATATAACGAGGTTCGGCTATGCCTACGTCCTCGGATCCAACAACCTTTTATTTCTTCACTTCAAGAGGAGGTACAATTCGAGAAGAAATACGGAACTCAATACAACTTTCCCCCTCTATAATAGATACATAAAATAGGCATCTTATTGATGATAATATATGTAGAGAGCTTTCTTCTTATGTGTGTTGAAAATATGAGCAAATGCCTATGTATATATAGGAGGAAAGATGAAGAATGCTTCGTGGATAAGGATGAAATATTTCCTGATTTATTCTACCATAAATCTAGCACAGTTTTAAATTGTTTCCACCTATACCAATATTTGTTTGATTCCTTAAATCAAATATATACCTTCCCCATATTAATATATTATCTTCCCGATTTGATGTGATTATGAGAATTTATTAATATCTCCTCATTAATATATTTAAAACGTCCAATTTTAACACTCCACCTCGATTTAAATATATTCATCAATCAACAAAAGAAATGGTTGCTGGGTCAGCGCCCCATGGCACTAAGCAGCTCGTACCACACCAATCAAGTTCGAGCAATGCTCAAACTTATCCTTTGGAACCAACTTTGTTAGCATATCAACTGGATTGTCATTTGTGTGAATCTTCGACAGCTTTATCTTATTTCTCTCTTCTTCAAGCATGAGAAAGAAACTCCTAATATCAACGTGCTTTGTTCGTGAGTTGTAGGCTTGATTTTCCACAAGATGAGTGACGATCTGACTGTCTGAAAACAACTCAACGGTCTTTTGCATCATTAATAAATCACCCAAAAGATGCAACAAATACAATCCTTCCTTAGTCGGCTCCACAATAGAAACGAGCTCTGCCTATGTAGTTGATAAAGCTACAATGAGCTGTAGCTTGGATCTCCAAGAAATCGGGCCTATGCCAAGTGTACGAACATAGCCCGAAATCGATTTCCTACCATCTTTATCCCCAGCATAAACTGAATCAGAATAACCCCTTAGAGTTATGTCACTAACTACAAACAACAAGCCAACGTCAGAAGTTCCTCTCAGATATCTTAGAATCAACTTTATTGCTTTCCAATGGGTCTTTCCTGTGTTTGACATGTATCTGCTAACAACACCAACTACATGAGCTAAATCTGGCCTTGTGCATACCATATCATACATAAGGCTTCGAACCGTACTAGAGTAAGGAATATTACATATATCCTTTTTGTCTTCATCCGATGTGGGACACATATCTCTGGATAGCCTAATAGAGTAGCCACCAGTTTAGCATTCTCCCTACCGAATCGAGATAGGACTTTCTTGATATATGGAGCTTGAGTGGGCCTCAAAACTCTTTGTTTTCTATCCCTTTGAATCTCCATCCCCAAAATTCTTTGTGCGTTTCCCAAATCTTTCATCTCAAACTCCTTTCTGAGCTCCATCTTCAACTCTGAAATTCTAATCATGCTCTTAGAAGCTATTAACGTATCATCAACATAAAGCAACAAGTAGATAATGTCATCATTACATTTCTTAAAATGGACACATTGGTCCTTAAAGCTTCTAGAGTAACCTTGTGTGATCATGAGCTTATCAAATTTCTTATACCACTATCTAGGAGACCTGTTTAAACCATAAAGAGATTTGTTAAGTTTACAAACATGACTAGGCCTGCTACTATCAATGAACCCCTCTAGCTGCTGTAGGTAAATGTCCTCCTCAAGGTCACCATGCAAAAGTGTTGTCTTGACATCTAATTATTCCAACTTCATGTTGAAGTGAGAAACCAATGCCAAAGAATGCGAATGGAAGTGTATCTAACAACTGGAGAGAAAATATCATGGAACTCCACACCTTTCTTTTGAACATAACCCTTCGCCACTAATTTTGCCTTGTACTTTAAGTCACCATTGCTGTCGTCTTTTACCTTATAGATCCATTTACGTCCAATTGCTCTCTTGCCGAGAGGAAGTGGCACTAAATCCCAAGTGTGATTTTTGTGCAAAGACTCAATTTCCTCTTCCATTGCTACTAACCAGTTGGAACTATCAACTGAACTAATGACATATTGATAGTCTCTAAGTTCATCATGAAATATGCTTAATGCATAAGCTGCTATGTCATTAAAGTCAATATCTTCAATGGTTAATCCCACAAAATCATCAAGTCATGTAGGTCTTTTCTTCTCTCTGGTTGGTCGAGTTTGAATTTGAGCTCCACCTTGAGATTGATCCTCTGTCCTCTTCCTATCAACCATGGTGTCATCAGAATCACCATTTTTACTTGTATGTAAGTCTGATGATCTACCTAGTGTTTAGTATTCTGAATTTGTCCTCTCAACATCATCATTAACTAAAGAAGAAGGATCCACTTCTCATCAAATGTAACATGCCTGCTAGTAACAATCTTCTGGGTAGTAGGACACCATAACCTATAACCCTTAATTCCTTTCTTATAGCCAAGGAAAATACACTTGCACGATCTTGAGTCCAACTACCCTTTGCTCTCAAGCACATAATATGGAAAACCAAACACTCTGAGAAAGAAGTATGAAACATGCTCTCTCTTCATACTTCTTCAGGAATCTTCATATTTATGGCGGTAAAACGTGTGCGGTTGATAAGGAAAACCACTGTAGATAATGCTTCTGTCCAAAATCTCTTCTTTAAGCCTGCTGTCAGACGTAAGCAACAAGTTCTTTCCAACAAAGTCTGATTCATTCTCTTTGCAACACCATTTGATTAAGGGTCCCCTAGCGTGGTGTAGTGTCTTTTGATTCCCTCAGATTCACAAAATTTGATGTATTTTTGAGAAGTGAATTCACCACCATTATCTGAATGAAGAACCTTCATCTTCTTTCTAGACTGGTTCTTAACAAGAGATTACCAACTTTGAAACCTATCAAAAATTTCATCTTTGGACTTCATAAAGTAAACCCATGTCTTTCTAGAAAAATCATCAACAAATGAAACAAAATACCTGGCTCCTCCAAAAGATAGGCATGGTGCGGGGCACCAAATATCAATGTGAACATACTCTAAAACATCTTTAGACTTATGCTATGCATTGCTAAAAGAAACCTTTGTCTGCTTTCCAAGTACACATCCTTCACAAAAGCTATGTTTTGAATGATGTACACTGTCAATCAAATCTCTCTTTATCAATACTTCTAAACTGCACTTTACAATGTGACCCATATGAAAATGCCACAATCTGGTAGAATCGGAATCAATAGAATCAACAACCGAAGCAGATTCCACAATAACAGTTGTACCCTTCAACAAATATAGATTTCCAACTTTTACCTCTTTCATTACTATCAATGGGTCATTTGTTATTTTTAATGAATCTTTTTCTATCACACGCTTTAAGCCAAAATTGCACAATGCTCCAATGGAGATCAAACTACGCCTTAAATCAGGCACATGTCTAACATCACATAAAGTACGAACAACACTATAAAACATCCCCATTTTTACCATTCCAATACCAACCATGCGCAAGAAGCATTGTTTCCCATGAGAACCTCTCCTCCATAAAACCGACAATAAGTGGAAAAAGAGTGTTTATCAGGTGTCATGTGATAGGATGCTCCTGAGTTAATAATCCACATAGTACTCTTCATAGAAGAAGCAGAAGCTGTAAAAATGCCAGGATCACTTTCTGAATCTGATGTCTCCGTATTAGAAGCTGAAGCCTATTAGGGAACAATGTTTTTTTTATTCTCCAACTTGCAATATAATGTCCAGGTTTTTTACAATAATGGCAAACTCGCTTCTGAGATCCCCTTGACTGAGATCTGGACTTTGCTCTATCTCCACCATATTTGGGTCTATTCTTACTTCTTCCCATTTGTATAATAAGCCCGTCGGAATCATTCTCCATGCTCATGCTTGATAACTTTCCCCTTAACTTCTCGTTATGAAAATTTGGCTTCACATCCTCCAAGCAAATAGATGAACGCCCATAGATCATAGAGTTAACAAAAGTGTTATACTCCGCAGGCAAAGAACATAACAGAATAACAACTTGTGCTTCATCCTCAATCTTTACATCAACCGCTCGGAGATACATGACAAGGGTGTTAAGGGCATCCACGTGAGAAAATATTCCAGGCTTCATCTTGAATGAATAAAGTTGTTGTTGTAGGATGATGCGGTTGGTGAGAGACTTGTCGTAGAACTTTCTCTGAAGAGCATCCCAAAGTTCCTTTACAGTTTTCACATGAGAAAACTCTCTAACGCTTCATCGGAAAGGCTAAGTTGGATGGTAGTTAGAGCATCCTCTTCCAATTCTTCTATCTATTAAGGTGCTAAATTCCTCAATTTCTCTAGATCTGAGACAACCTTAAATGCCCTCTCTTTCTTCAACACTGCTTCCATCTTCATCTCCCATGTACCAAAGTCACCCTTTCCATTAAATCTAGCAACCCCATAATTTGTAGTGCTTCTTCCAACGTTATTCTTTATGGAGTTAGACATAGCTGAAATAGTCTTTGAGCAGAAAAACAAACTCTGATACCAAACTATAGTGAAAAATCAGCGGTTTGGGCAGCGGAAGAAGAACACCCAATAATCTAGCCTGTCGACAATCTCAACAATGCCAATCCGACAAAGATGATAAAAAAACAAATAGCTCAAATTATAGAGAACAACAGAAATAGAAAAGTGGAAAGAAAACACCAATATAACAAGGTTCCTCTATGCCTACGTCCTCAGACCAACAATCTTTTATTTCTTCACTTCAAGAGTAGGTACAATATGAGAAGAAACACACAACTCAAAACAATTTTTTCACCCTATAATAGATACAAAAATAGGAATCTTGTTAAAGATAGTATATGGAGAGAGCTTTCTTCTTGCGTGTGTTGAAAATATGAGCAAAGGCCTGCGTACATATAGGAGGAAGGATGAAGAATGCTTCGTGGAAAAGGATGGAATATTTCTCGATTTATTCCACCACAAATCAGGCACAATTTTCAATTGTTTCCACTTATACCAGTATTTGATGGATTCCTGAAATCAAATATATACCTTCCCCATATTAATATACTATCTCATTGATTTGACTTAATTACGAGAATCAACTAATATCTCCTCATTAATATATTTAAAATGACCAATTTTAACATGCGTGGCCAAAGCCAATCATTTGGGAAAATAGAACATGATGTTAATGCTCGGTCTGAGTGTTTTATCACCACAGTTCCCACAGATAATTGTGCTCATTTTGCAATTGTATTTATTCACTATAGAGCATTCATAAATCATGAAAATGCATCTGGCAGATTCTGTGAACAATCATGTTATATATATGATATGTGATTAATATTAGATTAATATACCTTACAAATATGATATGCAATTAATATTAGATTGGAATTGATTAGATAAAACTAGCATTGATGTTTAAGTTCTGGTATATATAAAACTATATGTTAATTCCTGATACATATAGTTGTAGTATTTGTTTATTTGAAATTAGGCAACTTCAATCCAATTACACTTAGTTATGCCATTGTTTTTTTGAGTGTGTGTATATATGTATGTATGTATATGTATGTATGTATGTGTGTGTGTATTATATTACAAACTTAAATATCAATTCCTATTAATATATATATATATATATATAATGGTGTCCTCATCTGGAGGCCAAATCCCTAATTCAAACTCTGATATTCCAGATCTAGCTTGGCAAAAGGTACGAAACAGGAGATCAAAAACATTTAAGGATGTTGTAGCGGGATCTAAAGCAAACAAAGGAAAGGCGGTGGAACAATTTCGCACAAGACAAAATTTGCCAATGTTCAATCTAGGTGTGAGAACATGGTCACAAGCAGTTGCAGGTAATACGAAAATTGCGGGTGATGTGGAATTTTTTGCAACTAACAAAGACGCATATGGATGCTATGCTGATCTTGATAACGAAGTATTTGAAAATGCAAATACCATGTGGAACAACTCTATATATATCTATCTAGAGGGGCGCATACCATATTATGTTCATTTAAATGCATACATCAGACGTGAATGGAAACCATCTGGCAAATGGGATGTATTTGCTAGAGAGAACGGATTTTATTTGATAAAATTTGCTAATGAAGTTGATTGTAAGAAAGTATTAGATGAGGGACCTTGGTTCATGGATAGTAAACTCATTTTCATTAAAAAAAATGGGAACCTAATCTTCGTGTAGAAAGAGACATGCTAGATTCGCATCCTGTGTGGGTAAAATTACATAATCTAGACTTGTCCCTCTGGAATGCTAGAGGAATTAGTAAAATTGCAAGCATAATTGGACATCCTATAGATATGGATGACTACACTAGAAATGTTAAAAGGATGAAGTACGTGAGAGTCTTAATTGACATAAAAGCCACTGATCCTCTGATTAAGCAAGTTCGTGCAAAAGATAGAAATAGTAATGTCTACATTCAAAATGTAGAATACGAGTATGTTCCCCTTGTGTGTTCCAATTGTAAGTGTTTTGGTCATTCAACTGAGCAATGTGCTAATTTGGCAAAAGCAGTTAATCAAGTTTGGCAAGTTAAAGATAATAATTCACATTCAACTACTTTGATTAACCCCCCAATTACTACACCTTCACAAGACAAAACCCAACAACAACTGGGTACATCAAAAGTAGTACAGATCGATGACACTACCATAGCCCATACAAAAACACCAATATCTACAAATAATGTGGTGATATTACCTAACTTACTATCTACATACCCACAGAGCCCAGAAGCAGTAGTTGAGCTTAGTGAGACAGGCCAAATGGAAAATCAATCAGAGGAAGAGAACCAAGATGCACTTCTCCTTGATGAGAAGTCCCCTCATTCACCTCATTCTGTGTCATCAGATGATCCTGAAAACGAAGATAATTTGAACTTAGATAATATTAACTTATCTCAAGAGGAATAAGAGGAAACTGGTGATACAACGTCAGGTAATTTCACTAAGGGAAACAAGAAATATGACAAACAATTTGAAAAGAGACAAACAGAAAAAAAAAAAAAGATGTGGTTGGCTCCTGACACATGATTTTGAGGAGTAAACTACACCTTAATAAATGGCCATAATTACGTGGAATGTTAGGGGTCTAAACAACGACACGTGTCAGTTAGACCTCTACAATATTAGACGGTCTTATTCGCCTTCTATTCTTTGCATTTTAGAGAATAATTTTACTGATGATAATGTGAGCTACTTCCTTAATACTTTTGGAGATGAATGGGATTCATGTAACAACAATGATACTGGGTGTAAAGGTCGTATCCTTATTGTTTGGTGCAAATCTGTTTGGCAAATGACTATGGTGGACAAAGACACACAACAAATTACTGTCACTGCTAAAAATAGTGGGGGCTTACTCTTATCTATAACTACAGTATATGCAAGTAATTTTGCTTATGACAGAAACTTGTTGTGGAACAAAATTAGAGACTTATCAAAGAAGATTAACACTTCCTGGATTGTATCTGGAGATTTTAATGCTGTGTTAAATAAAGAGGATAAACAGGGTGGGTTGGTACTTCATGTTGCATAACTTACTGAGTTTAACAACTGTATCTCTGGAGCAGGATCGCTGGAACTAGTACACAACGACCTGAAATTCACATGGAGAAGTGGAATTAGCAAAAAAAAAAATCATGTAAATTGGACAGGGTCCTTGTTAACTCTGAATGTATTATTACCATACCTGACATCAAAGTGGATATTCTCTCCACATTCTCAAGTGATCACAGCCCCATCTTAATTCAATTATTAGAGAAGAAAAGTAATACAAAAGGAAAACCATTTAGATACGTTAATGCCTGGCAAAAAATTGAAGGATATGATGAATTGATCAATTTTAGTCTATGTGACATTCAAGAAGGATGCGTAGGTTACAAAGTATTACAAATGATCAAATATGCTAAACAATGCCTCAAAACATGGAACAAATGCAGACACTAAGAAACTGATCAAATAAATCAACTTAAAAAAGAACGTACATTGTTTCTATAGATGATAGATGAAGGGGATAACTCTGATGAAGTGTGGACCAAATACTATATTGCTCAAAATGAATTGAAGAAAGCACTTGAAATTAAAGTAGTTGAATTGAGGCAAAAAGCTAAAGTTCAATGGGTAACAGAAGGAGATGAATGCACAAAATTTTTCTACACCAAATTTCCATCCGAAAGCACATAAATAGTAGTTCTCATTTGATTGATATTCATGGGAACTACTGTAACGATCAACAACAGCTTGAAAGAGACAAAATTGCATATTTTACATCTCTTTATAATGGTGAATGTGAAACTAACTTACCTTCATACATTGCAGGCGTGTTGTCAATACCAATGGAAGGAGGATGTTGTCCAGTCATGTCACTCTTGATGAAGTTTGGCAAGCTCTCCAATCCATTAGTGTCGACTCCATCCTAGGGCCAGATGGGGTAGGGGCTGGGTTCTTCAAAATGCACTGGAAACAGAAAATGTAACTCAAGCTGTTCAAGAGGCATTCCTCACTGGAAAAATCATCAAAGAAATTAATCACACATTTATTTGTTTAATCCCAAAAGTTGAAAATCCCACCAGAGCAGAAGAATACAGACCCATCGCATGCTGCAATGTTCTATACAAGATTCTCAGCAAAGTAATATGCGACAAAATGAAACAAATATTACCAGACATTATCTCTGAGTGTCAGAGTGCGTCATTAAAGGTAGAAATATTTCAGAGAACTCATTGTTGGCACTCGAACTTGTTAGAAATTTCATTAGACCTAGTGCTGATAAATTCTGTTTGAAAGTAGATCTTCATAAAGCATATGATAAGATAAATCGGTATTTCATTATTCATATGTTAAATTGTATGGAGTACCCTAATAAATTTGTTAAGTTGATTAATGAGTGTATAACAACACCTACTTTCTCAATTTTGATCAATGGCATCCTTAAGGGATTCATTGGATCAAATAGGGGGATAAGACAAGGAGATCCATTATCTCCTTACCTGTTTACAGTTAAAATGGAGTACTTTTCTCTCCAGATGGAATTGTCGGTGCACAATAAACTTATTCAGACAGTGTACAATTTCCAACCTAAGATAAGCCACCACTTATATGCTGATGACCTGATAATATGCATTAAATCGAGTAAAAATGCAGCTAGTGTTATTCATAGCAGTTTCCAATTATTGGAGAAGTATGTTGACTTGAAAGTTAGTGAGAAAAAAACCAAATGTTACTTCAGTAAATTTTGTGGACACAGAAATGTGATTTTAGAAACTTTGGGTGTAACTGAAGGCTCTTTACCAGTTAAATACTTGGGGGTCCCTCTTTCATCGAAAAAATTTACTGATAGAGAATGTGCTGAATTGATAAGCAAAATTAAAGACAAGTTGCAAGGTTGGAGTTTAAAACTTTATCTCTAGCTGGGAGAATTGAATTGGTACATATAGTCATACAAGCAAAAATTAATTTTTGGCTGCAGACTTTTCAAATACCTGCTCCATCTATTGATAAGATAGAAAAAATTTGTGCAGATTTTATTTGGAGAGGTGGATATCATAAAATAAAATTTGAGGACTTGTGCAGACCGAAGGAAGAAGGTGGTGTTGGTCTGAGAAATATCAGAGAAATGAGGGATGTTTTTGCTCTAAAACAAGGGTGGAAAATTATAACAAGTAATGGTTTATGGGCTAGATGGATGAGATAACGTTACATGAAAGGAAATTTTTGGCATTTGGCAGTGGATAATAATGCATCATCGAATAGGAAAGCAATTCTTAAATTAAGGGACAAATTAGCAGCTAATTGCACTCGTGAAGTAGCTAATGGAAGAGACACAAGTCCGTGGAAAGAAACTTGGATATTGGGCAAGTCCATGATTGGTATTGTTGGATGGGATACATATTCTGCCTATGGCTTTCCTAATGTTTATGTTGACAAAATTATTGAAAATCAAACATGGAAATGTGCTCACTTGCCATGTCACAGAGCAGTCACTCAGGAAATTGAAGCGATGCCAATTTACACAGGTAGAGAGAATGACATTTGGGCATGGAATAACTCGAAAGGAGAATTTTCAATCAAATCAGCATGGAACGCAACCAGAAGTAAACATGATAAAAAAATTGGAGTAAATTTATTTGGGACAAAGCAATTTGTCCAAAACATGCTCTTACTGCTTATAAAGCGCTCATGCATCGACTACCTACTCGTGACCGTCTGGTTAAATAGGGAATCACTGAAGATAAGATGTGTGTTCTATGGGGTAATTCTGAAGAAACACATGAGCATTTAGTTTTTTGCAAGCGAATACTCAAAATCTATTGCAAAAAGTGTAATGTAAAGACAAATCCAACAAACCAAACGTACGATTTATAGGTAATTTCTGCTTACCTGGCCAGAAACTTGGATCACAATTGTATGGTAGCCAAACTGGACAAAATTACCCTCGCAAATGCTATTGCATCGATACAGAGAGAAATAAATTCAAGTGTTTTCAAAGGGAAATCAAATTCAGCACAAATTGTCAGTCGACTAGCTATCATAGACATTAACATAAGCAAACGAAGAATTAAAAGATGTGGAGCTACCGATAACTGGGAATTTTCAAGCGGTGGATTGTTAGATATGGGTCTGAAGGAAGCGACGGCTCAAAACCTTAGAGCCAGTAAAGTATTTGATCCTCCACGACTTGCGACAATGGTTGCGAGAGTAGATGATGAAGAAGAAGACACGCTCAGCCAAATTGGGAATGTTCTAGTTTAACTGATAATTTGTTTTATTCGGTTGGATTATATTTGCGTCGTAATGTTACATGGACATGGGTTGTCCTATTGTAATCTCCAATTTGGGCTGTAAGCCTAATAAAATAGTTAACCCAGTTTCAAAAAAAAATTAAATATATATATATATGAAATTGAATTCTAGTTGTTATTGATTGGAATAGGAATTGATATTTAAGTTTGTAATATATATTAAATTATCCATTGATGCCTAATAAGTGGTAACACTAGTCAATGGAACAACTTCTAATCTTCCAATACAATTTTTTTATGTCACCGTTTCTTCAATAAAAAAATATAACTAACTTTTAGTTGTTTGTGTGGCATGTTTTTCCTTTGAAAAAAGTCTCATAGGCATAATTTAAAATAAAAGCTGGCATCACCATAGCACATAAATCAGCATCATTCTGAAACTTCCATTACTATTTTCTAAAAACTAAGAAAAAATCAATGAGGAAAGGTGCATAGAACTTACCTACTGATGTGGTACACCTAATAGATCAACTCGAT
Organism: Allium sativum; assembly: GCA_030737875.1. Classification (NCBI taxonomy): domain Eukaryota; kingdom Viridiplantae; phylum Streptophyta; class Magnoliopsida; order Asparagales; family Amaryllidaceae; genus Allium; species Allium sativum. The sequence continues at coordinate 245,516,992 of CM060919.1, read as the reverse complement.
TGGCATTGCCTTACTTCTGATGGCTCACATATGTCCAAATTTACTCATTCTGAACTCGAACTAGTAATTACCATTTAGTTTATTTTTAGGTTTAATTGTAATTATATAGTTTATAATGTTTTTATTGTAACAATACATGAAGGCAAGAGAGGAGATGTCCAAAGAGAGAACTCAATACTTGGAAGCTACGGCTAGTGAACTTATATTTGTTATTTCAACATTGAATTGAAAATGGTCAGTGTTAGGAATGGTTGTATTTTTGTATTATAGGAAGTTTACTCGGAGGCAATAAGGATGGTAGAGCAATACATATAAGACATGCCTATTGGAAATCATGGAGGTTCTTAAGATATCCAAAATATTTATTCTCATGGTTTGAGTTGCTCTGCTAAGGATTTAACTAGATTTTAATTTAATGGAAAGGGATTTCTCCTTCTTTAATTAACTTTTTGTAATGCACATCCCAATTAATCTTAGTGTTTAGTAAGAATGATCCATACTTGAATGAAAAAGTCTTTTGCAAATGACATATTAAACTAAATAATACTTTTCATAAGCACTTTCTACTTTTTATATTTGCAGAATATCGCCATAGAAAGGTTATGTTGTTCATGAAACCAAATATATAAACAATAAGAAAACGAGTTCCACTGTTCATGTCTCAATTCAACACTAATTTAGACCTTTTCATACCTTCCCTCTCTTGTACGTGCTTCTTTTTTTGTGTGAACAAAGCATGTGGAATTCTTTATGAATAAGTTGTAACAGTTGTTCTTGATGAATTTACAGTTAATTAAAATTATGTAAACAAACTTCATGAACAGTATAAGATTTTTGGTTTACTTCCATGATACCAAAATGCTTACAATCACCAGGTGTACAATTCCCATGAACATCAGTTGATTGTTGCTGAGGCAACTCAAAGGCTGAGGCTTCCTCTTATTTTGAAAGATGGAGAAATCCATGAAGAAGAGATTGAGATGTGCAGTGTCATTTCAAGGATCTCTTTTAATAGTTCAGCAACTAGCGCCACACCAAGCTTCGCCACAATGAGCTATAATAGCAGTTGGGCAAGTAAAAGAAGTTATGCGAGTACGAGCAAACATCAATAGTATCGTATTATGAACAATCCTATTGAAATTTTAACTGTTGTTGTTTTGTTGATGTTTTCACCTGTTTTACTTGTATGTAATTCTAATTGTTGGTCGTTATACTTCTATATAGATAATTAGTATTTCCGAAGTAAAGAACAGCCGCATCAAAGAACTGACGGTAATTAAGCAACGAACAAGACTTTAACTATTATGCATTATAGCATTTTGTTCGTACTAGTTGTGTAGACTTGTTTGTAAATGATTCTTGTTTGTGAATTCGCCTAGTTTGTTGAAATATTATTATTGAAATAATTATGGATATTATACTTGATTATGCAATTAATGTGTTTTTTTAATTATTTAAATATGATGATTATCAATGCTGGCTTGAAAATGATAATTATGTCATTGATTACTTATTTCAATATTGCTGTTATATATAAGTGATTGTTGGAAATGATACAAGCCACTAAAGTTAAATAACAAAAAAAAAAATTAATTGGCTTTGGTAGGGTTTCTGAAACACTACAAAAAATAGTATAGTAGAATAGAAAAAAACGCTATAGAAAATAAAAAGGAAGGTGCAAGTACCACTTTGGCTGCGTTTTTAAGACGCTGCCAAAAAACCTTTGGTAGGATTTCTGAAACGCTACAATACGTTCATTTTTGGTTGTGTTTACTGTAGTGCAACTAAAACTTTGAAACTTTTTTTTTGAGAAGAAAATTATATATACCAAAAGGGAGAAAACAGCCTTTCTCCAACGGCTCACAAAAACGGATTTCGACAATCGAAACCATGCACACACAACCTGATAAAATAAAGAAAAAAATGCAAACATAGATAATGAGAAAAAAAAGAAACACTGCAAGCCATCGCAAGGACGGAGCGACTGCCATAACCCACTTTACTGCAAAGCAAACCAAATCTCCTCCACACAGGACTTAGACTAGCACAAAGGTCTAGGCCTCCAAATGAGACAAGGAGGGACGGACTAGTAGTTCCTAAGATGACTTCCCATCTGTAACCCTCTAGCTCTACCAAGATCCAGGGCCACTCCTGCATCACTATGGAACCTCGATACCCATCTGAATCTCCCATCCAAGCAACTCCAAAACCTAAAATCGTGACCTGCATCTAGGAAACAATGTAAATCCCGGGGGGGGAGGGTGAAAATGGAGAAAAAAGCAGCAAAATGCAACAGAAGGCAAGAAAGCCAGTAAAACCAAAATACCAAAAACAAGCACTCAACCAATGCCTACCCTTGGAGTGGCCCACAACGATAGAACGTCGAATGTAACCGCCAACCTCCTAGAGCGGGTAACAATGACACCTTGAATGGCCTACCACGGAAGGCAAGGAACACATCGTTTCTCACTTTTCGGATAATGGTAGGAGGATCCATCGGCACATCGTCAAAAACAACCTTATTCCTGGCACACCAAATGTGCCAGCAGATAAGACAAGGAAAAAGGCGCAGAAGGATAGAATGTAAAGTCTTGCTTGAGATACCAGACCACCATAATTGTAGTAAATGTCCCGTCGAGTTGGCATTACGTCGGCATCCCGTAAGGTTCCTGAAGTAATTTCAGACATCCCGGGCGTAAGAGCCTGCTAATAAAAGATGAGAAATGGATTCGGTACTTCCAGCGCTGCAACACCTGCATCTGGACACAAGAGGGATACACATACGCTGGAGATTCCCGTCTATCGGAAAACCTTCATGAAAGGATTTCCGCATAAACAGAGAAACCTTCGGAGGGATACAGACATTCCAAACAGAGCTAAAAACCGGAAGATGTGGATTAGGAGTCCTAATCGAATTCCACGCCGCCTTCAGCGAGAAGGGGCTGCCGTCCCAAATGGTTCCACCCCCAAGAGCATCCGTAATGCTTTTTCGGATTGCATCCGTTTCCACGTCTCACTTGCGAAAGAAGAGATTCTGGTGTAATTAGCAGTAGCAAGCCTACAGTACTTGGCATGGAGAAACGACGCCCAAAGGGAGTTGGTCTCTCCAAACCTTGACCATAGCTTGCAAGCAAAGGCCAAACAAATGTCCTTAGGGTTATGAAGACCAAGGCCTCCCTCACATTTGGGACGAAAAAAGGTGTTCAAGGACACCCAATGATGATGCGAAGAACCTTCCATGCTTTCCCAGAGAACGCGGAGACCAAGGACCGGTAGGAGCAGAAGAAAGCGGCCGTGGGAGACATAGCGGCAAAGATATGGGATCCGATCGAGTCTAGGACAGACCGAATGAGGACAAGTTTTCCAGCCTGGGAAATGAGAGAAGCATTCCACCGAATAATCTTGCCTCTGACTCTATCAGTGAGGGGATCGAATATGGCGTTAAGATTCCTACCACAGTAAAGAACAATTCCAGATATGGAAGACGAAGGTTGGCAGCATTAAAACTAGCGGTGGACTCAATCCAAGCGGACCTAACCGAAGAAAGATCTTTTGCGGCCACGAAGCAGATTTTAGTAGAGTTTACGAGTTGCCCCCGAGCTTCTCTCATACTGACGAATAAAAGCAAGAAGGGATCGGAGTGAACGACGAGAGCCATTCGTGAAAATGATAACGTTGTCCGCGAAGGACAAGGAAGAGATAAGCGGGCAACCCCTAGGAATCCCAAACCTATGAATCTGACCAGCTATCGTTAGGGAGTGAAGCCCTCGAATGAATGCTTCAGCAGCGATGACGAAGAGGGAGGGGGACAAGGGGTCGCCCTACCTCAGACCTCTTCCGGATCTGAAATAATCATAGGAAGAACCATTGATGAGGACGGAAAACCAGCAGTTGGAGATGAGCCTCTAGACCACATCAATAAAGGGTTCAGGAAAACCAAAAGCCCTAAGAACCTTGATGATAAAGAACCAAGACATGCAATCGTAAGCTTTAGCCATATCAAGCTTAATCACCACATAGAGGCATGAACCTTCTTATCTAACTGAGAGATCAGCTCCTGGGCTAGCAGAACATTATCCGTGATCAAATGTCCTTTCACAAAACCGGCCTGAGAAGAAGAAATAATGCGCTCAAGAAACGGTGCTAACCTCAAGGTTAAGACCTTAGAAATGACCTTGTTAGAGAAATTACAAAGACTAATCGGTATGAAGTCCCCGCACAAGATAGGCTGATCGCATTTTGGGATAAGGACCAGGTTGGTCGAGGTCCAACTCGCGGGGAGATCAGCGCCAGCGAAAAAGGACTGAATAGCAAGACAAAGATCAGCCTGAATTATCAACCACACACTCCTATAGAAAACTTCGTTGAAATAGTCCGGCCCACTCACACTGTCCTTACTTAGCGAAAATACGCAAGCGCGTATTTCTTCCGAGGTAGGCGGAGCAGCTAGATTGGCGTTATCTGACAGAAGAATTAGTCTAGGGATGTAGGCCAATAAGGAAGGGTCAGAAGCAGAAGCAGAAGGAGTGCTAAGGAAAGACTGGAAATGGGAAAGAATGGCTTCTTTAACATCAACCGGAGTTGATTCCAACGAAAGGTAAGATCTACGGATCTAACTAATAGTAAGGAGATTGTTCTTCTTACGAACAGACGAATGAAAGAATTTGGAGTTCGTATCTCCATCTACCACCCACTTGATCCTAGCCTTCTGGCGAAGGTGATCGTTTTCGATAAGAAGTTCAGACAAGAAGGCAAGCTGAGCCACCGCCCAATCCTCCTTGTTGGAAGCAGTGGGAGCTTCATCAAAGGAAGCTTCTTCTAGAATAAGAGTTTCCTTAGCCGCTCTAACGCGGTCAAACATATTCTTGAAGACAAGGAGATTCCACGCCTTCATACAAGTCTTAAGGCGTTTCAACTTGCGAGAGAAAAGCACACAAGGGGAACCAGATATGGGAGAACTCCAATATTCTTCAACCATTGAGTGGAAGGAGTGGTGTGATCTCCACATACTCTGGAACCTAAAGAAAGAAGGCCCAGAAAGGGTGAGGAGGGAACAACTAAGAATAAGGGGAGCATGGTCCCAAAAAGTATGATGGAGGAGGAAAATAGAGAAGGAGAAAGGAAGGGTAAACCAACCTTCAGTGGCAAACACACGATCGAGTCTAGACAGAATTCAGTTTGGCCTTTCTTGTCGTGTCGTAGCATTTATCAAAATGCTACAACAAGTTTTAGTAGCGTTTTTACAACGCTACGAAAGGCCTTTTCTGGTGTAGTGATGAGTTTGTACAGAGTGACAGATGGAAATGAAGAGCGCTATGGTTGTCTAGATTCAATAATGAGGACCTTTTTATGTCAGAGGGACATGGTCCTAGGCCTATTACTCCTAGTGGATAGCTAAATTTAGTCATTGTATATTTTACCTAGTAGTTATTGCAGTAGAGCATGTTTTCTTTTAGTACAGATTTGCACTCCCATGTAGTATTCTGTTTTATTATTGGAAAATATGATAGTTTAGTGTGATATTTTCTTCCTAGGTGTTAATGATGATCACTACAAAAAACATTAAATATTGTAATTAAAATAACAATGAAAGCAAAAGACGAATAACTAAAAGAAGAACAAACATATGTTTTCAAAAATCGACAAAGACGATAGCAACGATAAATGAGAACAGTAAGAGAAGATAAGTTTTCCAAATTAAATTTTGTAAATAAGAAAAAGAAATTCGTTTTATGTAAGCTATGACTAGAAATGAAAAAAGAAATTTTTATAGGGTAGCGATGGAAATTTCCAAGTATGAGGCGCAAAAGTGAAGTGTAAAATATAGAATTTCATCTCTCCAAGTATCAATATGTAAAGCAATGATAATAACAAAATTAATGTTGTACTTTTCTATACTTTCATCACTCTAAGTATCAATATGTAAAGCAGAGGTATTCCATGAACACTCCTACATCATATGAATTCAAAATATGTATGTTTGACTTAAAAACTAGAATGAAAACGATAAGTGAATTCAGAATTTATTTACTGAAAAACTAACGTCAAATCAATTATTATTAAGACATTGAATATTAAATTGAATACTCTACATAGAATTGATCTAAATAGTTATATAATGAAAAACTACCAAGTTTGCTCGCTCCATTTAAATCGATTCATACGATCGATTCACGATAGCGATAACCTATATATCATTGTTAGTGTTAAAATTTAAAATTTGAATTAAATTATGAAATTCGATATTTGAGATATAGGAAATGAATAAATTTCTTAGTAAAATACGGAAATTTGTTCCGTTCGTGTTAGATTAGTTGAACATTGAATAAATCGCCAAGGGTAAAATGTTATCGAAACTTACATTTTATTTCTAAAAATACTAGATTGTATTCAAAAGAGTACGATAATTTTCATTTCATGAAATTCGAGCATTTTCTTTCTCGAATTTACAAGTACGGGGTAAGCACAAAACTGACCGTGTTTGTTTTTCTTATCTCGATCGCTATCCTATATGTATTCTTCTAACTTGTATATTAACATAATCTAAAACGATATATCATAAAAAGGAAAGAATTTAAGATATATATATATATATATATATATATGAGGAGGGTTCTACTACACCTCTTATATTGCATGTGAACTCTTCCCCTTAATCTCCACCACCCATTTCCCCACTCATTCTCTCTCTTCCTACTAAGAAATAATATTGAAATGGAAAGAGAGAGAATGAGTGGGGAAATGGGTGGTGGTGATTAAGGGGGAGAGTTCACGTGCAATATAAGAGGTGTAGCGGAACCCTCCTCTCTCTCTCTCTATATATATATATATATATATTCCTTTTGATAAAGACACTTGTTAAAATTTTATTAGCATGCTTGACATTTGTTGACCTTGGTGAAGCACCTACCCGTATTTCCTTAAAATTATACGACGTTCTTCTTTCGCTAATTCTCAGTATCTTCTCCTCTTCGTAATCTAAAAACCAAATCCAAGAAAAATTACAAAATCAAAAGGTAGAATAAGAAAAGAAAAATAAATAAATTTGGTATCCTGCAAAAAGGCAACGGTGAATATATCAAAGCTCAAAAAATATCTTACAGCGAAACTGAATAAAATATAATCAATGGTAAATGCTTACCAAATAATGACACTGTCAAACAAGTGTCTCTAAACTGGAATATCTCTTCCACCTGTCTAACCTGCGGGTTTGTTATGAGCAGGGGGTCATAACTAAAGTTCTGGTGAATAGACAAATTGTACTTTTTAAGAATAACACTATATATATTGTTCTATCACTGGTTTACTTTTTCTTTTTAGGCTGTTTGGTTTTACCATACTCTTATCTTAGAGCGCAACTCATATTGTATGCTTCCAAGTAGATAGAACCTAATAAAAACGGTATATAAAACTACATGCCTAATATAAATATAGGTACAACCCATAGCACCCTACCGTATCCTCCTCGATATGTCTGCATCATCACGCTATGAAAGCGTACGGTGGTACATCTATAAAGGGCTACTCAATTAGGCCTACCATACAGTTGTTTGATAAGAAAACGTTGACTGTGTCCACATTTGAATTTCCAATGCTTGGACATCCAGTAAATACCATCCAGTGCATACCTAGAGGATTCACATAATCATACCAACTAACCTTTGATTTCCACTAATAAGTGGAGGACCGGACTTACTACGAAACTCAGTAAGGGATTTACCACAATCTACAAAAAGACATAATTGGGCTAAAGGCGTAACTGGGCTCACCGATTATCAACTAAGTCTGTCTCTTTTGTTAGGGCTATGGCCCTATGTAGCCACCCCTCTCTAGTGGAAAGACGTGCTTATTGATTAAGATTGTCCCTAAACAAACAATCTAAGAATCCAATTGGCATTGCAACCTCATCTAGAGTGTCGATAGTGAAATATCACTAGCCTATTGGATTAATCAACACCTTTCCCGTGCTCGCTATAGCTAACTGCGACAGGCTTCCAATGGTTACTGTCCTTCTTGGGTCCTAGAACCATGAAGCCTGTTATCTAGGAAACCACCATATCCTAAAGTCGCTCACTAGCATTCTAACTACCCAAATATAAAGGTTGCCAAGGCATACCTTTCCCGTGGAAGTTACAGATCTGCCTTCGAAGGATTGCCCCGGACCATGACCTACAACGAAGGGCCAACCCGAGGTATCTTCTCTCGGAGCCTACGATGGCTCCTAATCTCCAATATGGCTAGTTCGGATCTTCATGAGATCATCAGTCTATAACTGACAGGGAATGTTGTGACAACCACGTCTTTTGAGGTCTGATAAATATGTTGTTGTCCTCAAAGTTGTTCATACCTTAAGATTCGCTTGAATTGTGCCAACGTACCATACATTTTTTATTAGACCCTATGTCTAATCTTTTCTTTCTTGCTTAATTACTTTTTATCTTTTTTATTTACCCTATGTCTATTCTTTTCTTTCGCGTTTAATTACTCTTTATCTTTTTATTTACTTTAATCTTATTATTATGATATTCTTCTTACTTCTCCAAATTTCTTATTATGATATTCTCGTTCTTGGAACTATGTCTAATCATAAGAATATATATATCGTAATAACATCTTCTTTTTACTTTTCTATGCAAAACTGGAATATTTATAATCTATTCTTTAATTGCTCTTTTCTAGGCTATCAAGTATTTACCTTGATTTTATTATTTTTCACACTTTCTAAAACTCCTACAAGTTATGTTAATCTTTTTATTTACAGTCTTTGCAAGTTTTATCTTTAGGAAGTTATTCTTATTTCTAATTAATGTGTTACTAAAAAAAGTACAAAATCCATTTCCATAATTTAATATAAAACAATTGCAGAGATAGGATTCCGTGAATGTAAGACATTTCTTTTAATTATTTTTGGGTTTTTGAATAGTGCGCACTATGGCTAAATCCCTATTTCACACTAAAATGCCACCTTTTTATTTATTATTGCAATTACATTTTCCGCTTTATTTACAAACCAAACTATGGAAATATATCCCTTCTTATTAACCAACCAATCTAGGTTTTTCTTAAACTCCTATTTTAATAGATATATTTTAATTTATTTTTCGAATTTTACATAATTACTGTAAGTCTGAACACAATTGGTCTTATACCTGTAACACTCCTCTCAAAAAGCTAACATTAAAGATTCTTTAGTCCAGTTGGTTAGTACGTTGTATTGCTTTCTGAGTCGTTTGAGGTTCGATTTCCACTATTGTCACAATAACTCTTATTTATTTATCTTATCTACACACATCCTATATTTTCCTAAAGATTGTTTCTAAACAATTAATTTATGTATATAAATACAACTTTCTCAGATTTACAGTTTAATTATAGATTTACTAAAAATAGTCTTAATTACATTTATGTCAAATCAAATTACATCAGGAATTAAACTACTATAAATAAACATAATTAAACTATGCCTAGGTTTAACACGAAATAAATAACTAAATAATTATAAACCATACTCATTCTAAATTAAATTAAATTAACAGGAATCAAATGATTATATATACCATTACTAAAATGAATAATTTAAATCCACTCGTTCGTCATTCTAAGCTTTATTCCTTGGTTGCAGTAGATCCCGCCTCATAATAGGATTATATTAATATTTAATTTAACAAACTTTCTCCCCTATAAATTTTTTGGTCAGGCCCATCTTAAAAAGAGAGAACCCAAATGGGAAAAGATTACGTTATGAAGAATTAGCTAGGGCTAGGGGTCTATTTATAGGTTAGGCTTGGGAACTCGTCACATCAGCTAGAAATTCAAATTCAGCAAATAAAAACGGATCACACAAACACTAATTATGTAACGACCCGCAGGTTTTTTAGTCTTGAAAATCGACATAAATACATTTATCGTATCTCATGCCGATCTTCCAAACACCGAAAACACCGGAACGTTTATAGAAAGAAATTAGATGGTGAGATAAGAGAGAAAGAAATATAAGAACAGAAGAAGAAGAGCTAACACAACACAGAATCAGAGTCCCACTTCGCAGCGGAACAAAATATAATATATATAAATAAATCGTTATTGAGAGCTTTAAATAAAAACTTACAATCATCAAAGTACATCAAACACATCTAGATAGTTATAATTCCTCATATATACAAACACACAGCAGAATAAATACTAGATATCATACGTCTGAACATCTCCAGCTCGTCTCTGGACTTCGCATCATCCGATAACCTAGATCTGTGCAACCCGGTCTAACTCGAGCATTACAAATACCGGGTTAGTCTGGTGAACCAGAGTGAAAAAAACACACTAAGTTTAAGGGAAATCGTCCAACTTGATTTTAAAGTTCAAAATTTTTTCGAAAGAAAAGGATAATCGTAAGACCAAATCCACACATAAATACGGACAACCTTTACCTTACGATAACCCAAAACATTTTGAAATCGATATCTTATCTGATATTATAATAGTGTCTAAATACAAATAAATATCAATCTAGCAGAACGCTTGCATCTCACGCTCTACATATATATTATACAATCAAAACCGCGGGCTCTTATCGGAGATTGGATTCCGACTATGACAAGGTATGGAATCACCTGACGATAGTGTATCTCTAGAGGCGAATACACTGGGTTCAACAAGAGGTCTTGCAACCCGACCCACACATGACCAACAACTCATTTCGCTTGAAAGTATCGAATGTATATCACCAACGGTTGGGATCAGCAACCGTTTCCCGAAAAAGGGGCAGCATCGAAATAGATTTAAGAAGGACATGAAATTTCTCTAGATAGGTGATTATACACCCTAATGGGGGCGACCCACATAGTTATGCTTCCTGCCCGATTTTTGTCATTTCCCGGTTGATGAGGCTTGAGTTTTGAATTTATCTTTAGAAAATCTGGCCACCATTTACTTTGAATGCCACATCGTCAGATCCGCCAGATATGACTAATTGACGTCCACAAAAATACCTTAGTTGGGAGCTTCCCAACTACGACACGTTTGAAGAAATCAACATACGTGACCCCGTTGGAAATACTCTGTCGGACATTCGTCCATACAAGTCATTCAGGAACAAGATGAACCGAAGACACCCTCCTGCTGCATCCTAGAAATCACCCTATAGATAAGTAGCGAGAAGTCCTTGCAATCCGTAGATTCCAATCACGATAGAATCACTGACGAAATATCGCCAGCTGCTAAACCTGAGAAATTCAATCAGTAGTTCTTCTGCTCATGAAGATCAACGGTCTTCAATTGCTTCCTCTTCAATAATCTTCTTTCACGTACTCGCTGGTCGGAATGGTTTTCGAATATACATTCGATTCCGGTCTTTCCGTACCAACCATCGTAAGGGTCAGATTTGATAGTCATTGATTTAACTACCAAATAAATAATTGTGAGAATAACATGAGTTTACTAGTTTAGTACCAGTACAACATGGCCTCATTAATTAAGAACGATCAATGATAGTTAATCTTAAACTCTTAAATATTCAATATTACAAATATAGCTTTTTGTTTCTAATTTAACGTAAGGTTATTTCAAACTATTTACTTTCATATTTAAGAAAATATTCTATAATCATATTCAATTTTCTATTCTATTTTTGTTTTAAAACATTTACTTCCTTATTATTCATTATCTACACAGGGGAAAATCAACTCAACCCATCATTCGTAAATTAATGTTACGGAATCTCTTTTGGTTTCCTTACTTGAATACATTAACTCCTCTTTATCCCTTTAGAGTAAATACATTCTCAAAACTCAACTTTTCAATTTCCTTCTACTATGGAAATAACATTTTTATTTCACATAATATTCTTTTTATTTCCTTTACTTGGGAAATCTCATTTTAATTTCACATAATCTTCTTTTTATTTCCTTTACTTGGGAAATCTCATTATACATTCTCGACTCCTTTATTTACATTGCTTTATTTTTTTCTCATATGGAAATAATTAATTATTTTTACCCTCTTTCCCATTACAAGCTAATATCATCCTCAGATAATCCTGAAGTCGTTCAAGTTGGGGTATTTATTTACCTCTCAGACATTGATCAACCATGTTCTTGTCTTTAGATAGACATCGGTTGTAATTCAAAAACCGATATTTATTTTAATACCAAATGAACCTCATCTAACTATTTTATTTATAATATATTTTATAAACTTCTTACCTTTTGAATACTTCCTTCTCAAGTATACCTATGATTTCTTAATTCATTGATTTAGAAAATTATTTGTAAAATATCCCATTGCCTTTTACCTAAATGATACATTTTACTACTCGGATTTTTGTAAAAAATCCTATTGCTTACTTCTTTACCAAATTCACTTTTAATCCTTTTACTAAAAGTCTTATTTCACCAATTTTACTTAATTCCCTTATTAAGTAACATTAATTAACGCTTTACACCTCATTTCCTTTTCATAAACTTCGTTTATAAATCATTGTTTAATACAAACCCTTTTATTATCACTTTCCTTTTTTACTTAATTCAAACATTAAGTAAACATTAATTTAAGCTCTCGCATTTGCTTAGAATTCCTTTTCATAACTTTGTTATAAGAATTCGTGTTTTAATATAAAATCCGTTCATAAATTCCTTTCACAACTCAATTAGATTCCATTACCACTCCGATTAACATTCATACATGATTATCATTTAAATAGACGTCTATTAATTAAAATTAATAATTCACTTCACCGTTAGCTACCGCATAATTGATTAAACTATTTATTTGTGAAATAAATAATAAATTTCTGTAAATCTTATTAAAATTAAACCATTATTCATTAACCCATCTTGTTAGATTAATTCAAAACAACTGATCTTATAATCAATCCATTTTAAACGGTTGACTTCGTCAATCCAAAACATGATTTCCTCGTTAACTAGTTCCAAATAATCCGTTGTTTAAATTAATTAATAATATAATTAGTTTAAATAATTTTCTTTTATTTATCTCTCAAAACGAGTATTCAAATATATAATATTAAGTTAATTTCTGCTCATTCACTTATAAATCTGATAAATATTAGAAATTTCCTTTATAAAATCATTTAAAAATCAATTATAAACTAAATAAATAAATAATTAATATTTATTTTCTTTTACAAACTTCTATTCAAAAATAGATATCTAAAAATCCGTCTTCAGTTATAAAATAAATTTTATAACTTAATTTCGTCGGTTTCTCTGACGGTAAATTGATATGTGTAAAATGAATGATTTATAGGCCATATACTGTCAATTACTCAACCAATATTACCCATTGGTTTAAACAAAACCAATATTAAAATTTGAGGTTAACATTCAATATCCAAATTAACCATCTAATCAAAACAGTACATATGATGATAATATAAACAATATCTAATATATTTGAGGAATCTGATTGGATCCTTCCAACCTGTTCTTCCCTGCGTCAAATATGTTATCTCAATATAATAATTCAATTCTAATAAATAATGGTCTTATAATTGTCAACATTGACAATTCAATATCAACTAATTTATTCCACATAATTATAACAATCCAAACAATTAAACTCGTTTATTTATAAACGTGGTCAATAAGGTAAGTTACCTTAATTAAGACCTGTAACAACCCGTATTTTCGATAACCTGTAAGGATGTAAATCGAGGCAGAATTTAATTCAAAAATCTGAATCAAGGGAAACGGGCTATGCCATTGCGTTCGTCTCGGAAAAATACGCGAAATAGAGTCCGAGTTTTCGAAAATCGGAGTCTGTATGACCCGATTAAGGCCCAACGAAGTTTTCAGAAAATTCCAAGTAAAAACAGATTTCAAATTCAAATTTGAAACTTGGAAATTTGGGCCAGATTGGGCCAGGCGGGAGAATTCCCGCCAGAACACCCAAGTCGACAGCCCTGTCGACTTGGGAGTCGACTTGGTTAGACCAAGTCGACAGCCCTGTCGACTGGGCTGTCGACTTGGCTCAGCCGGGCTGTTTAGCCTGGTGCACCATCTTGGGTTTGTGTTGAGCTTGGGGGCCAGATTCGGTTTTGAGGGCTGAGATTGGAACTAGGGTTTAATCCTATGGCCTAAAACACTTGCCTAATCTATAAATAAGACCCTAACCTACCCTAAATCATCATTATTCATTCTAGCAACTAAACTATGGCAAAATCAATCCTCTCATGGCCTCCACTCTCTTCATAAAATTCCTAAACAAATTCTTATGAGATTTTCCATGCATACAAGTGTTTTTAGACTTGTATGATCATCATTAGCTTGCATTCAAGTCAAGTTTCTAGATTGGCATCATAAAGGAAGAGTTTTGATCAATTTTGCTTGCATTTTTGGGGTTTAATTGGTTGCATAAGGGTTTTCTTACATTTGCTATACTCATTTGAGTCCTCATAAGCATTGTAAGCCCTATTCCTTTCATACTTAAACTCTAAAGTTAAATGTATGATATGCAAGTTTACTATGATGTGTTATGCAAGTTTACTATGATGTGTTATGCAAGTTTACTATGATGTGTTATGCAAGTTTACTATGATGTGATATGCAAGTTCATCAAGTTATGTTATGCAAGTTTGATATGCAAGTTGTCATATGATATGCAAGTTATGTTATGCAAGTTTGATATGCAAGTTGTCATATGATATGCAAGTTATGTTATGCAAGTTGATATGCAAGTTGTCATATGATATGCAAGTTATGTTATGCAAGTTTGATATGCAAGTTATCATATGATATGCAAGTTATGTTATGCAAGTTTGATATGCAAGTTGTCATATGATATGCAAGTTATGTTATGCAAGTTGATATGCAAGTTGTCATATGATATGCAAGTTATGTTATGCAAGTTTGATATGCAAGTTGTCATATGATATGCAAGATATGTTATGCAAGCTTATCTTGAGTATGTGAACATAAAGCTTCAAGCTTTATGCTAAAGGTTGCATTTTGGCAACATGTAAGTTATCATATCTCTTATGATAACTTGCATGTGAGGCTAAATGCGAACTTATGGCCATTTCTACATGTCATTTAGCACCATGTATCACCAATATGCCAAGTTTGGTTTTATGCATGCTTTTGGGCCTAAAAATGTAATATGCAAGGGTATGAACACATGAACATTTCATATGCCACCATGTTGAACTTGTGGCTTCAACACTTTTATGTCATGATTATGCCAAGTTCCCTCTTTCTATCCTTTATGCGCTATTGCGATATGTAAGCGATGGGATTGCGTTTGGGGTTGGGTAAACTTAAAAGACATAAAAATATAAGCTTGGGAATTTACCTATTAAGTTAGGTCTACCCATTGGGAATTTACCTATTAAGTTAGGTCTACCCAATTGCTTGAAAATTTGTAACATGTTTTGGAAACATGATGGACATGACACTTAGAAAAGATAAGTGTGACCAACTCGAGGTTGGGTTGAGATTGTAGCGTAAACCAACCCGGAACCGACCGGCTTAACTAGTTGCTACAAACAATAGGACCCAATGTGAGAAGTTGGTCATGTTGCACCTTGAACCCGAGGTTAGACCAAGTTGTGGTGTAAAGCTACCCGGAACCGACCGGCTTAACTAGTGACCGCAACAAAGTCTAATGTGAGAGGTTAAGGCGCATTAATTAATTAATGCCTCATGATTAGGGTTAAGTCATGGTCCACTTAATACTTAACCAATTTGGACATGGGGGATTAACGGGGTTAAGTTAACCTACACTTAACCAATCTGAACTCGGTAATTTAACGGGGTTAAGTTGAACTATACTTAACCAATCCAACTCAGTAATTTGATAAGGCTGAGAACCAATTTGATACCTGGTCCGGATAAACTAACTTGATTGATAAATTAAACGAACCTGTTTTGCGAATCTGTAGGACCCACATCAAGTTAGGCAAGTTTGTAAATCTGTTATCTGATCCGTTAGTCTGAAAACTGATCGTCTGAACTTTGTATGTCTGAACTCTGTTAATAAGTTAACCTGAATCTGATAGTCTGGGGACACAAGGGGGAATACTTGTGTCATTTGTTGTTTGGGACCCATATTAGTCAGTAACCCTTTCTGGTACCAAAACTTTGACCCAACTGTAAGTAGGGTCCGGGCACGCTTACTGAACTAATTATAAGTGGTTCATTCTGATAATGGCGATGGGTGTTGATGGTGCGTTCCAACCGGGTCATGTGCGTGCATGGATCCCGGTCTGCCTCTGAGGATGTAAGACGCCGTGACATCTGTAAATATGCTTGTGCCAATTGGTTGCCACTTTAGGGAGTGATACACCCTATCGTGGGGCCGACACAGGGTATTTATGTATTAGGGAGCCGATCGCTTGGGTAGGATTTAGGGTACACTTAGCTCTGTCTGATTCTGTGGGTACCGTCTGTTTTGTTGGGTGGCAACACCCGTCTGTTTCTGCGTGGTACCGTTCTGTTAGGGTGGTAAAGGCCCATTATTGTTAGCATTCCGTTTCTGTACTTTATCCGCTGGGATGGTAAAGGCCCATTGTTGTTAGCATTCCGTTTCTGTACTTTATCTGTTAGGATGGTAAAAGCCCATTTTTCTCAAACTCTATTTCTGTATGGACCATCCCGTTCCGTTCTGTTTCGATGTGAACATTGGGGTAACACCTAATCCTGTTATACTAGAATTGGTACCAAGAAGTTGGATCTTGATTTAAGTCAAACACCTGATAGTGGGCCAAAGCTTGGGCCAAGGGATCAATACTTGTTTATTCAAGTCATGTTAGTTTGCTAGTACACATGTGGTGCAAAACCTTAAACCTGATTATGCGATGACACCTTTATCTAACTTGTTAGTTAATAATCATGCTAGTATGTTGTTATCCTTATGATCATACCTGCTGCTCATGCCAGTTAACTTTACCAGTTTACATTGATTGTAGTAGGGCTTACTCAGTCTTTTTGACTGACCTGTTTTCTTTCGCCTCTTTTCTTCCGTTCCCCCCCCCCAGGTTCTCAGGGAGTGAATACTGGAGCTTAGCTTGGATTTCTGATCGCTTGCTTGTGGGATTTAGCTCATGTACGGTCTTGACATGAAGCTAGCTATGGTTATCACTTATTTTGGGGATAGTACTTATGTATTTCAGTTTTCAGATGATGTTGTTTTATCTAGACTTGTTTATTTGGAAAATGGATATTATGTTGTACCAGACTTGTTTTGAAATGGTTTGAAAATCTTCCGCTGTTTTATCTATGTTATTTACTCTGTTTACATATATACATATGTTCTTGTTCTGCCTTGATATATCATTATGCATGTTTACCTGATTCAAACGCCCCTCTAAAGTCAGAGTGCTTGCAAGAGTCACCCTGGCGGAGGTGGGGTGTTACATTTGGTATCAGAGCATATGGTATACGAGAAGGAACAAAAAGGTTTTTTTTAGAAAACTTTTGGAAAACTATTTTCAAAACCAAGTATAAAGTATTTTCCAAAGAAAAGTCTAGTTTATTTTAAAAGGCTATTCCCCAAAAGCCATTAGCACAATCCTTAGTTATCTATTCTTAGTTTCCTCGTTCTGAATCTATCTTTTCCGTCATTTCAGTATGGCCGATAACTTTGTTATCCCAGAGGGAGTGCAAGTTCTTGTTTGGTATAGGAGACTTATGGAGGCTAGGGCGACCGAAGCCGGCCCCGCAAATGTTACTCCTCCTCCGGTGGTTAATGTTCCTCCTCCTCCTGTCGCTGAGGTTCCTCCGCCTCCTCCCCCTCAGCACCCTCCAGTAGAGTTCACGAAGATTTGCAAGGACTTCAAAGCAATGGGTGGCAAGAACTTTCTAGGTACCGAGACTTTTGTAGAGGCCCGGAATTGGTTGAAAGAGACTGAGGATTTATTCGCTATCTTTAGATTAGATGATCAGAGAAAGATTTTGTTGGCGGTTTGGCTTATGAAGGATGAAGCCGCTTATTGGTGGGAGATCACCACCGCGACTAGGCCTGTTGAGACTTGGGCCGATTTCAGGACAAGATTCGGGCTTAAGTTTCTGTCTTCTACTGAAGAGAATTTGCAAATGGAGAGGTTTATTGCTTTGAAGCAAGGAGACATGTCTGTCAAAGAATACGTGAACAAGTTCAATCAGTTAGCTCGTTTTGGCTTGGATATGGTGAGTACTACTCAGAAGAAGGCTCTTCGTTTTGCTAGAGGATTGAATGAGCCGTTACAGGAGTTAGCTATGTCTCATGTGCCCATGGGGGCCACGTTTGAGAGTTTGGTAGATATGGCCCTACTCAACGAAGAGAACAAGAGTGCAAAGAAGGAGGTCAAGGTGAATGAGTCTCAAAACAAGAAAACGGGGCCCAAAAAGGAAATGCAAAAGAAGGAGGAGAAGTCTGAAGATAAGAAGGAAAAGAAGTGCTTTACTTGTGGAAGCTCAACTCATCTAAACAAGGATTGCAGAAAGAGGAAGGGCACTTGCTTTAACTGTGGAGAGATGGGACACTTCACTAGGGACTGCCCGAAGAAGAAAGGGACTACATCGGAAGGAACGGGGAATACTCGCGTGGCGGGTGAATAGATTAGGGCTAGAACAATTTGTCTGTAGGTTGTTTAATTTTCCTTGTCTAACTTTCAGTTTGAAACTCTTTTTCTGGTATTTTGATTCTGTAATGGAAACTTGGTATTTTAATGATAATCTTGTTTCTGATCTGGTAATAGTCTCAAACTCCCTGAGAGTTATGACTCATCTGTTTGTGATTGGGAGTATCTGTGTTGGGCATGAGGGTGACTATGACGAATACATTCTGGGTTTCTACCATGCTTAGTTTCCTAAGGATCATTTGGGGAGATCTGACCTGTATTAGTAGTCTGTAAGTATATGTACCAAGTTTTTGTTTTATCTGTACTCGCTTCCATCACTCGACTGTGTCTTGTTGAGATAGGAATCCTATGGATGTAAACATGTGTTTGAGACATGTTATGTTTGATGGTTGCAAGTGGATGCAAGTGGTTGCTAGTGGTTGCTCGTGGATGCATAAACACACACTAGGCACTAGATCGGCTTGAAATACACTCTCATATTGCATATGGACGTGTGTACATTTTCAATTCTTATGGTTGCAAGATGGTTAATTCAGCACATGGGTGTTGCATATGGACGAATGTTTGTGCACACATATAGTATTATATGATTAGGACTATTTGCATACATAATGGATTCATTTCACTAACATACTTTGCATTGATGATCTTTGCATTAGATAAGAACATATACACACACCTTTTGCATATGTTCATACCGCATTAGAACCTTGTAAGGACAATGATTACTCGTGGATGATGTTTTGAGTAGATGGATGATTGGATTGTAGGATACGTTCTTCCTAACTTGAAGATTTCGGGGACGAAATCCTTTAAGGAGGGGAGAATGTAACAACCCGTATTTTCGATAACCTGTAAGGATGTAAATCGAGGCAGAATTTAATTCAAAAATCTGAATCAAGTGAAACGGGCTATGCCATTGCGTTCGTCTCGGAAAAATACGCGAAATAGAGTCCGAGTTTTCGAAAATCGGAGTCCGTATAACCCGATTAAGGCCCAACGAAGTTTTCAGAAAATTCCAAGTAAAAACAGATTTCAAATTCAAATTTGAAACTTGGAAATTTGGGCCAGATTGGGCCAGGCGGGAGAATTCCCGCCAGAACACCCAAGTCGACAGCCCTGTCGACTTGGGAGTCGACTTGGTTAGACCAAGTCGACAGCCCTGTCGACTGGGCTGTCGACTTGGCTCAGCCGGGCTGTTTAGCCTGGTGCACCATCTTGGGTTTGTGTTGAGCTTGGGGGCCAGATTCGGTTTTGAGGGCTGAGATTGGAACTAGGGTTTAATCCTATGGCCTAAAACACTTGCCTAATCTATAAATAAGACCCTAACCTACCCTAAATCATCATTATTCATTCTAGCAACTAAACTATGGCAAAATCAATCCTCTCATGGCCTCCACTCTCTTCATAAAATTCCTAAACAAATTCTTATGAGATTTTCCATGCATACAAGTGTTTTTAGACTTGTATGATCATCATTAGCTTGCATTCAAGTCAAGTTTCTAGATTGGCATCATAAAGGAAGAGTTTTGATCAATTTTGCTTGCATTTTTGGGGTTTAATTGGTTGCATAAGGGTTTTCTTACATTTGCTATACTCATTTGAGTCCTCATAAGCATTGTAAGCCCGATTCCTTTCATACTTAAACTCTAAAGTTAAATGTATGATATGCAAGTTTACTATGATGTGTTATGCAAGTTTACTATGATGTGTTATG
Source organism: Allium sativum (assembly GCA_030737875.1). NCBI lineage: Eukaryota > Viridiplantae > Streptophyta > Magnoliopsida > Asparagales > Amaryllidaceae > Allium > Allium sativum. Next base: position 245,496,701 of record CM060919.1, on the reverse strand, counting down.
CAAGTTTACTATGATGTGTTATGCAAGTTTACTATGATGTGATATGCAAGTTCATCAAGTTATGTTATGCAAGTTTGATATGCAAGTTGTCATATGATATGCAAGTTATGTTATGCAAGTTTGATATGCAAGTTGTCATATGATATGCAAGTTATGTTATGCAAGTTGATATGCAAGTTGTCATATGATATGCAAGTTATGTTATGCAAGTTTGATATGCAAGTTATCATATGATATGCAAGTTATGTTATGCAAGTTTGATATGCAAGTTGTCATATGATATGCAAGTTATGTTATGCAAGTTGATATGCAAGTTGTCATATGATATGCAAGTTATGTTATGCAAGTTTGATATGCAAGTTGTCATATGATATGCAAGATATGTTATGCAAGCTTATCTTGAGTATGTGAACATAAAGCTTCAAGCTTTATGCTAAAGGTTGCATTTTGGCAACATGTAAGTTATCATATCTCTTATGATAACTTGCATGTGAGGCTAAATGCGAACTTATGGCCATTTCTACATGTCATTTAGCACCATGTATCACCAATATGCCAAGTTTGGTTTTATGCATGCTTTTGGGCCTAAAAATGTAATATGCAAGGGTATGAACACATGAACATTTCATATGCCACCATGTTGAACTTGTGGCTTCAACACTTTTATGTCATGATTATGCCAAGTTCCCTCTTTCTATCCTTTATGCGCTATTGCGATATGTAAGCGATGGGATTGCGTTTGGGGTTGGGTAAACTTAAAAGACATAAAAATATAAGCTTGGGAATTTACCTATTAAGTTAGGTCTACCCATTGGGAATTTACCTATTAAGTTAGGTCTACCCAATTGCTTGAAAATTTGTAACATGTTTTGGAAACATGATGGACATGACACTTAGAAAAGATAAGTGTGACCAACTCGAGGTTGGGTTGAGTTTGTAGCGTAAACCTACCCGGAACCGACCGGCTTAACTAGTTGCTACAAACAATAGGACCCAATGTGAGAAGTTGGTCATGTTGTACCTTGAACCCGAGGATAGACCAAGTTGTGGTGTAAAGCTACCCGGAACCGACCGGCTTAACTAGTGACCGCAACAAAGTCTAATGTGAGAGGTTAAGGCGCATTAATTAATTAATGCCTCATGATTAGGGTTAAGTCATGGTCCACTTAATACTTAACCAATTTGGACATGGGGGATTAACGGGGTTAAGTTAACCTACACTTAACCAATCTGAACTCGGTAATTTAACGGGGTTAAGTTGAACTATACTTAACCAATCCAACTCAGTAATTTGATAAGGCTGAGAACCAATTTGATACCTGGTCTGGATAAACTAACTTGATTGATAAATTAAACGAACCTGTTTTGCGGATCTGTAGGACCCACATCAAGTTAGGCAAGTTTGTAAATCTGTTATCTGATCCGTTAGTCTGAAAACTGATCGTCTGAACTTTGTATGTCTGAACTCTGTTAATAAGTTAATCTGAATCTGATAGTCTGGGGACACAAGGGGGAATACTTGTGTCATTTGTTGTTTGGGACCCATATTAGTCAGTAACCCTTTCTGGTATCAAAACTTTGACCCAACTGTAAGTAGGGTCCGGGCACGCTTACTGAACTAATTATAAGTGGTTCATTCTGATAATGGCGATGGGTGTTGATGGTGCGTTCCAACCGGGTCATGTGCGTGCATGGATCCCGGTCTTCCTCTGAGGATGTAAGACGCCGTGACATCTGTAAATATGCCTGTGCCAATTGGTTGCCACTTTAAGGAGTGATACACCCTATCGTGGGGCCGACACAGGGTATTTATGTATTAGGGAGCCGATCGCTTGGGTAGGATTTAGGGTACACTTAGCTCTGTCTGATTCTGTGGGTACCGTCTGTTTTGTTGGGTGACAACACCCGTCTGTTTCTGCGTGGTACCGTTCTGTTAGGGTGGTAAAGGCCCATTATTGTTAGCATTCCGTTTCTGTACTTTATCCGCTGGGATGGTAAAGGCCCATTGTTGTTAGAATTCCGTTTCTGTACTTTATCTGTTAGGATGGTAAAAGCCCATTTTTCTCAAACTCTATTTCTGTATGGACCATCCCGTTCCGTTCTGTTTCGATGTGAACATTGGGGTAACACCTAATCCTGTTATACTAGAATTGGTACCAAGAAGTTGGATCTTGATTTAAGTCAAACACCTGATAGTGGGCCAAAGCTTGGGCCAAGGGATCAATACTTGTTTATTCAAGTCATGTTAGTTTGCTAGTACACCTGTGGTGCAAAACCTTAAACCTGATTATGCGATGACACCTTTATATACCTTGTTAGTTAATCATCATGCTAGTATGTTGTTATCCTTATGATCATACCTGCTGCTCATGCCAGTTAACTTTACCAGTTTACATTGATTGTAGTAGGGCTTACTCAGTCTTTTTGACTGACCTGTTTTCTTTCGCCTCTTTTCTTCCGTTTCCCCCCCAGGTTCTCAGGGAGGGAATACTGGAGCTTAGCTTGGATTTCTGATCGCTTGCTTGTGGGATTTAGCTGATGTACGGTCTTGACATGAAGCTAGCTATGGTTATCACTTATTTTGGGGATAGTACTTATGTATTTCAGTTTTCAGATGATGTTGTTTTATCTAGACTTGTTTATTTGGAAAATGGATATTATGTTGTACCAGACTTGTGTTGAAATGGTTTGAAAATCTTCCGCTGTTTTATCTATGTTATTTACTATGTTTACATATATACATATGTTCTTGTTCTGCCTTGATATATCATTATGCATGTTTACCTGATTCAAACGCCCCTCCAAAGTCAGAGTGCTTGCAAGAGTCACCCTGGCGGAGGTGGGGTGTTATAAGACCAATCGTTAAAATAACGATTTGGGTTTCACAGAAATTAAACGACGTTTGATTTCATCATTTCAAACAATATATGAATATATATATATATATATAAACAATCAGTCAATCATTAGCAACCATAGCACACAAAAATAAAAACCCAACTTATATAAAATATAAGTGGGAAGAACTGAGTGAGTTCAACTCACCTGCTTTCGTTGTCGCCAAAATGGTTCGGTTTCCGGTGTTTAATTTAACAGAAAATTCCGGTTGATTCCAGTTACTGTCCAAATCTATTCCATAATTTTCTGCTCGTCAATGCGATTTCAAGGACACCTTGTTTGTCCAATTCTGATAACATGTTGTTGGTTTGTTAATAATTTAAGTTAGCAATTAATTAATAATAATTAACTCTTTAATCACTTGGTTACAAACTTAACTACCTTATTTAATTCAGAATAGATCGGCCGAGACAAAATCTCTTCCATAGTCATTGATTCATCTACATCGAAAAATAATTGTTTTAAATAAATTGTTCATTAACCATGTATTAGTTTAAATAAATGACTTTATAATTACGTTATTAACTTTACTAATTAGGCCGCTGAAAATCCTTTCTGCTCCTTCCCGTTTGTTGTAACAACCCGTAAAATGCGAGCCAGTTTGAAATTTTTATTTTGGCAATTTTAGCGAATTTTGATTATTTAAAATGAATTATTTTAAATAATATCGACGAAAAATTTATTTTGAGTAGAATTCGATCGTATATATTATACGCGTCGTCGTTAGAATATATAATAATTATATATAATTATAAAAGGAATTGAAAATGGCGCGGTAGTTCGAAAATTCGATTTCTAATTTCAAATGAATATACAGAATTCAATATAAGCCAGAATTGAACGAAACAAGAAATATTTGAATCTGTATAACTATATCTTTGTAACGAAGTTAGCAAACTGAGATTTCATCTTAGAAATGATAAGATATGTCCAGTTTAAAATTAGAAATAGTCGCTGTGGAATTTATATATATTTTTATATATATAAGGCCCTTAAAAATAGCAATTTTGCAAACGACCTCGGATTTCGACGAAACCAGTTTTGTTGGGTCCGTGATGTTAAGTTATTGCTAGATTCCAAATTTCATAATTTTTCGAATCAATATGTGAGCGTGGTGAAGGAAAACGCGTTTGACCAGTTTTAGTTGATTTTAATCGACTGAAAATTGGCCATGTTTCATACGGTCTCAGAATTCGACGAAACTAGTTTTGTTAGGACCGTATCGTCAATACGAAGCTAGAAAATATTTTTCGGGAATTTTTAGAGTTAGTATGTGGCCCCGGTAATTTGAAATGTACGTTTAAAATTCAATATAGTGATTTTAATGTAAATTTAATGGAAACTGATTCAAACAGTAGAATCAACCTACGATACATATCCCATTGTGTTCGGAATGGGGGTAAAACGCTATGGACGACAGGCGGTGGGCCTCGTTTAGAGGTCGTATGTAAAAGTCAACTTCTTTGAAAATAAAATAATTAAATAGTAATAATAATAAAAAAAAAACTTTCTCCTTCCTTCTTATACTCTGCCCCCCCCCCTGTTAGTTTCAGATCCCGTTCAAAAGAAAAAAAAAACAGAGAGAAAGCGAATCGCGGAAACCCGCGATGCTCTCGACGCCGCCAGGGACCAGTCCCCCACCGACCCCCTCTCCGACGCCTTCTGATGCACCACCCCGACACCCCCCTCTCGCCTCAGACCTCGTCCTTCCTCTCCTTTGAAATCCGCAGCCCCCTCTTCACCAAAACCCGCACCCAGTCCTCCGCCTTGACCTCCTCCTCCACAGCTCGAGCCCCCCCTACTGACGCGCGCGAGACCCCCCAGGCCCTCATCTATAATCGGTTGTAAGTTTTTAATTTTATTTACATAGTTATTTATTTTATTTTTCAGTAATTATTTTCAAATTAAAAACTGAGTTTTTATAAGTAAAGGGGGGATTTTAAAATCGGTTTTATAGAAGTTATGATTTTTAAACTATAGAAGTTATGATTTTTAAACTATAGAAGTTATGATTTTTAAACTATAGAAGTTATGATTTTTAAACTATAGAAGTTATGATTTTTAAACTATAGAAGTTATGATTTTTAAATTATAGAAGTTATGATTTTTAAATTATAGAAGTTATGATTTTTTAAATTATAGAAGTTATGATTTTTAAACTATAGAAGTTATGATTTTTAAACTATAGAAGTTATGATTTTTAAACTATAGAAGTTATGATTTTTAAACTATAGAAGTTATGATTTTTAAACTATAGAAGTTATGATTTTTAAATGATAAAAGATTCGATTTTTAAACTAATAAAAATATGATTTTTATCTATTGAACTTTGAAATAAAAATTCGATTTTTATATATTGAACATCGAAGTAAAAATTCGATTATTATATATATTGAATAGCGAAGTAAAAATGTGATTTTTACGTATGTAGTGAAAGCAGCAACGAAGGTGACAAAAAGGCGAAACGACGAAGACTTCTGAAAAAGAAGAGCCGTGGAGCTTGGATAGCTATATGTGAGAATTTCTCACCTTTCAATTTACTTTTCTAGTTATATATATATACTAGGATGCAGACGGTGTTTAGTAGCACCCGACACAATCGTCCACAGACCATGGACTTGTTTGTTTGACTGTTTGGTGATTGATTGCGATATTGGTTTGAATGTGGTTTGTGGTGTGAAAAATCGAATCGATAAATTGGTTAGGGTTAGACGTGCGCCGTTATAAGGCGAAGGAGTAAGGCTAGGTTAGACTCTTACTCCAAATTTTGTGGTTTACATAACGAATTGATTTGATTGATGTGTGAATGGCGTGGGCCTTCACTAGACCGGGGATAAGGCTAGGCCTTGTCCCGTTTCTAGTATTGTGCCGTTATGCCACCGAAATTTTCTAAAATATGTTAGAAAAATAAAAATATCATTTTATTTAAAGAATGAACTGAATAGAAATTCATATGTGGGAATAAAATGTTTTATCGTTAAAAATATAATTTTTAACGTGAATGTGAATAAATAAATATTCATTTACAAACCGGACGGTTTGTTTATGTACACCTATTTGAAGGACATTGATTGGGACGATAAATTTTACACATCGCCCAACTGCACAAACAAAATATTTGTTTGATTGTTTGAAACCCCACACGGGTGTTAGGATGAAATTTGAAGTTCACTCATCCTGATTGATTAAAAATGTCGATCGATGGATTGACAGGCTGTTATAAGCGTGGAATATCTATATTTGATGCTTATACAGTGTAGTGCACTTTGGTTGATGGTTGATTATTTTTCAATGCTATGATATACATGTGTTCTATGAAAATCCATATAATTAACTTTATATGGTAATTGATTGGGCCTCATTCCAATTTGAAAAAAATAAAGAATATTATAAAATAAAAGTTCATGTGTTGACAGTACTCATTCATTGAGATTGGTCATGTGTTGAACGAAATATTTTGATAATAACAACTATTTTGAAAATAGAAATTTATGAAGCCGTGTTGATTAGATTGACGCCATTTTGACGTGAACGATATTTATATCGATTTTATCGATTTCGAAATGAATTGAATTGAAAACGAATTCAAAATGAATTGAAAACGATTTCGAAATGAATTGAATTGAAAACGAATTCAAAATGAAACGATTCCGAAATGAATTGAATTGAAAACGATTTCGAAATGAATTGAATTGAAAACGAATTCAAATTGAATTGAAAGCAAATTGAAATGAATTCAAATTGAATTGAAATTTGAATTGAATAGAAATGAATTTTAAAACGAATTTAGAAAGGAGAATTCAATTTTGATTTGAATTGAAAAGGAAATTGAAATTTGCTTTTGAAACGAATTCAAAACTATTTATATAATTCGTTTTTAAATAGAAATCGACGAAATATATATTATATACATTATATATAATATAATGGCCTGAATAGAACGCGCCGCGCCGCGGCAGTTCGCGAATTTCGACCATTTATTTCAAACGGACATTACGGGAGATCCGACCGTCGGATTCTCCTAAAACCGGAACCGTTGGGTTCGTATCGAAAAGAGCTTTCTAATGAATGTTAGAAATTTGAAATCTAACGGTTGGATTTGGAGATACGTCCAAATCAAATTCGAAAAAGGTCGCTGTAAGTGCAGTTCGATGGCCGTTGTTGGAAATCGACTGTACGGGCCTTGATAAAATTATTAAAAATAGTAATAATTTGTGTAAAATCATAAGAAATGATTTGTGAAAGTTTGGGATGAAAAACTCCATATTTGAAAAGATAAAAATAGATTTTTATCGAAATGAACTAGTTTTGAACTAAAATTATAATTCTATTTATTTTTAAATAAATAAATTGAATTTGAAATGGTTTTGAAAATAACCAAAATTTCCAATGATTGCATTGGAATGGATTTGAATCGAAATTGTCTTCGGAATATTTCGATGTTGGAATTCGTGATATTACAGGTGTTGTTATGGAAATTTGAAAGATATATATTTATATCGTTATTTCCAATACGACATTTGTTAGTCGTAGAATTCGATATTGAATATAAGCCGATATATTTTCTATTCAGAGCCTTGTATTGAATATCGAATGTGATTTGGGTTTGTCGTGAATGGTGTCTTCACTAACACTGTTCTTGAACCCAGTTGAGAAAAGATTAAATCTTTTTATTTAGATTTAATGAAGCGTACCAATTAAATAATATTTAATTGGGAATAGAATTGATATTGATTTTTGGGTTTATCGTGAACAGTATTTTAAATAACACTTGTTCTTTAACCCGATAATTAATGGAATGTGATTTTGGGTTTATCGTGAACCGTGTTTTAAATGACACTGATTCTTTAACCCAGTCGAAGATTAAAACTAAGTGGAGTTTTAATGAATCTTTAATTAGATTAAAAAGATCGAAAATGGAGTACCACCAGTTTTGCTCCAGGCGATAGTTAAATCTTTAATTAGATTTGAATGTGAAATGGTAATTGAATTTACCGATAACACCGTGGTGTTAGATATGAAGTATTACCAGTTTTACTTCATGGGATGAATAGGTTGGGATTGGGAAATTAAAACCAATGATTACTTTGGTAAGGTTCGCTAATTCCGAAGTTTGAATTGATATTCAAAAGTAGATTAAAGAATAAATTTTAAAGAATTTATCTTTGATAAAATTAATGGGAACCTTTCCCTATGAATGTGAAATTTAGAAACTAACTGTCGGTTAGCCAAGCAGAATGGTTTTCTGGATATTGATCTGATGTTGGTTTCGGCCTTCGGGGTTAATGTTTGGGGAATTATTCTCTTGATTAATTTACGGTTAGTGACTAATGAATTGGAATGAGGCGTATGTTGTGTTTGTGTAACACTTTTATAATATATACGCGAGTTATTCGGAAAGACCGGGTTTATCCCATTCTGAATAACTGATACGACGATAAGTCGAAGATGAAGACGATGGTCGAAGGCCGGAGGTCTTCACGTCGTTTGGGTGATAACTGATGATCTTGATTGGGCTGTACACCCAAGAAGATGGAAACAGTTGGTGATCGTCCAGACGTACTTGGAGATCGATGGATATGCGGGGTACTAGGTGCCTCCGGTTTCGTTCAGACCCAGAACGGACTTGTAAATGGACTGTGTGTCTGACATCGGATTTCATTCTGTGTGACTGATATCGGTTGCATAGGATGGTTTGCCTGTGTGGCATGCTAAGATGCAAATGATCAAGGCTTCTGTTGAAAAGCAAAGTCTTGTGGTAGATGATCAAAGCACGGCCTTTGTGGCGTAGCTTTGTGTAACGTTTGCTTCGCGAGTTTCACACCCGGTATGAACCAAAAACGGGAGGGGACATCAGGGAGGACTTGCGTTTCTTTCTAGCTAGAAGTGGCGTCAGTGGTTTTACACGCCCTGACGAGTTTGACTTATGTGGTTGTTGCGGTTGCGAGGCGCCTCGGTTATATCGGTTTCGGCCGAATGCATTCTGGTCGGCTGACGGACCAGACTTACACCCCATAGGGTGGGGAGACGTATTGTTCAGGCATAATAATCCACTCCGTGTGGACCGGCCCTGACGATCTAAAGGGTTGATGCGTTCTGATCCTGTGGCTCGGGCTAGAGAGTCACGAATCGGTTGAGGACTATCTTTTGCCTCGGTTCATAGATGGAAATCCAATTTCCAAATACGTGACATTTGCGGTTTTAGTTGTAATCCTATATATGGCGACATAGTGGGATGGGGCGCTTATGCCGCCTATGATTGATACTTATGATTTGAAGTTGTTTTATACACTATGCACTTATTATAGTATCAAATGATTTGTTTAAACGTATCAAGCATTCTTTGGCTGTTATAAGGGAAAACCCTATCCCCCGGCTTGCGTTGCATTGTGTGATAGGACCTGGGTCTTATAACAGCTTCATTTTTCTTTATTTAACATTGCACTGTTTGTTTTATGCACTGGTATTCTTGGGAGGAAACCCGTTCCGTGTTATACGGCGTGGTCCCTTGATTTACCTAATGATTTAAAATAAAGATTAATAACTGTTTTAGTTCTCACACCAGTCACATGACTGACCTGGAGTTTATTGTTTTAACCTAAACTCTGGGTGCCCTTATTTTGACACGGGCAGCTAGTAGTTTTGGTTTTGCAGATTTATATTCACAGGATCCTGGTTTACAGCTGGAACTATATCCGGAAAGCTTTGTATCCGTATATCTACTTCTAGTTGTGTATTGTATTATTTTCCGCTGCTATGTATTTGAATGTAATTTAAATCTCTGATATTTCTGTGTAATATTCTTTTATACTCTGTATATTCTTGTAATCTGATGCATTGTTGTAACATACAATGAAATGTTCTTCTGTATGCGTTCTGTTGTGGTTTGTTCTCGAACTATCCGACACTTTCCTTTACGGGGAAGTTACGGGTCTTTACATTTGTTCACTTGTTGTTTCCTGTAGATCATTCACTCTTTAAGTTATTATAAGTTAATCACAATTATAAATTTCCTAATCACTATTATATAAATTTAATTACATTATTGACAGAATTAAGCATGCCATCACAATTTGTTCCTACCCTCCCGTTCCTTATTGCTACGGAACCTGCAACCATCCATACTTCAATCAACAAACTTATTCAATAAATTGGTTAAATATTTCAATTTTAATAGAAATTAAAACTTTAATTTAATAAGTGTTGGGCCTCACCCTTCTTTGTTCGTTCAGCCCATTTAGACATGAACAAGCCTGTTCCATCTTTATTCCCGTAAAACCCATTAGATCCCCTTCCTTTTACAAACCATACGCCGCCTCCATCTTAGATCTGCTTCCCTTTCTTTCTTCTTTTCTTAAAAATCAAATTTTTTTTACCGATAATCCTATCGTCCAAAACCTGTTTATCTCCTTCCCCGTTGGCTCCATTCGATCCCCCTTCAACTCTATTCAAGCCCAGCTTCATGCCGCTACCACAAAGGACCCCCGAATTCAATTGCAAAACCCCAGGTCGTGAAGACTTCCGAACCCAAGATGTTCGGCTTCGAACCATGTGTCATGAATAGATAAGTATTTTGTGATTTTTAATTTCTACAGTATTTTGTTTTTGATAATTATATGGTTTGATGTGGTTTTCTTAATGAGTTGATCTGGTTTTTCATCCTGGAACCCAAGAATACTATGCGTATATATACTGGTCGGTGAATGTCAAACTCGATCTGTAACTTCATAGCTTTAGATTCTAGTTGCTTAGTTCTTAGGTGTTATTTTCTATTCATTTTCAGCTGTCGGATCTAACTATTGGTGATGGAAACTAGACTGATGCGTGATGTTTGACAGGGTAGGGTGCAGATTTGCATTGGATTTTATGTGCTAACTCTGGTTAGAAAAAAAACAACTATCGAGCTGTTCTTAGGTGAACCTATGAATTGTTTATTCGCATTTTATATTATACACTTCCTCTGTTCGAATTGTCTGTTTCAAGTTGTCTGTATAAATGAAGCTATCTAGTTGTTTACCACTTTTTAGATTTTAATTGTGATGTGCATGTATACGCCAGAGCATGGTTTGTACAGACTTGCTGATCATAGCTAAATATTTAGTTGTTACAATTGTATGCAGAAATCTAGATTTTCCTGTTTTTAATTTGTACTTCAGCATTGGGATTTTCAGCTTCATATATATATATATATGTGTGTGCGCGCGCGCGTGTGTGTGTGTATTGCTGTTCGAATGATCTGTATGGATTTGATGATATAATATATGTATATATATTAATACTATTTCCTTTGGCTGTTCTTGTTACTGTGTATATTGGGAACTGCGGTTTACTGTGTATATTGGGAACTTGCGGTTTACTGTGTATATTGGGAACTGGCGGTTTACTATGCTTTACTATTCATGAATTGTTCATTAGCTGTTGTTTTACTATTCTCTGAGTTGTGATGTACTAGAGTTTGAATTGAGTTGTTTTATCCATTAGTTCTGCATTAGTACAGATAATACATGCTGTACTTGAATTCAAAGAGAATTGGTTTTTTTGTACACATTTTGTTGCTTTGTTTTGAAGGCTGAAATCGATTGTATTGGTTATAAGATACTACAATTTAATTCCATACCATACTAAGGTAATTACTAGCTTATAACATGCTCGGACCACCGACGTCAGTTCAGGTTTTATCGAAATCATTAATGAAGTTAAAATTTGAGGTGCATGGTTCTGCACTTCTATCTATACTTGTAAATTTTGGATTTGATTTATTTTTTCACACACCTAATGTCTAATCTGAATTGTATAACAAATTCACTCATTCTTTTGCTACACGGTCGAACCTAAATTGAAAGATTGTTCATTTAAAGATATAGACTCCAACTGATGCACACTTCCTTGTTGGTCGAACGCACCATCAATCTTGGCTAATTAAGGGTAATTAGACTACGATGTTTAAACTTAGAAAAAAAATGTTGATAAAATAAGATGATCGACGGTAAATTCAAACAGCTTAATTTAACGATAATTAATTTATGTTATCATATTATTAAAACAACCAACTTCAATTGCCATTAGTATAGAATTTAAAACTAACATTAAAAATTCTATGTTTAAATGATATTCGACATATATAAAAAATTCCTTTTATATTTATAAATAATTCGTTATAATTTAAAGACAATTCCATAACGACTATTTGGAAATTTGAATTGGACATAACTAACAATTTATATCCAATTGAAGTTCAAATCCAAAATTACGAACTACCGCTGCGTTTCAGGTTCGTTTTAATTATATTTTAAATATATATATATATATATATATATATTGGAATTCCATTTTATAAAATAATTTCGATATAAATTCCATTATATTTCCAATATAATATATAAACGGGTTTAAATATTCAAAATTAAAATGGCCGAAAAATCTGGGTTGTCACATTCTTTCCCCCTTAAAAGAATTTCGTCCCCGAAATTACAAGGTAAGAAGAATGATCCAAACTAGATTATATTTTGGATTATCATCCAAACAAATTTAGACTGTTCAAAAATTTTGAAAATTTGGCCAGCACCCCCCTGCATGGTTCGATTGGTACAACCACAATTGCCACTCCAAGCCTCAACTCCACTAAAAGAAAATCAGAATCCAAATGGATACCTAACCCAGGGGTATAATGTAACGACCCGCATTCTACGCATCGGAAGATCGTAGAATATTTATTTCTCTTTGATACGAAGTCGTATGGTCATGTAACTTTGGGAAACGACTAGTAGGGTCATTTCCCATGTTCATGATTTTTGCCGATTTTTAAATGACCATTTTACCCCTGGTTGGCACTGTTTTGGCCATAACTTTTGACTGGAAATGAATTTTGACCTGAAACCACTTCCATTGGCTTCAGATGATGGTTTCTCTTTCCGTAGAGTGGTCACATTAGCCGAACGGGCTTACCGTTTGGGAGATATGGCTGAAACAAGTTTCAGATGGTGAAATACAGCTTAATTGGGCTTAACCGGGTGATTAGCAGCTAAGCCCAAGGGGAATTTCGGGTTTAGAGGTATAGGAGGACTGATTAGGGTTAGGTTATCACTTTCATTTCAGTTTTGAGCCGCCACAAACCTTCTTGAGACCTTGGTAATGGCCTCCATCCTCTAAAATCACTCCAAAACACATTTTAGTGAAGATTAAGCCTAAACTACATCAAAGCAAGGCCAAATAGCAACAAAGCAAGGTTGGAGCTGCTGTTATACATAGGAATTCGACCCAAACAGAGAATACTTCAGATTTGGTGTTTCATTTGTGGCCAAGGTGAGTGATTTGCATAGTTTTTGCACTAATTACAGTGATTAAGGGTAATTAGTGAAGATTAGCGAATTTATACGTAAATAAATTCTGGAAAAATTCTTAAAATTCTAAAATAATGTTTTAAGGCTCTGTTAGAAATTTGGGTTAATTTCGATGTGTTTTGCTAATCGTATGCTTAAACATGATTAAGAAGGATTATAGGAAAATGTGAGGTTTTGGCCACTTTTGATTCATTTTGATTCATTTAAATTGTTGTTTGTTGCTTGTGGTTGCTGTTATATGTTGCTATGACTCTTTGGTATGCTTTGTGATTGATTCCAATAGTTAGATTGGTCGAAAACGCCGTCGAGAGGCGTATAAACGGTTGCTGGAAAGTTGCAGAAAGCTGCAGGGTATCTAACCGGATCGGATCGGGTAGGGGATCGGATCGGGTAGGGGATCGGATCGGACATATCCGAACCGGACCGGGGCGTGGTACTTTCTGGAGCATGACGTGAAGAGGCAACAAGGAAGGCCTGGTCGGATCGGAGGGGCGTAGCGTGGGATCGGAAGGAACAAGGAGGACTGGAGTGGAAGAAAGAGGAGCATGGATACCATATTCCGAACTGATGCTGACGAGACGGAGACGGAGACACTCAAGCCATGGGGTATCCGAACCGAACCGCTTCAGAGCTCCGAACCGAACCGCATGAGGGAGAACTCCGAACCGAACCGCATGAGGGAGAACTCCGAACCGAACCGCATGAGGGAGAGCTCCGAACCGAACCGCATGAGGGAGAAGGACCCGAACCCAGGGGACGGTGGCACTCCGAACCGAACCGGGGAACGTATCCGAACCGAACCGAGCATGGGGAACCGGACGTGTACTTTTACTACTTCGTGATGACTCTTCTGAAGACCAACTCCAATTCGACCAATAACCCGAGATGCAAAGGTAGTCCAATATGGGAAGTTAGAGCTTAGGATCCAGTTGGGAACCAATGAGTTCACTTCATGGTTGGGCTTTGCTGCGGGACGTGTGCTAAGGAGTTGTCGGTACTCATAACTTTGGTTCACCACTGAGAGATGGATAGTGGGCTTGTAGTGATAGTTGCACGGGATTGGATTCCGTCATGGCCCAAAGTATTAGGTGACCAAAGTAGTGGATATCGTATGCTTTACGCACTGAGTGAGGGATGTGAGGATGATTGCTATGCTTGATTGATTGACATCACTATGACATGCACAACCCCACCCCCGTATCTTTACACCATTTAAAAAGGGCACCTTAGAGTGTTGTACAGTATGTAGTGCTAACTCTTTGGTTGCAGGTCCAGGTTCAGGTATGATTGGATTATACCTGTTATTATTTTGTTTAGATGCTTATCGCTCACACCAGGCTTTATGTCTGACCCAGAGTTTTATGTCTCTTCTTATTACTCTGGGTGCTCACACGAGCAGACTAGAGACAGGTTAGGTGGATGCACGGGTAGCTGTACTGGAGACGAGCAGGAGGCTTCCACGTATGATATTTATGTATTATCTCCCTATGTTATCGATGGTCACTGCTTGGGCATTAGTAGTGTACCTTTTCCTTTCTTTTGTTTAGAGACAGTATTTTTGAAGTTGTAATAAGGATGTTGGATCATAAGCTGTATTTTGGATTTCCGCTGCCATGTTAGACATGATTTAGTTTTTTTTTTCAGCTTATGCACTGTCTCGCCTGTTTTATGTCATAGTTATGTGATTATTATATCTTATTCCATGCGCTGTGAGACATTCTGCAGGTTTCTTGATTAGTTCATTCTCTTCTTTTCCTTCTTATGACGACCGTCTTGTGCTAGTCGGGCATGTGTACAGCGCACTTTTGGAGGAAATGCAGGCTGGTGCGGGGCGGGCCGTCACACTTGGTATCAGAGCTCTAGGTTGCGTAGTTAACCTGGGGAAAGTCATCAGGGAGAGATATTATACGTATATGAGAGCGCGTATTTGTGATTATTTTGATTTTTCAAAACTGGTTTTCAAAGCTATATAGATATATATATATATATACTATTAGTATATCTAAGGATGAAGTCGCACTGCACTGACACCACAAAGAAGATAGTTAATCGTTTTCTCTGTACAGATTGACGATGAGCCGATATGTTAGAGGTACCGGTAGAGGGGCCAATAATGGGAATGCTGCTGACATGAGGACGATGTTTACTGACCTCATGAGAGAGATGCTTAGAGATGTACAGAGGGCGGCTCCCAATGGTGGAAATGGTGGTGGTCCAAGGGTGCAGGCGCCAAGAGTTGACTTCGCCAAGCTGAATAAGGATTATACTAGCCTTGGTGGGAAGCCGTTCCATGGAACGGAGTCGGCTACGGATGTTCAGGATTGGGTGGATAGTTGCGAACGTATCTTCGAGGATTTGGGTATCGAGGATGCGATGAAGAGAAAGCTAGCGTCCCGTCAGCTGCAAGGGCGGGCAATGAATTGGTGGAATGCTATTAAGGCAGCAACTCCCGAGGATCAGATTACATGGGATCAGTTTAAGGCTCGTTTTTGCGATAAGTTTATACCAGCTGCTCAGAAGTCAGAATTGTTTAGAAAGTTTCTGGAGCTTAAGCAGAACGGAAGGGCAGTTTCAGAGTATGTTGCTGAGTTCGATACTTTATCGAAATATGGGTTATCTCTTATCGACACTGCCGAGAAGAAGAACGAGAAGTTCATAACTGGTTTAGATGGGTACTTGGGGGAAAGGCTTATAAACCACATCGATGAGACGTTTGAATCGATTGTAGGAAAGGCATTAAGGTCAGAAAGTCTTTACCCTAGGCCAAAGACTGAGGTCGCTACTGCACCTGCAGAGGAGCCAAAGCCGCAAGCAGGCGGTGGAGGCAAGAATAACTCCCAGAATAAGAGAAAACAAGACCAAACCATGGATGGTCAGAGTAAGAAGAATAAGAAAGATGGCGAGTGCTTTAGTTGTGGCAAGAAGGGCCACTATGCCAGAGATTGTCGAGAAAAGCCTGGGGAAAGGAAGTGCTTTAATTGTGACCAGGCGGGACATCACAAGAATGAATGTCCACAACCTCCTAGGGAGAAGCAGATCGTGAAAGCATATGCTATCAACGCTGTTCCTTCTTCGTCGAATGCCCCAACTGCGGCGCAGAAGGAAAAAGGTGTCGTTATTCGAGGTATGCTTTCTATTTAAGATGTTCATGTTCTAGCTTTGTTTGATATCGGGACTTCCCATTCCTTCGTACCTAGTGACCTGGTAGATAGGTTGGAATTGGAACCCGAGGTAGTCGATAGACCTTTAGTAGTGACAAGCCCGATAGGTGGTTTGACTAACCTTAGTATGACTTGTTGTAATTTGGTCTTATCGAGTCATGGATGTATGTTTGTTTTGATTGCTTTATTTCGAGCTTTACTAGGGTTGGCTTGATTTTGGGAGTCGATTGACTCCAAATGTATGGAGTGATAGTAGATCGTGAAGAGTCTTTGACGACCATTAGAGTGGATAATGGACGAAAGGTGGTATTGGATCGCCTACCTTATGATGAAGATGATAACGAAAGTTAAAGAAGCAAATGTACATTGGATGTACAGTAGTTTGGTCAGGACTTGGTCATGCGATCGACGATAGTTTCAAGCCAGATTGGCGAGGATAGCCAGAGTCAGTTATGGATGCTTGAGTGTTTGGATGTTTTGCTCATATCATCTCACCTAGATTGTCTGAACTCGGAGGAGATGTTCCTTGGGTGCTTGTCTGATATTGGTTTAGGCCTTTGGGGCTTGTGCTCGGGGAATGTCGAGGTCGACTAGGATGGTCTGCGTGAGAGATAAGTGGTTGTTGTGATTTTCATTGGATGATATCTTGGTTTACTCGAGCAGTGATGGGCAGTCGTGACGTGATAAGACTATTCGATGGTATGGACTGCCCAAGTTAGACTCGATAGAGTTATGAGATGACTCGAGTGGGACTCGAGAAAGATGCGAAGTAATGGATTGTTTAGGACCCTATGTTGATGCTCTTTTTGAAGGAATAGGATGTGTTCGTTGATCATGGAAGATACAACGAAGGTTAGTACAGTTCAAGTTGGACTTGAACTCGTAAAAGAAAGCAGATGTTCGATTGATCTTAGAGATGCAACGAATAGGGAGACGACTCACGTTGGACTAGAGTTTGTAGGTAATGGATACTCAAGACTGGGTCTGAGTTATGGGTAATAGATTGACTCGAGTTGGACTCGAAGAGGCTGCGAGGAATTGGATTGGCTCGAGTTAGACTCGAGAGGGCAGCAGGATAATGGATAGACTTGGGTGGGACTCGAGTGTTTCAGGCGGACTAAAAGCAGGGGTATCTGGGGACGCCCGTTACCTTGGATCCGTTGGACGTGATCTAGTTATCCTTGGAGGATAAACGTGCGTTGGACGTACGGTAGTCCGTTTGGAGGCTGGGCTTCCATTAGTTATTGATGTTGGTTGGACCAGACTTATAGGTATTGATGTATTCATGGCTTTTAGCAGGTGATAGATACGACTTGTTTGATGGATGCTATGGTTGTTATGTCTGTTCCTACCTTTCTTCTTTTGAGTAGACTATCACCTGTAGGATTCTGTTGAATGGAAATGGGGCGAGTTCGTTAGTCATGGTGATATAACGGATACGAAGATACTTTACGTTAGACTTGAAGTATGTTTGGGAATTGGGGAGCGTCCGTTGATCTTGGAGATTCAGCGGAAATAGGAGTTTCAAGTTGGACTTGGACTCATAGGTAGAGTACCTAGATTCATTGGATGAGTCTAGTTCACCTTTGGAAGGTGAATGTACGCTGGACGTGCAGTACGGATATGGGTAGGGTACCTAGATTCATTGGATAAGTCTAGTTCACCTTTGGAAGGTGAATGTACGTTGGACGTACAGTACAGATATAGGTGGAGTACCTGGATTCATTTGATGGGTCTAGTTCACCTTTGGAAGGTGAATGTACGTTGGACGTACAGTACAGATATGGATGTAGTGCCTAGGGTCATTGGATGGATCTAGTTTGCCTCTAGGAAGTGAATATACGTTGGACGTGTAGTATGGGTGTAGGCAAGATTCGGGTTAGACTTGAAAGGACATTTGGAATGTAGTTGGTAATTTGACGAATGGGGTTGGCTTACCTAAAAAGATGCCAGGAGTACATGACATATTTCATGTTTCTCAGTTAAGGAAGTTTACGCATGATTTTGATTTAGCTATTTCGCCAAACCGGTTGGACGATATCGAAATATAACCCAAGGCGGTTGGGAACCGCGAGACCGATTCGCATTGTCGAGAACGATACGAAGAAATTACGAAGGGAGACGGCGAAATTAGTGAAAGTCCAAGGGGCGATGGTTCTTCCCTTGTTAGTAAACCGCATGCTAGGATATGCTTGTTGTGCTATCATGTATGTTTGATTGTTTGAAATTGGTTGATAGGCATGCGAGACCCATTATTTGTTTCTTAGTTAAGGAATTTCGGGGGCGAAATTTCTTAAGGGGGGGAGAGTGTAACGACCCGCATTCTACGCATCGGAAGATCGTAGAATATTTATTTCTCTTTGATACGAAGTCGTATGGTCATGTAACTTTGGGAAACGACTAGTAGGGTCATTTCCCATGTTCATGATTTTTGCCGATTTTTAAATGACCATTTTACCCCTGGTTGGCACTGTTTTGGCCATAACTTTTGACTGGAAATGAATTTTGACCTGAAACCACTTCCATTGGCTTCAGATGATGGTTTCTCTTTCCGTAGAGTGGTCACATTAGCCGAACGGGCTTACCGTTTGGGAGATATGGCTGAAACAAGTTTCAGATGGTGAAATACAGCTTAATTGGGCTTAACCGGGTGATTAGCAGCTAAGCCCAAGGGGAATTTCGGGTTTAGAGGTATAGGAGGACTGATTAGGGTTAGGTTATCACTTTCATTTCAGTTTTGAGCCGCCACAAACCTTCTTGAGACCTTGGTAATGGCCTCCATCCTCTAAAATCACTCCAAAACACATTTTAGTGAAGATTAAGCCTAAACTACATCAAAGCAAGGCCAAATAGCAACAAAGCAAGGTTGGAGCTGCTGTTATACATAGGAATTCGACCCAAACAGAGAATACTTCAGATTTGGTGTTTCATTTGTGGCCAAGGTGAGTGATTTGCATAGTTTTTGCACTAATTACAGTGATTAAGGGTAATTAGTGAAGATTAGCGAATTTATACGTAAATAAATTCTGGAAAAATTCTTAAAATTCTAAAATAATGTTTTAAGGCTCTGTTAGAAATTTGGGTTAATTTCGATGTGTTTTGCTAATCGTATGCTTAAACATGATTAAGAAGAATTATAGGAAAATGTGAGGTTTTGGCCACTTTTGATTCATTTTGATTCATTTAAATTGTTGTTTGTTGCTTGTGGTTGCTGTTATATGTTGCTATGACTCTTTGGTATGCTTTGTGATTGATTCCAATAGTTAGATTGGTCGAAACCGCCGTCGAGAGGCGTATAAACGGTTGCTGGAAAGTTGCAGAAAGCTGCAGGGTATCTAACCGGATCGGATCGGGTAGGGGATCAGATCGGGTAGGGGATCGGATCGGACATATCCGAACCGGACCGGGGCGTGGTACTTTCTGGAGCATGACGTGAAGAGGCAACAAGGAAGGCCTGGTCGGATCGGAGGGGCGTAGCGTGGGATCGGAAGGAACAAGGAGGACTGGAGTGGAAGAAAGAGGAGCATGGATACCATATTCCGAACTGATGCTGACGAGACGGAGACGGAGACACTCAAGCCATGGGGTATCCGAACCGAACCGCTTCAGAGCTCCGAACCGAACCGCATGAGGGAGAACTCCGAACCGAACCGCATGAGGGAGAACTCCGAACCGAACCGCATGAGGGAGAGCTCCGAACCGAACCGCATGAGGGAGAAGGACCCGAACCCAGGGGACGGTGGCACTCCGAACCGAACCGGGGAACGTATCCAAACCGAACCGAGCATGGGGAACCGGACGTGTACTTTTACTACTTCGTGATGACTCTTCTGAAGACCAACTCCAATTCGACCAATAACCCGAGATGCAAAGGTAGTCCAATATGGGAAGTTAGAGCTTAGGATCCAGTTGGGAACCAATGAGTTCACTTCATGGTTGGGCTTTGCTGCGGGACGTGTGCTAAGGAGTTGTCGGTACTCATAACTTTGGTTCACCACTGAGAGATGGATAGTGGGCTTGTAGTGATAGTTGCACGGGATTGGATTCCGTCATGGCCCAAAGTATTAGGTGACCAAAGTAGTGGATATCGTATGCTTTACGCACTGAGTGAGGGATGTGAGGATGATTGCTATGCTTGATTGATTGACATCACTATGACATGCACAACCCCACCCCCGTATCTTTACACCATTTAAAAAGGGCACCTTAGAGTGTTGTACAGTATGTAGTGCTAACTCTTTGGTTGCAGGTCCAGGTTCAGGTATGATTGGATTATACCTGTTATTATTTTGTTTAGATGCTTATCGCTCACACCAGGCTTTATGTCTGACCCAGAGTTTTATGTCTCTTCTTATTACTCTGGGTGCTCACACGAGCAGACTAGAGACAGGTTAGGTGGATGCACGGGTAGCTGTACTGGAGACGAGCAGGAGGCTTCCACGTATGATATTTATGTATTATCTCCCTATGTTATCGATGGTCACTGCTTGGGCATTAGTAGTGTACCTTTTCCTTTCTTTTGTTTAGAGACAGTATTTTTGAAGTTGTAATAAGGATGTTGGATCATAAGCTGTATTTTGGATTTCCGCTGCCATGTTAGACATGATTTAGTTTTTTTTTCAGCTTATGCACTGTCTCGTCTGTTTTATGTCAAAGTTATGTGATTATTATATCTTATTCCATGCGCTGTGAGACATTCTGCAGGTTTCTTGATTAGTTCATTCTCTTCTTTTCCTTCTTATGACGACCGTCTTGTGCTAGTCGGGCATGTGTACAGCGCACTTTTGGAGGAAATGCAGGCTGGTGCGGGGCGGGCCGTCACATATAAAATCAATCACCAGCCAATATATTAAGGTTTACCTTTTATCGGGCAACTCAATTCCAATTTCGAAGCAAGTCAACTAACTGCTCTTCGTTTATACTCCCAATCTGTGTAACAAATCAATTCCATAGCCTTCTGGAATCTAGACCCATCTCACTTTTACAACGCAAATAATAAATACAGTTTTAAATAATTCTATTTCCACTTCACTATACTGGGATTTAGTTTCGATCCATTAAATTCCTTATCAACTCGTTATTGGATTTAATTTAACCAATTATTAGCTAATACATCAACCAATACACAATCAAACCAATTTTTATAATATTTACTAGTCCGCATTCACTTTGGTTTAACATAGATCCATATCAGTCGATTAATATGCGATCAATTTCTAATATTATCCATTTAATTTCCAAATCCTAATTTATTTGATTTCAATTCCACTTACATCTTCATATTTAATCAACCAATTGGTTTCTAACCAGTTCAATTTCATTTTATAATTCATTTTGAATTCCAATCAAATCAAACAACCTATATTACTATATTATAGAAAATTATTTCCTTTTTCTATAAAAAATATAATTTTGGGCAAAGTTATTTCATTTGCCCCTTTTATAAAACAATATTGTGTTAATTGTCAGCCCAATATGGTTTCCCAATACTTGAGCCGATTAATCAGCATAATACAAAACATTTCTTTAAAAATTACAAATACGTTCTCATATATATACACTCAAACTCAATCTAGTGTGTTACTAACCCCATTCATCGAGTTACGCCATAGAACCAAGGTTATTACTAAACCAATAACTCTGATACCACTATAACGACCCGTAGGTTTTTTGGTCCTGAAAATCGACATAAATACATTTATTGTATCTCATGTCGACCTTCCAAACACCGAAAACTCCGAAACATTTATAGAAAGAAATTAGAGGGTGAGATAAGAGAGAAAGAAATATAAGAACAGAAGAAGAAGAAGCGTTAACACAACACAGAATTAGAGTCTCACATTACAATGGAACAAAATTTAATATATAAATAAATCTTTATTGAGAGCTTTAAAGAAAACTTACAATCATCAGAGTATATCAAACACATCTGGACAGTCATAATCACCTGTCCTCATATATACAAACACACAGCGGAATAAATACTAGATATCATATATCTGAACATCTCCATCTTGTCTTTGGACTTCGCAGCATCCGATAACCTGGACCTGTACAACCCGGTCTAACCCGAGCATTACAAATACCGGGTCAGTCTGGTGAATAGAGTGAGAAAAACACACTAAGTTTAAGGGAAATCGTCCAACTTGATTTTAAAGTTCAAAATCTTTTCGAAAGAAAAGGATAATCGTAAGACCAAATCCACACATAAATACGGACGACCTTTACCTTACGATAACCCAAAACATTTTGAAATCGATATCTTATCTGATATTATAGTAGTGTTTAAATACAAATAAGTATCAATCTAGCAGAAATCTTGCATCTCACGCTCTATATATATATTATACAAACAAAACCGCAGGCTCTAACTGTAGATTGGATTCTGACTATGACAAGGTATGGAACCACCTGTCGATAGTGTATCTCTAGAGGCGAATACACTGGGTTCAACGAGAACGTCTTGCAACCCGACCCACACATGACCGACCACTCATTTCGCTTGAGTTCATCGAATGTATGTCACCAACGGTTGTGATCAGCAACCATTTCCCGAAAAAGGGACAACATAGAAATAGATTTAAGAAGGAAATGAAATTTCTCTAGATAGGTGATTATACACCCTAAAGGGGGCGACCCACATAGCCATGCTGCCTTCCGATTTTTGTCATTTCCCTGTTGATGAGGCTTGAGTTTTGAATTTATCTTTGAACATCTGGCCACCATTTACTTTGAATGCCACATCGTCAGATCCGCCAAATATCACTAATTGACATCCACAAAAATACCTTAGTTGGGAGCTACCTAACTATGACACGTTTGAAGAAATCAACCTACGTGACCTCGTTGGAAATACTCTGTCGGACATTCATCCATACAAGTCATATAGGAACAGGATGAACCGAAGACACCCTCCTGCTGCATCTTAGGAATCACCCTATAGATCAGTAGCGAGAAGCCCTTGCAATCCGTAGATTCCAATCACGACAGAATCACTGACAAAATATCTCCAGCCGCTAAACCTGAGAAATTCAATCAGTAGTTCTTCCGCTCATTAAGATCAACGGTCTTCAATTGCTTCCTCTTCAATAATCTTCTTTCACGTAATCGCTGGTCGGAATAGTTTTCGAATATAAATTCGATCCCGGTCTTTCCGTACCAACCATCGTAGGGGTTAGATTTGATAGTCATTGATTTAACTACCAAATAAATAATTGTGAGAATAACATGAGTTTACTAGTTTAGTACCAGCACAACATGGCCTCATTAATTAAAAACGATCAATGATAGTTAATCTTAAACTCTTAAATATTCAACATTACAAATTTAGCTTTTCATTTCTAATTTAACGTAAGGTTATTTCAATCTATTTACTTTCTTATTTAATAAAATGTTCTATAATCATATTCAATTTTCTATTCTATTTTCGTTTCAAAACATTTACTTCCTTATTATTCATTATCTACACTGAGGAAAATCAACTCAACCCATCATTCATAAATTAATGTTACGGAATCTCTTTTGGTTTCCTTACTTGAATACATTAACTCCCCTTTATCCCTTTAGAGTAAATCCATTCTCAAAACTCAACTTTTCAATTTTCTTCTACAATGGAAATACCATTTTTATTTCACATAATCTTCTTTTTATTTCCTTTACTTGGGAAATCTCATTTTAATTTCACATAACCTTCTTTTTATTTCTTTTACTTGGGAAATCTCATTATACATTCTCGACTCTTTTATTTACATTGTAACACCCCGAATTTTATGAGAATATTAAAATTAACAAATTCAAGAACACTTAATTTTTAGAAGAAGAATTAAGTGAAATGGGTTGCGCTATTACGTTCATCTCAAAATTTTGGTCAGGATAGACATTTGTTTTGCATGGATACCATATGAAGAAGTTATTAAGCCTTGAAGTTTGTATGCATATGAGAAATATATATATATATATAGATATATATAAAAATTAAATAAAAAAATATGCAAAAAAGTTCAAAACAACGAATCGGGAGGGGGAATAACCGAACCGACCCATTTTTGAGGTCGACCCCAGCCCCGCTGGGTCGACTAGGGGTTGATTCAGGGTGTTTGGCTGTCAACCCGTTGGTCGATTCGCTCTAAGGAAAAGGTGGCATCTGATTGGTTGTGATGTGGCTATTCTATCTTGTTTGAATGGCTTTGATTTGATCTAGGTTAATCTAAAGGTTCCTATTAAATCAAACTTCTATATAAGCAACCTAAATCTAAACCCTAAGCCACACAAAAATATTCCTAGAGCCGTCATGCCGTCATCTCTTTCAACTCAAAGGCAAGATAGAGGCTACATTAAAATCAAATCAAAACTAATCTAATTCAACGATCTACATCAAAGGCGAGCAATTCAGTTTCAGAATACAGATCCCTGAAATCAAGTTTTTCCTTTTGATTGTAAGTGTAGTTATCTTTCAGATGTGAAAAAGACATGATCTGTAATGAATTGTAAAATAGAATTGTATCAAGTTGTATGTGATGCTGATTCATGTCTATTCTATCATATATGCCTACGAACTATTGTGGTCTATCGAACCTATCATGTTATGTGGAAATTGGTGAGTAAACCTATGATGTTGTATAGGAATTTGGGAATGAAATTATCATATGTAAGTTTGGTGATATTATGATACATACAAGTTTTAGGCTAAGTCATGTCGTTTATGCCTAATTGTTTAGAGCCATTATGCATACATGTTTAGATCTACGACCTTATATGTTTAGATCTACAACTTTATATGTTAGATCCATATGCCTTTATGACAGATCTAATTTGCAAGTTCACTACTACATGCCAAGTTTAACTTGTATAGTTTTATGTAAATTCATATGCTTGTGGTTCATGTTGCATAGAACAAATTTGCAAGTTCATTGTTAAAAGTATATTGTTCTATGCCAAATCCATGTGACATATGTGTAGTTAGATCCATACTTTTGTATGATGTTGGAATGTTGCAAAGTTCCTCTTTTCCCTTCCTTTTGTTTTATAAGTTAGGCTAAAATATCGAGCCTAACATTCTATGAAATTTTGCGAACGTACAACGGGGGTAACGTTGGGGAAAACATGAAATTACATGTAATTGGCATGTTTGACACATAAGCATGATAAGTGGCATGAAAATGGTATTATCTATATACCTAAAATTTTGAACGTGATTTAGAGGGAATGTGGGCCATAAAAATAAATTGTTGACAAATTTACATACAAGCATAAAAGGAAAAATATGTAAATTTAGAAAAGACGATTATGGCTAACACAAGGTTAGACTGAGTTGTGGTGTAAAACTTGCCGGAACCGACCAGCACATCCAGTGACCACAACAATACCTGTCTAATGTGGGTGGTTAGTGCATTGAGCCCAAAAAGGACCCGAGGTTTGACTGAGTTGTGGTGTAAAACTGCCCAGAACCGACCGGCACATCCAGTGACCACAACAATACATGTCTAATGTGAGTGGTTGGTGCTTTAAAAAGCTAAGTCAAGATTGGTAGGGTTAAGTCAATTAAGGAAACACTTAACCAATTCAACATGTTAACTAAACTGATGGATGAGGTTAAGTAAATTTAGAACAATTAACCGTTATAACATGTTAATTAGACAAGTAGGTGAGGTTAAGTAAATTTATAACACTGAACCGTTATAACATGTTAACTAGACAAGTGAGTGAGGTTAAGTAAATTTAGAACACTTAACCTTTATAACATGTTAATTAGAAAAGTGGGTGAGGTTAAGTAAATTTAGAACACTTAACCTTTATAACATGTTAATTAGACAAGTGGGTGAGGTTAAGTAAATTTAGAAACACTTAACCAATATAACTTGATTTGTAGTAGGGTTAAGTTAACACAAGAAGGCAACACTTAACCAAAGTAACATGACACGTAGGTGGGATAAGTTAACTTGAATTGATTGATGAAACTTAACCAATACAACAAGATGAATACGTGGGGTTAAGTTAACAAGAAACACTTGACCAATATAACTTGATGAACGAACGAGGTTAAGTTAATAGGAAACACTTAACCGATCCAATATGATAATTAAGGAGGGTCAAGTTAATAAGAAATGCTTAACCAACATGACATGATGAATGAGTGGGTTAAGTTAACATGAGCGGACAACACTTAACTAATATGGCGTAATGTGCGGGAGGGTTAAGTACATATCGGGTTGGTGGGTAATATTAGTAAATATAGGCCCACAAAACTTAACCATTAAAAAAGCAAGCTTGAATCAGTGGAAGGGTTAAGTACATATCGGGTTGGTGGGTAATATTAGTAAATATAGGCCCACAAAACTTAACCATTAAATAAACATGCTTGAATCAGTGGAAGGGTTAAGTACATATCGGGTTGGTGGGTAATATTAGTAAATATAGGCCCACAAAACTTAACCATTAAATAAACATGCTTGAATCAGTGGAAGGGTTAAGTACATATCGGGTTGGTGGGTAATATTAGTAAATATAGGCCCACAAAACTTAACTATTAAATAAACATGTTTGATTCGATGGGAGGGTTAAGTACATCTTCTGTAGGTGTGTAATATTAGTACACATAGGCCCACAAAACTTAACCGTTTATTAAAAATGCTTGAATCGATGGGAGGGTTAAGTACATATCGAGTTAGTGGGTAATATTAGTAAATATAGGCCCACAAACTTAACCAATAGGAAACCCTAGTAACGGGGACCCATTTCAGCAGTAACCCAGATGGATGTATCACGGTACACTGAACTAGGCAGGGTGGGGCACGATTACTGGGCTGATTATAAGCGGTCAAAGCAGCGGCATGGGGTACGTTTGTCTATTCTTGTTACTGCGTATATTGGGAACTGGCGGTTTACTGTGTATATTGGGAACTTGCGGTTTACTGTGTATATTGGGAACTGGCGGTTTACTGTGCTTTACTATTCATGAATTGTTCATTAGTTGTTGTTTTACTGTTCTCTGAGTTGTGCTGTACTAGAGTTTGAATGAGTTGTTTTATCCATTAGTTTTGCATTAGTACAGATAATACATGCTGTACTTGAATTCGAAGAGAATTGGTTTTTCTGTACACATTTTGTTGTTTTGTTTTGAAGGCTGAAATCGATTTTATTGGTTATAAGATACTACAATTTAATTCCACACCATACAAAGGTAATTACTAGCTTATCATATGCTCGGACCACCGATGTCAGTTCAGGTTTTATCGAAATCATTAATGAAGTGGTTAAAATTTGAGCTGCATGGTTATGCACTTCTATTTATACTTGTAAATTTTGGATTTGATTTATTTTTTCACACACCTAATGTCTACTCTAAATTGTATAACAAATTCACTCATTCTTCTGCTACATGGTCGAACCTAAATTGAAAGATTGTTCATTCAAAGATATAGACTCCAACTGATGCACACTTCCTTGTTGGCCGAACGCACCATCAATCTTGGCTAATTAAGGGTAATTAGACTACGATGGTTAAACATAGAAAAAAACAAAAATGTTGATAAAATAAGATGATCAGCCGTAAATTCAAACAGATTAATTTAACAATAATTAATTTATGTTATCATATTATTAAAACAACCAGCTTCAATTGCCATTAGTATAGAATTTAAAACTAACATTAAAAATTCTATGTTTAAATGATATTCCACATATATAAAAAAAATCCTTTTATATTTATAAATAATTCTTTATAATTTAAAGACGATTCCATAGCGACTATTTGGAAATTTGAATTGGACACAACTAACAATTTATATCCAATTGAAGTTCAAATCGAAAATTACGAACTACCGCTGCGTTTCGGGTTCGTTTTAATTATATTTTAAATATATATATATTGGAATTCCATTTTATAAAATAAATTCGATATAAAATCCATTATATTTCCAATATAATATATAAACGAGTTTAAATATTCAAAATTAAAATGGCTAAAAAATCTGGGATGTTACAAATTAATAAAACAACGTCCTCATACTTGGACGAAGTAAAGCGTAGGTTCATAGCTGTATCGTCACACTTAGCATGTGTGTCGATCCATGTGTCAACACAGGCCTGATGTGTGTCGAACGCACCTAGTTTTTTCTTATTTCTTTATTTTGTGATAACTTCTTCGTTCTAACTCCATTTTTTGCAAACTAAAGGTCAAAACGAACCAGAAATCGTCACAGACACAATGATCATATTTTAATAACCAAATTAGGCTGATCTTACAGTTTTTATTTATTTATTTTATTGCTGAAAATGCAAGGTGTTACAGGAACTTAGGTATAATTCTTCTTTATCCAATTGAAAATTGAGCAAAATGTGATTTCAACGTGTGTGTGATTGAGGACTTGTCGCTGTTTTGATTAAGAAATTGTCGATGAGTTTTTTTGAAGTTGTCACCATACTTAGTTTGTCATCGCGGAGTTTTAAAGTCATTTTTTTGATTTCCAATCATATGTATGTACATACACACATATGTATTTGTATATGTCCATATATTAATTTGTTGCATGTTTGTCGTGCTCAGTATCAAATCTCGCTTTCTGTCATGTCAAATTTTGTTGTTTCCAACTTTATCTTACCTAGAAAGACGAGTTTACTCATTCATGACTAACAGATTATCAAGTGTATTGAACATATTTAGAGTGTAAATGAAATGTTAGGACTGTTCTCGAAAATTTATTATTATTAGTTATAAAATTTATGCACATATGACACACACACTTTTGATGTATACGACCAGACATGAATTGTTATGTGATTTGTTATGCGTTATATTATATTGTTCCCACGTTGCAAGTTCCATGTAGATATAGAAAAAATCACTTTAGGTTGAAATGATATATACGTGAACGTCTGTAAAGATCTAGGAAATTTAAAATTCGATTCAAAATTGAAATTATGATTCAAGTTGAAATGATATATACCCAAAAATTAACTAAATGGTTCGAAATGATACATATCTGATTTACTTGACCACATGATAGAAATACATATGGATGTTGTGGTCAATAAATCATATTTCCTAAAAATTTATAAGTGTATCAATTTTATTAAATTGATTTTTGAAATTTAATTTAAATATTGAACTTAAATTAATGGTGAAATAATTTAACTTGAATTTATAAATTTATGTAAATTTTTTGATTTAATGAAATCGTTGTTTAAACATAATTTGTAAAGGATAAAATTTAAAGTTAAGAGTTAATTTAAACTAAATTTCTGTAATGTAAATTGATTCATTATAATATAACTTCATTTTTGTGTAATAATTTAATTTATAATGGTTTCTTTAAATGTAAAAGAAAATTTAGTATTAAAGATTTGTTTTAAAAAGTTTAATTTAATTTATTATGATGCAAAATTTTAAATTAATAACTTTAATAAATTTAAATAAAAAAATTAAATGTTAAGTAATTTGATTAAGATCTAGAAAATGGAAGGATTTGATTTTATTGAAGTTTAAATTGACATAAGATGTTATTTATTAAAATAATCAGTTTTAAAGTTAAATAAAGGTGATTTAAGTGATTTATTTACCAAGTAAACTTTAAATGATTGTTTGAAGTACAATGCAATGATACGAACTTAGAATTCAATGTATAAACCAAATAAAATAATGGTTTACAAAGGAAATTCTATTTGTAAACTAATAATTTGAAATTTATACTAGTTAAATGTAAGTTAATTTGAACAGAAATTTGAAATATGAAATAAACGATAAATGGAATTACGGAATACGGATTGTCGATTTAGATTGGATTAGTATATTTAAACTATTTAGATTACTACTATTCACACCGTATAGTTTTACTTAAATAAAGTTTTCTACATTATTGTTTTCATAACTATTTAATTAAAACATTTTATCTTTTAACCTACTTATTAAAAGCTATATCAATAAAACTATTTTATGTTAAATTATATATGCATATATGTTAACTTCTTTAAATTTAACTAATTTTTTAAGCATATTTTATCATTTCAAATAAAAATAAGTCCATTCTGGGCTAATAATTTCGAAGTGGTTTAAAATAAAGATTTCGAGTAGTAATGTTATTGGCAAATCAAAAATCTAAATCCTGAATTTAACTTGATGAGGAATCATTTGACAATTTAAGATTTGAAATCCGAAACAAAAACTAATACAGATTGTTTCGAATAAAT
Organism: Allium sativum; assembly: GCA_030737875.1. Taxonomy (NCBI): domain Eukaryota; kingdom Viridiplantae; phylum Streptophyta; class Magnoliopsida; order Asparagales; family Amaryllidaceae; genus Allium; species Allium sativum. The sequence continues at coordinate 245,466,118 of CM060919.1, read as the reverse complement.
AATTATAAATCAACAGTTGAAATAAATTTATTTTCAATACTGGAATATGATTTCAATTTTGGTAACCATGGCATGAATAAATGTCTGGTTGTTAAAGAGACCTGAGTTGATATTATCATACTCTCTTCCAAAACCGATACAACTTTAACAACTGTGCACGTAATGGAAAATACAGAAAAAGTAGGCTAGTTTGTCGAATGCTATAGCAATGAAATAAGAGAAGGATGGTGGATAGCTATGACATTCGAGTCAAAATTAAATGAATAAAACAGGAGCTATATCGTGACTAAGTGAGGTCGCTCCTCCCATCAGACACACTTCTTCGACGACACCTCTATTACTTTGAGATTTGATTTGGACACCTTATAATTTTGGAAGCATTATCTCAAGGTGGCCAGTAGATACTGTAACACCCCACGTCCATTAATGTCACTCACAAAGGGAATGCATTAACTTCCATGGAGCATTTTAAGTAAGTATAGAACAGAAAATCACAACAAGACAGATATAAAGCAGTACTTGAAAATTAAAACTTTATTTCATTGCAGCGGATAAACCCATATGTTTGATTACATCATCAAAACTATAAACCAAAGTCAAGTACATCATATCCATCTTGATAAAACAAAGTACATAAACTGAAAGACATAATCCCCCACATTAAAATAGCCATAAATAAAGAGAAGCTGAACTTTACTTCAGCGGTCCAAGAAATCTTCTAAAAGCAATCCAAGATCAAGCTCCACTGGTGCTAGTTCCAACCTGAGCACCTGGAGGGGGGGGGGGAGGAAAGAGATGGAAAAAGGGGGGTCAGACATAAAGTCTGGCGAGTGCGATAATTCTAACAATATAATTAACAAAGTAACTAGGCTAAGGCATAAGTTGGAAAATAGGGAAATGACCATGAACCATTGAGTATGACAGAGTAAACAAGGAAACAAGATGAATTACGATATCGTTAAAGCGCACCTAAACTACTATAGGATAATTACTGAACTACACCAACACTATGGGATAATTCCTAAACTGCATCGCCACTAGTATACTGCACCACTACTAATCACCCTAAGATTGATACCGCCTACAGACTTAATAATGATATTGGTAGTTTCGTGCACCCCTAGCTGCCTTCATAGGTGCCGTCTGCCCCTATCTCCACTAGGTGTACCCACTACCCCCAAGCGATCGGCTCCCTAACTCGTAGATACCCGTGCTGGCCCCACAGTGGGGTGTATCACTCCCCAAAGTGGCAACCCGATACCACTAAGAATGCACGGCTTATACCTACACGATGCAACAACGTCTTACCTACCAGCCCGGGTCCACACACGCATATGAACCCGTTGGACTTGCGTTGCCACCGCTAACCCGGTTTGGCCTCTTACAGTCAAGCCCAGTATGCGTGTCCCGTCCTCGACTTGGGTCGAGCCCACAAAGATACGTATGGATTACTGGTTGAAACGGGCCCCCATTACTTGACACAAGCTATCCACCTAATCTTGGTCCCCTCTAGTACATCCCACTTAACCCGCTTCTTATTCATGTTTCAATTACATGTTTCATATTTTGGTTAAGTGTTTCTAATTGTATTTCCAAATGCCACCCAAGGCACCCACTAGATTCCACATGCCACCCAAGGCACCCACTTAACCCCCTCATGTCCCACTACATGCTTATCTGGTTAAGTGTTTCTTAATTCATTAAGACCGTAACCTCATAAAGACCTCTCACATTAGACTGGCATTTGTGGCAGCTGGATTTGCCGGGCGGGTCCGGGCAGTCTTACACCACAAAAGAGCCTAACCTCGTGTCTTGTTACGTATTTAGTTTATGCCTAAGACCTCTCACATTAGACTGACATTTGTGGCAGCTGGATTTGCCGGGCGGGTCCGGGCAGTCTTACACCACAAAAGAGTCTAACCTCGTGTCTTAGACGATTAATTACTCCTAATTAATCACCCCCAATTTGAATTACTTTCCCTATTCGAATTATCAATCAATTCCAAATTTAGCGATGTCCATAATTGACTCAATTATGTCCATCCATTTATGGTATGTAAAATCATACCAATTTCACTACAATTTTATTTTATGCCTTTAAAGGCATTTATGCCAATTAAACATTTTTAATATTATCCCCTTTTTCCCCACATAGTACGTTTGTTCATTTAACGTAAAGATATACGTTAGACTCGAATAGTCTAACTCATGAAATAAAAGAAAACATCACATACATAATTAAAACATAGATCTAACATAGGGGTGAACTAGCATATGTGAATGATGTTCTACATCTAAAACTTGCATAGGCCAAGATTACAACTTGCATAACAACATATGTCATGGTTCCAAATTTAAAGGTGTGAACCTGATGAGAAATTGGCCACAAACTTGCATAACATCATGTATAACATAGATCCAAATCTAAAGGTGTGAACTTGATGAAATAATGGCCACAAACTTGCATAGACAACATATGTCATAAACCTGTATCTAAAGGGGTTAAACTTGCATAAACATCATATGTCATAAACCTATATCTAAAGGGGTCAAACTTGCATAGGTAATAACATAACATGATTCATGTCCAACTCATAAATTCACATATGTGATTTATACATCGCAACAATGGTGTAAACTAATATCTAACATGTAAAGTATCATGTCATAGCCTAATCTTTCAATTAAATTCTCACATAAACTAGGTGCTATAATCATGTAAGGTCACATGTAATTCTACCCAAACTTGTATATGATTCATGTTTGAATCAACATATAAACTTTCCTACATATGACTTATCGTATGAATCAATATCGCAAACTAGCATAAGAAACATGACGGTTTGATTGTATATAAGATTACAACATGGATGATAGCAACATAACTTCGCATCACAACATAACATCATAGGTATTTCAATCATAATCCTACAACATAATTACAACATGCAATCAATACTTCATATCACATCCATACAATCCGCGTTATAACTTAATCTAATTAAATTACTAATTATTTTGCTAAAACTATCGAACTCACAACTCAAAAGCAGTCTTGAGTTCTGAATTCTGATTTCTGGAGTTGAATTAGCGCTCCTTTGATGAAGAATCGTTGTTAGGGTTGAGTAGTTCTGATTTGGTTGTTGTTCTTTCTCTTAATTTTGGTGGCGGCTGCTCTAGGGTTCAAGACAACAGCATGACGACCATAGTTTTAGTTTTAATTCTGATTTAGGGTTTGTGTCTATGGGTCTTTTTATAGCGTTATGAATTAATATAAGCCGTCGGATGTTCTTAGGGTTAATAAAAACCATTCAATTATGATAGGGTGATGAGTCAGCCCTAATGACTCAGCAAGGAGTCAGAATGAACTCAACAACACGGGTCAGCCTGAACCAGAAAGCTGTGCAGGCTCCAGCCTCGGCCTGGGCGCACTTGGCAGGTGCGCCAGTGTAAATATGTACTGGCGCACTTCCCAAGTGCGCCAGTGCATTTATATATTTTTTTCTCTACTTTGCCACCAAACTTCGTTCGTCCATAACTCTTTCATCCGGTACTCGTTACCCGCAAACTCGGACTCTATCTTCACTAGAATTCCGAGACGAACACAATGACGCAACCTAATCCCCATAATTCTCACGTCTGAGATTTATTATTCTTTAATTTAGTTAATTCGATTATTCAAAAATCCGGGGTGTTACAGATACGGCTAAATGTTACCACTGGTCCAAGAGTGCAACTGTAGAATCCTACCCTGGGTATTACCTCGCATGCCTTATCATATTATTCTGAACCAGTTGCTTAAGATTTTGATCTAATGTTGTCGTATCAAGGAGAATCCCTAACTACTTTCCGTTTAAATGGTATTTTATGTGATGGCCCGCAAATCTGTACTATCTGAGTTGACTAAACAACACACGTCCAACCCAAATAATACAGAAATACGGGTCATTAGGGTTAAAGAAATAGAAACAGATAGAAGATTGAACAGAAATAACAAAATAGAATCTCACAGCGGAATGAATAAAATGTATTATATAACATAACTTTTGAAATACAAAATTTTGTATCACATATACATACCATCATTAGAGTATAATACAACATCACAGCGGAAATAACTTAAATACAAACGGTGAAGCTTCCTGCTTCAATCTCCTCCAAGTGTATCTGTAAAATCCTGAAACACTTGTTTACCTGTACAAATTTGGGCACCCAAGAGTTTAGGAAAAACAAACAAAATAAACTCTAGGTCAGTCATGGGACTGGTGTGAGTAAACTCCAACCATTTGTTTAACTTTGAAAAAAAACTTTCGAAAGAAAAAGTAATAGTAAGATCGACCCACACATAAACATGGACGGTTTTTACCTTACTAAAACCGAAACATTTTTGATATCAAAATCCAATGATATTATAATAATGTCTAATCAAATAAATAACCAAATAGTAGAACGCTTGCATCTCACGCTCTACATACATAGTATAAAATCAAAAACCGCAGGGCGCTTATTGGAGATTGGATTCCAACTATGACAAGGTATGGGACCACCTCCCGATCAGTGTACTCTAGAGGGGATACACTGGGGTTCAACAAGAGCGTCTTACAACCCGGCCACACATGACCGCGCACTCATTTAGCTTGAGTGTAGCGAATATATTGTCACCCACGGTTGTTGGCCATCCAACCGTAATCCGTAAGATACAAAATCAAAAGAAGAATGAATATTGAATTTTCTCTAGATCGGTGACAAATATACCCTGCTTGAGTATGACTCACATAGCCATGCTGCCTGCCCGATTTTTTTCATTTCTCGGTTGTGAGGCTTGAGGCTACGTATATCTCTTTAGAACATCTGGCCACCGTACACTTTGAATGCCACATCGTCAAACCCGTCAAATCACTAGTTGATCTTCCCAAAATATTACGTGTATGAAAAGCTAAGAGGAACAAATTCCTCCGCCACCAACGTAATACTCGAAAAGAATGTCTTATGTGATCTGTTTGGAGTACTCTGTCAGACATTCGTCCATACAAGTTGTCCCGGGTCTGGACAAACACAACATCCTTTGCATTTTACTCCATCTTCAAATATCTTCGGCATAATCTAATTCGCAACGCCTATACCTATACGGAGTGGTTTTCGGATATTAAATCCAACCGGCCTCTCCGTATTGACAACGATGGAAAATAAATCTTTGATAGCCGGTGATTTAACTATCAAAGGAAAACAAAACATTCATCGAAACAGTCAAACAATCACTGGCCCATTTTATTCATTAATTATTTTTCAATCCCTTATCAAATTCTATATGTATCGACATATTGATTTCTATTTTCAAATTTCTTAAAAATATTCTAACTCCTTAAATTTTCGAAAAATTTCGCCAGCACCTCCCCTGTACTGGTCAATCATTCAAACCACAACTCGCCTCTCTAGCCCGTTTCCATTCAAAAAGAAAATCAAAAAAAGCCAAGCGGCTTGCCCGATAGGCTCATAAAATCTCATATGGAAATTGAAACATGTACCTTTTTGTCGGGCACTTAATAATATACTCTCCATTATCTCCATTCCATACTTGTTTAAAATATACAAGACCATTTCTAATTCATTCCAATCAATTCATCCCTTTTTAACTCAATTTGATAATTAATTCTCTTATTGGCAATTTTGCCTAATACACTTTCGATTCGAGCATACCATAAGCAAATATATTTTAATTTGCTTATAAACATATCGAACTCCATTTCTAACTCGAGTTTCATATTTGATTTCAACTTGAATTCACAAATCCGATTCACTTAACAGAGGTTAAGTTCGATTCAAACTTCTTCAACTAATTACCTTGAAATTTGTTAACTTCATTTCATAATGTAAGATCTGATTTTTATATTAAAAAAAATCACTTCATCCACTCCACTCGAGTTCGTATATATTTGATAATTCAAATCTGAATTTTTCCAATAAGAATACGGAATTTATTCACTGAAAATCCTTTTTATTTGTTAAATAAATCATTACAGTTTATAAACGATTATGGCGCTGTTTTCTGAAAATTTGATTTTTACATAACTCAAAATCTATAAGGCGAAGTTCAGAATTTTCTTTTCCATTTGAAAACTATTATGTAATCGAACCCAACGTTTCTTGTTTCATCGAATTCCAACTTGTATTGAGTTTTGTATACTCAGTTGAAGTTCGAATCGACAAATGTCGAACTACCGCGCTGCGGCAAGTTCGTTTTAATTATATTTAAATATAAACGTTTTAAAAACTTTGTTTAGTAAATAAATTTCAATTTCACTTCCCATATTTAAAATAAACCCATTATTCAAATCCAACTTAACAATCCCGATTTCTCAAACTCATCGATTATTTTATTCTATATTCAGAACTCATTTATGAATTAATTCAACTCCAATTTTCTATATTCAATTCCAACTTACATGGAATTGGATTATTTATAAAATTCGATATAATTGAATCTCGATTATAAATTTCTTATGTGAGGAAAAACAATTTATTTAACACCTTTCACACTTACAAACTAATATCATCTGTTGATAATAGTGAAGTCGTTCAAGTTGGGGTATTTTAATTACCTCTCAGACCTTGACCGACAATGTTCTTATCTTGAGGTAGATAAAAGTTTGTAGTACAAAATTTCCATTCCTTATCATAAGAATCACCTCTTCTTTCTCATTTAAAAATATGATTTTTAAATTTCAGTTCTTATATTTGGAATAAATCTATTTCCAATCCACCCAAAGAAAATTACTTCATTTCATTTATAAACATGGTTTATAAATCACTTTCTTATTTTATATTTAATGAACTTCCATTTAAAACTCGATTTTGTGTTTGAAATATGTTATTATTATAACTACATATATATGTGTATATATAAGCATATAATCTATTTTCATATTAAAATTCTAAATTTCTATTCAATGCAATTCCAATATCCTTTAGAAATAAATTCATTTCTATAAATTTGACATGCTCGAATTCCAACTACAAATCCAAATAGATTTATTTCAATTTGATTACATTCCGAACATCGGAAATAAATTTCATTGTTTCTTTTCAAAACAATTCTATTTACCCTTTAAACTCACACTTGAATTTAATTTATAAATTTTCTAGTGATAATTTTCACATTGATTTTAAAACGTCATTTATAATTTCACTTCTTGGTTTAAATATTAGAACAAGTTTCTCTTTCAAATTCCATTTCAAAACCCACTTTGGAAAATGAATTTTCCTTCTTAAAATCATGCTTGAATTTACATCTCTAAATTATCCAACGATAATATATATATTTTGTTTATAAACATCGTTTGTACGTTCCACTTAAAACAAGTTCCCTTTTCAAATTTATAACACTATTTATAAATTCAACTTCCTTGTTTCATATATTTAAACAAGTTCCCTTTTCAAATTTCTATTTGAAACTCCACCCCTTTGATATTCCGAATTGCGGAATAAAACAGTTGTTCCCTTTCGAATAATTTCAAATTCTATTTTTAAATTCATTTTTGAATTTAAATATTTAAATTATCTCTTGATAATTAATTCATTATATTTATAAACACTATTTAATAAATTTCCTTGTTTCATATATTTAAACAAGTCTATTTCAAAATCTGTTTAAAACCAAAACCTTATTTTGGAACTTTCTATTTATAATAACTTATATATATAACACCCAATTTATTTTCATATTCAATTTAATTTCTATTTAAATAAATTCGAATTAATCGAATTTAAATCATAAATCCTTATGGATTTATTTTAGTTCAATTTATATTCTGAACATCAGAATAAATTCCATCGTTTATTTATTTAAAACGATTTCCCCATTTCTATTTTTAAATTCACATTTGAATTTAAATATTCAAATTATCCAATGATAATTTTTCCACTCTATTTATAAGCACTGTTTATAAATTCATTTCAATTCTCTACATTATTCAATGAAAATCATTCCACTTTATTTATAAACACTGTTTATAAATTTTACTTCAATTTCCTGTATTATTCAATTTATAAACATCATTTATAAATGCAATACTTGTTTTATTTATTTTCAGAACAAGTATATATCTTTAGCCCATTCTAAATTCAAATTCTATTTTTAAAAAAAATGGAATTTTCCCTTTTAAAACTCAAAACCCTCTTTACGATATTTTTATAAATTACTATTTAGGCCCAGTGATATTTCAAACATCCAAAATACCAAATTATCAATCACAGGTTTTTCTAACACATCATATAAGATAACATATATGAAACCAAATAGATGATGATATTTTTGAGGAATCCAGTTGGATCCCTCCAGCCTGTTTTCCCTGCATCCACAGACGTTAGCCAACATAAATAATACCCATTTTGCTTCGTGGCAGAAAATCGTGGTATAGAAGGTCATCCACTGTCATAGCGTGGGGCGTATAGGGTCATCCTCTAATGATACTGCGGGCATCTGCTAATGGTACTGCGAGAACTATCCAATCACCAATATATATATAAAGTAACCACAAACACCAATCCTAAATAACTAATATATATTAAATAGCCACAATAATATGTCAATGCATGCAAACAACCAACGAACAATTATTTTAACAAATAAAATATTCTAAATAAAAATAGGAGTGAGATTTACTCACCCCTGATTTTCGTTTGCCGAATATCCATTTAAAACTCCTATATCTTGTGGTTACGAATCAACTTGAATGAACTAGTTTTGTACCTATGATCATTTATTCTAATTCAATGATTAAACGATTTTTAATTTAAACTAACTTATCTAATAAATAAATAAATTCTATGTATTTTTAAATTAGATAAAAACATATACCTAACTGCACCAATCTAACAACACTTCTCCCTTTTAATTCCATTCACATGAGTACAGATCGACTCCAAAAACACAGACCCAATTTCCATTGCTTTACTGTCGAACACCATTGGCCAAAATGCAGACCTGATTCCCTTAATCACTTACTACTTAAGCCCTCTCCCAAGTCACACATTACTAGTTTTTCCCAGAACAACAATACTTCACGTTCCCACAAGTAAACGCCATTTTCTGAACCTGGCAGTAAGCCCGACTTTAGCAGACCAACCCACAAGATTCCACTCGTCTCTCCTAATCATTGTGATATTGTCCTTCACGCGGTTGCTCACCTAAATCCCTAGATGTCAGCATCAATAAACCTAACTCGACCCTCATTCCTCCAGTCGATAGTCGTGGCTTCCCCTGAAAAGGTTGAGCTTGGGTCTCCTCCTTTTTGATCAATCGCGAGTTTGAATACCCTCGTTCCAGAATGAATCGCAACCCTAGCTCGCGATTTAAAATCAATTGATACCCTTTTTTAATGTTGACTCCAGAAATCACGGTGATGATACACATCGCACCCTGACAACAAAACCCTAATCGCGAGCGCTTCCCTGACTCCCAACTGCTTCCTGTTGTCATCGAACTTTGTTGGACCCATTTGTTTCGATCGCAATTTCCCAGATGTCGATCTACCCAGATTATGTCGAGCTTCCTAAAGTTCTAAAATTCGATTGGAACTTGAATATTATATCGTGATTCCCTTTCCATTTGCCTGGAATGAATTCGATTTTTATTTATAGGGAAAAAGGGCGCCTTTGATTCATTTGTGAGGAGCTTACAAATCACGATCTGATTTTCGATTTAACAAAAGGTAGCGGCTTCTGTTGGATTTCAATTTGAATCGAGGAAGCTATTTTTATTTTAAAAGGAGGACTTTGAATTTGTGATTTGCAGAAAGAAAAAATAAAAAGGGGACCACGACTGTTTAAATGAGGAAGAGGAATTAGATTAACTTTCGATTTTGAGGAAGGTAGTTTACGGTTTTAGAGAGCATGGCCATTTCCCTTTTGAAGCTTTCCATTTTAGATTTGCCGAACTAAATTAAAGGAGGTGTGCGCGTTATTTATAAAAGAGGATCACTTAAGAACTAAGTAATTTGATATGTGTAAGGTACACTATATATTAAATTTGATTTGATATCCATTTAATGTGATGTGAAATAAAGCGATTTTTATTTCTTTTAAATGGATTCTGATTTGATTTCGAACTTATCCACAATCAAATATTTCGTGGTCCATTAATTTAAATCACGAACCGCTACTTTAACGTACAGACCGACATTTAAATGTAATAACGATATTCTGAGCTCAACAGAATATATTCTGAATTCTAATTTGAACGTATACCTAAAATAACCATTATAAATTAATATAATATAATTTAAATTCAGGAAACAAATCAATTTCTCAATAATAAATTGTTATTATCATTTATAGTCAAATAGAATTCCTATTTATCATCTAAATCATTTTGATTCAGTTTTTAACTTTGAATTCAAATAAATTCATTTTCGTATTTTGATAATTATATATATTCGAAATAAATTGTATTTCGGTTATTCAATTGAAAAATCAATATAAATATCCATTTATATTATTAATTCAATATTTAAAACAATATCAAATATTTAAAATTAATCGACAAAAATCTGGGTCGTTACATTTCCAGTGACCGAAGTGAATTCAATGATTTATCCTTTTCAAAATCCATTCAAAACAATTTTATTTTTCAAAAATCTTTCCAAAATAATGCTATATTATATACATAACATTTCAAGAAATGTTTTTCCAACATCCTGAATTTAAATTCCAAATTCTGGTTTCAATCTAAATTCAATTTCATTTATATATACAATTTCTATGTGGTTATATATATGACCATTTCAATTTTATAATCTTATTTGATTATAACCTCAATCAACGCATCCATAATTTTGAAAAATTATTCTTTATATATAAAAATATAGTTTCGGGTAAAATTATTTCATTTACCCAACTTTGAAAACAATACTGTGTCAAATTACTCTGTTCAAGTGTTTATAAATCTCTATCGGCCATGTCAGCTAGACGCATCGATATGGAATTTACATACCACTCAACAGATCGATCAACACAATATAAAATAATTTGTGTACAAATATGCAAATACGCTCTCTCATATATACACTCAAACTCATTCTAGGGTACTACTGACGCTATCTCTAATGAGTAAACCCCCACCAAAGCCTAGGTGTTCGCTCAACCTTAAGCTCTGATACCAACTGTAGTGGCCCGGAAAATTCAAGTAGGCTTTTCAACCATCCTCTCATCCTCCAAGGCAGAGGGATGCCTTCCCCCGTGGCTTATACTGGTACCCAACACCTTGTTTTGTGGACAGCCTTTCGACTTCACAACCAACCCACATTTTCGGGACATGTAGGGGTAAGAGTCTCCCGTTCGCCACCTAACACGAAGCGAGAACCCCCTATCATGCGTACCAAGCACACAGCAAGCAACAAGGACTGGTGTGAGTAAACTCCAAACATATTGTTTAACTTTGAAAAAAAACTTTTGAAAGAAAAATTAATAGTAAGACCGACCCACACATAAACATGGACGGTTTTTACCTTACTATAACCAAAACATTTTTGATATCAAAATCCAATGATATTATAATAATGTCTAATCAAATAACTAACCAAATAGTAGAACGCTTGCATCTCATGCTCTACATACATAGTATAAAATCAAAAACCGCAGGGCGCTTATTGGAGATTGGATTCCAACTATGACAAGTTACGGGACCACCTCCCAATCAGTGTACTCTAGAGGGGATACACTGGGTTTCAGCAAGAACGTCTTGCAACCCGGCCACACATGACTTCCCACTCATTTAGCTTGAGTGTAGCGAATATATTTCCACCCACGGTTGTTGGCCATCCAACCGTAATCCGTAAGATACAGAATCGAAACAAGAATGAATATTGAAATTTCTCTAGATCAGTGACAAATATACCCTGCTTGAGTATGACTCACCTAGCCATGCTGCCTGCTCGGTTTTTGTCATTTCCCAGTTGTGAGGCTTGAGGCTACGTATATCTCTTTAGAACATCTGGCCACCATACACTTGGAATACCACATCGTCAAACTCGTCAAATCACTAGTTGATCTTCCCAAATTATTACGGGTATGAAAAGCTAAGAGGAATGGATTCCTCCACCACCAATGTAATACTCGAAAAGATTGTTTTATGTGATCTGTTAGGAGTACTCTGTCAGACATTCGTCCATACAAGTTGTCCTGGGTCTAGATAAATACAACAGCCTTTGCATTTTACTCCGTCTTCGATTATCTTCGGCATAATCTAATTCACAGCGCCTATGCCTATACGGAGTGGTTTTCGGATAAAAAATCCAACCGATCTCTCCGTATTGACAACGATGAAAAATAAATCTTTGATAACCGGTGATTTAACTATCAAAGGAAAACAAAACATCCATCCAAACAGTCAAACAAACACTGGCCCTTTTTATTCATTAATTATTTTTCAATCCTTTATCAAATTCTATATGTATTGACATATTGGTTTCTATTTTCAAATTTCTTAAAAATGTTCTAACTCCTCAAATTTTCGGAAAATTTCGCCAGCACCTCCCCTGTACCGGTCAATTGTTCAAACCACAACTCGCCTCTCTAGGCCCTTTCCATTCGAAAAGAAAATCAAAAAAGCCAAGTGGCTTGCCCAATAGGCTCATAAAATCTCATATGGAAATTGAAATATGTACCTTTTTGTCGGGCACTTAATATATACTCTTCATAATCTCCATTCTATACCTGTTTAAAATATACACGACCATTTCCAATTCATTCCAATCAATTCATCCCTTTTTAACTCAATTTGATAATTAATTCTCTAATTGGCAATTTTGCCTAATACACTTTCGATTCGAGCATACAATAAGAAAATAATTTTAATTCGCTTATAAACATATCAAACTCCATTTCTAACCTGAGTTTCATATTTGATTTCAACTTGAATTCACAAATCTGATTCACTTAACAGAGGTTAAGTTCGATTCAGACTTCTTCAACTAATTACCTTGAAATTTGTTAACTTCATTTCATAATGTAAGATCTAATTTTTGTATTAAAAAAATCACTTCATCCGCTCCACTCGAGTTCGTATATATTTGATAATTCAAATCTGGATTTTTCCAATAAGAATACGGATTTTATTCACTGAAAATCCTTTTTATTTGTTAAATAAATCATTACGGTTTGTAAACGATTATAGCCCTGTTTTTCTAAAAATTTGATTTTTACATAACTCACAATCTATAAGATGAAGTTCAGATTTTTCTTTTCCATTTGAAAACTATTATGTAATCGAACCCAACGTTTCTTGTTTCATCGAATTCCAACTTGTATTGAGTTCTATATACTCAGTTGAAGTTCGAATCGACAAATGTCGAACTACCGCACTGCGGTAAGTTCGTTTTAATTAAATTTAAATATAAACATTTTAAAAACTTCGTTTAGTAAATAAATTTCAATTTCACTTCCCATATTTAAAATAAACCCATTATCCAAATCCAAATTAACAATCCCGATTTCTCAAACTCATCGATTATTTTATTCTATATTCAGAACTCATTTATGAATTAATTCAACTCCAACTTTCTATATTCAATTCTAACTTACATGGAATTGGATTATTTATAAAATTCGATATAATCGAATTTCAATTATAAATTTCTTTTATGAGGAAAAACAATTTATTCATCACCTTTCACACTTACAAACTAATATCATCCGTTGATAATAGTGAAGTTGTTCAAGTTGGGGTATTTTAATTACCTCTCAGACCTTGACCGACAACGTTCTTACCTTAAGACATATAAGAGTTTGTAATACAAAATTTCCATTCCTTATCATAAGAATCACCACTTCTTTCTCATTTAAAAATATGATTTTTAAATGTCAGTTTTTATATTTGGAATAAATCTATTTCCAATCTACCCGAAGAAAATTACTTTATTTCATTTATAAACATGGTTTATAAATCACCTTCTTATTTTATATTTAACGAACTTCCATTTAAAACTCGATTCCGTGTTTGAAATATGTTATTATTATAACTATATATATATATATATATATATATATGTATATATAAGCATAAAATTTATTTTCATATTAAAATTTTAAATTTCTATTCAATACAATTCCAATATCCTTTGGAAATAAATTTATTTCTATAAATTTGACATGCTCGAATTCCAACTATAAATCCGAATAGATTTATTTCAATTTGATTACATTTCGAACATCGGAAATAAATTTCATTGTTTCCTTTCAAAACAACTCTATTTACCCTTTAAACTCACACTTGAATTTAATTTATAAATTTTCTAGTGATAATTTTCACATTCATTTTAAAACGTCGTTTATAATTTCACTTCTTGGTTTAAATATTAGAATAAGTTTCTCTTTCAAATTCCATTTCAAAACCCACTTTGGAAAATGAATTTTCCTTCTTAAAATCATGCTTGAATTTACATCTCTAAATTATCCAACGATAATATTTTTTTTTTGTTTATAAACATCGTTTCTACGTTCCACTTAAAACAAGTCCTTATTTCAAATATTATTTGAAATCCAGTTTCCATTCTAGAAAATAAATTTTCCTTTTTAAATTCAAACTTGAATTTAAACATCTAATATTATGAAATGATAATTTTACTTTCCATTTATAATATTATTTATAAATTCAGCTACTTGTTTTTATTTCTAAAAACAAGTAATTATTTCTCAATCCATTCGAAATTCCATTTCCGTTACAAAAAGTAAAATTTCCCTTTTTAAATCCAAAAATCCCTTCTTGATAATTTTAAATATAAATATATAGGTCCAGTGATATTCTAAAATCCAAACGTACTAATCATCCATTCAATTCACACATCAGGCACATATATAAATGTGTAAACAACAGTAAATAAATTTAAGGAATCCTGTTGGATTCCTCCAACCTGTTTTTCCTGCATCCACAAATGTTAGACAATTTAAATAATACCAATCCTGCTCCAAAGAAGGATATCGCGGCATAGAAGGTCATCCACTTATATATCATGGGGCGATAGGGTCATCCGCTAAGATACTACGGGCATCCGCTAATGGTACTGCGGGATATCCAATATATATAATAATAGTCACAATCACCAAGCCTAATATAACTAACATATATAATAACCAAGGCTGATAAATAATTTATAAATGCAGGCAAGCAGCCAACAATTTATTTTAAATGATAAAATAAAATTTTAAGTGAGATTTACTCACCTTGATTTTCGTCGTATTTTTTTTCCTGTTAAATCATGTATTGTCAAAGCTATGAACCTACTTGAGTCATCTTGAATGTATTTATCTTGCCTCTACGATTATTAAATCCTGACATCACACAATATAATATATATGCATTATGATTTGATAAAATTTAAATAGTTATCAACTTGTTAACAAAAATTTTATTAAAATTTTAATTTACCTTAATCTTCAACTTACTCTTTCTTTAACTCGAGAAAAATTCCTTCAAACTCCCTAGTCAACCCAGACCTCCTATAAATGCCATCATGGCATTATAAGTCCATAATCAGGTCGATGCTTGCTCTTTTCCATAACAATAAAAGCACTAATTGATCAACTAGCTCAACAGGTTTACCCCTTCCCATGTTGTATACTTGGATTCCAAATATTTGGAGAAGCCGCTCTCCCCTCTTGCAGTTTTCGCTGCATAGGAGGAGCTCAACACCATTGCTAACTTTTTTTCTTTTCTCCTGAAATCCCCAAAATCACGTCGGCCTTTACCAACATCAGCGCTCCTTCCTGAACTTCTCCTTACTGCTGCGTTACTGTCTCAATCACCACATCTTTGACAACCATTAAACCTGCAACTCCTCAAATAAACATAGCAACCTGCTTTATGCAAACCATCCTATATTCGAGACTTTGGTCCATCACTTTCCAACCAACGATGACCTTCGATCTCCCCCATAAATTCTTCAGCTTATCGCACTAGAATATCCAACCAAACCCATAATCAGCAGATTCGAACTACTCCATCAGTCCATCATAGATACTCAATCTGCATCTGAATTTCTTAGTCACGCGAATACCAGAAGGACAAAAAATTCTTGAACCTTGCTCCCTCTCCACAAACCGCGATCAGCCTCAGATGGGGTAACGAGCTTCAGAGAACTACGCAAATTTAATCATGGTTTCCAATCATAATTTTGATCTTGATTTTTTTTTGAATTTCCGTCTCCCTTTTTTTTTTGCCATTCGATTTATGATTTCGAAAATAAAGGGGAAACCGCACCCTTAAATCTTAACTCGCGAGCCTCTAATCACCATTTTGATTTCCATTTTTAGAAGGTTTGAACTGATTTATTGGAATTTATTCAACTCGCATCCCATTGAGGAAACAAACGATTTCTTTTGGAGTTTGAAAGTGCGGAGCAGCTTTTAGTTTGCAATGAAGAGGTACGCAGTTTTAAATAGAAAGGGGGAGAACCAATTTCGATTATTTGATATAGCGGACATTTTCTCTTTTCTTTTTTTTCTGAATCGATTTCACTATTTTTTGGGAAGACGGAAGGAAAAAGAATTGAAGAGGAATGGTTTGGGATAGACAGAAGGGTCGGCTTTATAACGACGTGAATGGACTGGAGAGTACGAATGCCATTAATTTGGTGTTCCCTTGATAATGAAATAGGGAGATAGTTTTATCGGATCAAGAAGAAAACAAGCTGATTGATTTTATACGTTGGTCGACGCTGATCTAATTTGATTTGAATTTTATTTTTAATTAAAAACTAGAATATCTCATGCCCCATAATTCGTAATCTCGGACCAATATGTTAATGTAACGACTGACATTTCCAGGTTATAGCGCTATTCTGAACTCATTGGAATGATTATCGAAGCCTGATTCGATCGTTTGGAAATGATATTAACTTAAACTGATGATCTAAATTAAATTCGATTTAATTAAAATATAAATCGATTTCAAACAATCAAATTCACCGATAATAATTTATTATTATTATCGTTCTAGTTCAATATAGAATTTATATTGGTTAACTGAATTGTTTTCGATTCGGTTTTAAATTCAATTGTGTTTTGTTTTCCTATTACCAAAATCAGATATACTTAAAAATTTAATCATATATCGGTTTAAAACCATCAAATTAAATAAAAATCCATTTATTATTCCAAATTAATATTTAAAATAATTTTAAATATGCAATATTTAATAGCTAAAAATCCGGGACATTACATTTTATATGCAAACTGTACGCCAACGTTATAAACAGTGTAAGGGCAATATGGTAATCTCACTTATGCCATTGTCAATAATACATTTCCAAATATATTATTAAAATAGTGTATTGTATTACATGTATATAGTTCCACGGATCCTTAAAGGATGGAATCCCAAACATTTTTTAAGTTATTTGCATTTTTATTAAAAATTTGAATTGAGTTGATTCGCTTATATAAGAATGTTAGTCCTGTCTCGAGTATTTTGTTTTTGCATTATGCTAGGGTCAGCCTGAGTATTTCAGCTTTAGAATTTTGTTTGTTGGAGCTAGGGATACACTGGAATTTTAGCCATCTATCTATCATTTCATATTCAATTAATTAAACTTCCATTGTATATGTATATGATTTTGAACTCTGATATTATGTATAAGTTCTAAAATTTTGTATTATTTACTCCGCTACGAGATATTCTGCTATTTTGTGACTGTAATAGCCTGCGGATCAATGATGATTCTATATTTAATCCCATAGCAATTAACAATCTGTTGTTTCGAACAATTTGAGTTCGTTTTATTATCAACTCGGAATAGTCGAAATAGTGGGTCATTGTAACGAACTGGGATTTCGACCTCGAAAATTGACATAAAACCCATGTCAACTGTTCAAGTATCGAACATACCAGATCATTAATAGAAAGAAGTAGGGCGTAAGTAATAGAAAGAAAGAAAGTTAAAATAGAAGAATAATAAGAAGAAGAAGATCATAAATACAACATCAGAGTAAACCCGAATCTCACAGTAGAACAAATATAATATAATATATAACATAACTTTTGAAATACAAACTTATAACTGTATATACATACCATTTCAAAATACAACACATAACATCATAGCAGAAATAAACAGTAGTTATTTAAAGTGCCAAAGCCTCCTGCTCCATGTTGTTCTGAATATATCTGTAAAATCCCGACTACTTGACTGCCCGTACAAATTTTGGACACCTAAGAGTTTAGGGTAATACAAAACAAAATAAACTCTGGGTCAGTCAGGACTGATGTGAGTAAACTCCAATCACTTAGTTTAACTTTCAAATATCCTTTTTAAAAGAAAGGATATTTGTAAGACCGATCCACACATAAACACGGATGGTTTTTGCCTTACACGATAACCCAAAACATTTTTTTAAAATCAATACTATTCTGATATTATAATAGTGTCTAAATCAAATAAATAACAATCTAGCGGAACGCTTGCATCTCATGCTCTATATACGTAATACACAATCAATAACCACGAGAGCTTATTGGGTAATGGATTTCCAACTACGACGAGGTATGGAACCACCTTCCGATATTGTATCTCTAGAGGAGAATTCATTGGGTTCAACAAGAACATCTTGCAACCCGGCCACCCATGACCGACCACTTATTTCACTTCAGTGTATCGAAGTATATCACCAACGGTTGGGATCAACAACCGTTTCCCGAAAGGGACAACCTCAAATAGAATAAAGAAGGAAATGAATTGTCTCTAGATAGGTGATAATACACCCTAATTAGGAGCGACCCACTTAGCCATGCAGTCTGCCCGATTTTTGTCATTTCTCGGTTCTGAGGCTTGAGGTCATGACTTACCTTTTTATCACCTCAACATCATTTACTTTGAATGCCACCCATAAAACCTGCCAAACCGTTTATAGATTTCCCCAAAAATATCACGGGTATAAAATTAAGAGAAACGAATTCCTCCGCAACCAAACGTAATACGTTTGAAGAGATCAATGTATATGATTTGTTAGGAATACTTTGTCAAACATTCATCCATACAAGCTGTTATGGGATTGGATAAACCGAAGGCACTATCCCATTAATCCATCTTAGGAAATTTCTAGCTAGGATTAACAGAACAACCCTTACACTTCACTCCGTCTTCAATTATCTTCAGCATATTTGATTCGCAACGCTTATGCCCATACAAAGTGGTTTTCAGATAATAATTTAATCTCGGTCTCTCCGTATTGATCACGGGAAAATGGTCAAAAACTTTGATAGTCTATTATTAAACTATCAAAGGAAAACATCTATACAAACAATGATCCTATTTCCAAATGGAAATTCTACTATTAACCATTAAAACAACACTGAGCCTCTTTAAATTAATTTATCATTAAATTATTCAATTCCTGATTTCTCTTCAATATTTTTGCCCAAACATGTCTCCAAATCGTTAAGCTTCTCACGGTTTTTGGAAAATGTTTCCATCTATTATAAACTATTTATTTTCTATATTTAGAAAATATACGTTATTAACATCGGAAAACATTTCCATATTTATTCCTATTTCTTATTTTCTATATTAGAAAACATTTCTGATTTTATTTGGAAAACATTTCCAAAACTCCTAATTGGAATAAAATAGATGCTAAATAAAACATCGCTATGCCAACTCCAAACCATTAACACTCATTAATTTACTTCACTTAACCAAACCTTGCTATCAAACCTTAACCATTCCTTAGTTAACAATGAAGCCAATCAAATTTGGGTATAATCACATCTCAGACCTTAACTCAACAACATTATTAACTTCGAAATAGACGAAGATCACAACTTCAGCCTTTAGCAAACATTGCTTACATAACTCTCGAATTTAATTTATGAATCCACTTCTTTTACAGAAATCATTGATTTTAACAATAATGTTTTAATCCATGCTTCCGAAATATAATAAACTTAAATATAACTTTAATTTATTAATTTGAATAGATAATCATAATATAATATAAACCAGTAAATAATTTAATCTTTATTAAAAATGAAAAGTAAATAATACTTTCTTGAATCCGACATAGCCGAATTCCAATGTAATTTCTCTTTCAAAAAATCTTTATTTGATTCATATTCAGAACTTCGGACTAATCTTATTGATTTATATGCCAAATTTCAGAATAATCTCACATTCATTTAATATTCTGAACTTCGGAATAATCTTCTATTCGGAACTTCAGAAAAATCTCACTGTTCAGGTCAGCTCCATTTCTTTATCCTCATTTCCATTTGAAATGTTGTTGCTTTCCAAAACATTATTCACTTTAAATGTGAAAATTATTCCTTTTATAGAAATCTGGACTTGTTATATCAAATCAATTTTGATTTCATTTTAAAAGAGCATTATAGGTTCAAATCTTACTTATCAAGTCCCTTTCTAAATTTCCAATCATATTTAACTTTAATTAAAACTCTCATTTACAATTCACTTCTTCTTAATAAATTAACAAGTTTATAACTTACTATCAAATTCGTATCCGATTATACATTATTGGTTCGAAACCAAATATAAATTTTCTCACTAAGTTCTAAATAATTTGAATAAACTATTTCTAAAATCCGACATAGTCGAATTCTAATTATAATCTTTTGGATTTATCTCAATTTGGTTATATTCCAAACATCGGAATAAAATCCATCGTTCTGCTTTCGAACAATTTCAAATTTCCCTTTTCCATTCAAATTCCCATTTAAATTCTTATTTCTAAACCTCACATTTCCTTTAAGCTATTTTCGTTTGCAAAAATATCTGCTTTAAACCATTATTCACTTCGATCGTGAATAATATTTCTTTTATACAATCAAATCAGTTTGACTTCGCATTTAAAATATTGAATCAAATCAAAAAAAATTATATTTCTATTTATAGAATTATTCATACAAAATCTCATTTTTACTTCTAACACTTAAAATCTCATTTATAATTCTCTTTATAAATGCTAAGTTCAAATTCCATTAAAAATATTGGTGTTAAAACTAATTTTTACTTCTCCATAAAAATTCAGACTTATATTTTAATTTATCCAATGATAAATATTTTTCTTATTTTATAAATAAATTAATCTTCTCAATTTATCTGCTAAAAACAAATTTCTATTTAATGTCTACTTTAAATAAATCTTTTGGTAATTCTTTTATAACTCGTAATTCTCTTTTTTTAATTCTATTAATTTCCCAAAATTCATATTTATTCCATGTAATCAATTATTTACTTCCTATTACTTTCATTTAGTATTTTTCACAAAAACGACCTTTTAAAACTTCCATATAATTGTTAATAATTTTATGCTGAGGTTTCTTATTAAATTTCCAAATATTTCCTTTTATAAAATCCATTGATTTTAAAAAATTATTAAATTCAATATCCACTTCAAAAATCCCTATTTATATTACTTATGGTATTTAAAATACCAAATAAAAAGGGTCAGTGTCATCCAAACACACATGATCAATCATAGATTATATATCACATCATGTAACATAATATATGAAAAGCAGTAATATAAATGTTGAGGAATCCAGTTGGATCCATCCAACATGTTTCCCTGCATCCACAGATGTTAAACAACATAAACAGCATCAATTTCTTATCAATATGAAATTTTATAGCAAATAGAATCAATTTTTAATCAACAATTTTTATATATAACTTTATATGTCAATCAATTGTCAACAATTTCATCCAAACAACCATCACACAACATTCATTATCATTTATCAGTTCTAAAATATGTTTAAAAAAAATATAAACTGGACAGAGTTAATGAGTTTACTCACATTGGCCATTAATGTTGGAAAACAAATAACGATCAATAGATCCGATTAGGCATTTTATTTTGCCATAAATTGTAGCGAGATCCAAATCGTCCCAGACTAGTTCCATTTTGTAGCTTATGTCCATACGATTCTTATAACGTGACCAACTATTCGTTAAACTGACCACATATGTGCGAAATATCACATTAACAAGTTAACACATTAAATTAATTAAATCAAACTTATAATAATTTATCTCTTGGGCCTTATCCATATCATTTCAGCCCAACGTCATTCAAAACCCACGACCGCAAATCCTTCTTCTCCAATCTCCTATAACATCCCGCTCCATTATTTCTTCTATTGCCATGAATACTCCCCACCCTATCTCCCTCCAAAATTCATTAAATTTCAAACGAAAATTACCATTGTTCTCTCCTCCCCAAATGCTTCAACCTCATCAGAATTTTAAGCAACTCGCACAGCCCCTTTTTATTTCTTTTCTCAGCTCCTACCCTTTGCACCCGTATAGAACTCGACTTCAAAATGCACTAATCCACCCCCAAAAACTCTCGAATGATGCTAGGCTCCATGCTAAGACCAAAAACAACATCGAAAACCCGCATAGACAACCCCATTTGATGCTTGAAACTCCCGCACCCATGAGCCCTAGATGCCACTGTCCATTTTCGAAACGAAAAAAAACTGAATTGCACCCCTTAAAACAAGTACGGGATAAAAGAGTAACTCGCGAGGATTTCAACTATATTTTTCTTGAGATTTTTAGAGCTGAGTTTGAATTTTAAACTAAATTTGGACATGTTTTTAAGCTTCTCTTTCGTTTTGAGTTGCAGAAACTTGGAAAAGAACGCCTTTCCCCTGCGTGATGTTATTTACAGCTGAGAAGGGCTTCCACTTGAAGCTTCATCAAACTTAAGGATTAAGCAATTTAAGGTGTGTACATCATAGGTTAGGATGAAGGCTTGATATAAATTATCTGTGTGATTTCAATCCTAGGGTGGCGTGTGTATCTTGTTAACCACAGGTAGGTTGGCTAGTTGCAGATTTTAGCATGTGAAGTTAGTTAGGAGCTAAGGTAGATTATTATATATGTATATTAGCGCAGAAACTTCTGTGTTCAAAAGTATGATAACAGGGATAGGACATAAGAGTCTCCATCACGATATGTAGAAAAAAATTGAAAATAAAGCAACATCAACTGCATCAAATATGAGTCTGTTATTGGTGCGACAAGTTTCCAATAACATAGGGTATATGCAGGGAAGAGTATTTGAAACACCCCACCTCCGTTAAGGTCACTCACAAAGGGAATGCCTTAACTTTGGTGGAGCATTTTAGGTAAAAGATGCAGATAAATTACAAGACAGACAAATAAAGCAGCGGAAAATAAAGTCATTTTATAAAACAATATGGTTCGGTCAAGCTTTTACAACAGTTGTCTCAATCATACTTAAAAGTAATACATAGAACTTCTGTCTTGATCTAAAAACTTCCAAATATAAAAGAAGCACAAAAACAACAATGATATTCCCCGATAAAGCATGAACCAGCCATAGTAGTGGAAGAGAGAGTCCAAAGCAATACATCGACTATCTTAGAGCTTGGAAAGAAAACTGAGCTAAGTGGTAACATTTCCTCCCTGTGAACCTGGGGGGGGAACGGAAGAAAAGAGGCGAAACAAAACTAGGTCAGACATAAGTCTGGTAAGTCCAGTGACTTTCAGCATATAAACAGGCAAAAGCATCATGACATGAATAAACTGAATATAAGACAATACCATGATAACAGGGATAACAAAATAACATAGAATAAGCATAAGATATGATAAGGCAAGATAATCTGAATGCGCTTCTACTCTTTCTCTGCTTCGCTACTACTTTGTTATTCTGATTTCTATATTTCTGCACCACCTAACTAGTGTCCCAACTAGTAATCCGTATAAAATGATAACGTGATCCCAATCCCCATAATTGTGGTAGCCTTCAGGTGTACATCTATCGTGAGGATTCCACCTCAATCTGCCTGATTGCCCTGAATATGTTAGATGTACCCTTACTACCCTATCGACCGACTCTTTACTTGCATTAATGTTCCATGTGTCTGTGTCAATCGGCCCTCTCTTGCGTGTAGATACCCTGTGCTGGTCCCACCATAAGGTGTATCAATCCTTATGATAGCAACCCACACGATTCAAGATGCACAGTGTATAATAACGGGTACCCAGTGCCTGCTTTTTCCCACTCCGGAGTACGTGCACGCCCGTAAACCGTCGGAACTTACACTGACATACCCTCTGCCGCTGCTTTGATTTATTTTGATATGAATTAGGGTAGAGTATAGGCAAAATGAAGTTGTGCAGAGAAAACTGTAGCCTTAGGGCTGCTTATATAGCATAGGGATCAACGAATCTGGTCAGAACGGGCATCCAAATGCAGAAAAATGAATCTGTCCTCGGATCTGGAAATAGGGGGGAGGTCGACCCCCAGGTCGACCTGTCTGACCCAGGTCAACCCCCTGGTCGACCTGGGTCCTGGCTGGGAAATTTCCCACCCAGCCCGGGCGCGTGATTTGAATTTCGAATTTCAAACCTGATTTGTTTTATTTAAACCCCTGAAACTTCTGAAGGTCATAACTCCTTCATACGAAGTCCGATTTACGCAAACTCAGACTCTATTCAAGCAAAATTCCTAGACGAACGCAATAGCGTAACCCGTTTCCCTTAATTCTTCTCTTAAAAATTAATTATACTTTAATTTTTACTTTGACGTTCACCGAAAATACGTGGTGTTACATTTTCCCCTCCTTAAAGGATTTCGTCCCCGAAATCTTCAAGTTAAGAAGAATGCATATCCTAACATCCAACATCCATCTACTCGACCATTCAATCACAGGCATCCATTGTCCTTAAAAAGATTTCTAATGCTTTCATGATAATATGCATAGTGTGTGTACATGTCCTCAGCTAATGCAAAATCAGGCGGTCTACTGATTCAGTTGACCTCCTCAATGCGAATTATGTTAGTGCCATAAGTCCATCATGTATGCAATTATCCCTAATCGTACTTTATAACTTATACATGAGTGCACAATCAGTCATATAAATGCAACATCCATATGATAACAGAGCACGTTTCAATTCATATGTATATAAATTCACTCATGCATATGCAATATGAAAGTGACTGAGCCGATCTAGTACCTAATGTGTGTATATGTATCCACGAGCAACCACTTGCAACCACCAATCATAACATGTTTCAAACACGTGTTTACATCCATTGGCTTTTACCTAAGGATTGAAGATATGGCCTAGGGGATATACCTAAAAGATAAAGACTAGCATGCAACTAAACTTTACAGAAAAAGTGGAATCAAGGATATACCCTCCAAAAGGGTATGATGCGCGTATCTAGCCTTCAGTCTTCTAGGTTGCATCTTCTTAAGCTCCACTCCACTGTACTTTAAATTTAACTTCACGGTTGCGAAGCTTCTTGACCTCCATTTCCAAAACCCACTAGTAAAGATAGGACCTCGATCACTTACTATGCTAGAGGGTATCCAATGTAGTCAAACTATCTTTCTAAGATAAACAGATGTTAACCATGATACCAAGTGTATATACTAAGATGAGTAGAGGTCTCTCTTCTACTTAGCTTATCCATCACGTCACAAATATGAGGGTCTAAAGATAAAGGTTGCTATGTACTTTTTACCTCTCTTAAGGACAGTCTTGCTTAGGGCGCCTGCCACAACCATTTATTTCTCACGCAAACCATCCTAGTTGAATTAGACATCCCTCAAGTACAAGCCCCCAAGGCCCAAACCAATATCAGACAAGCACCCAAGGATTACCTCCTCCGAATTTGGACGATTTATGTGAGATGATACTAGCAAAACAACCAAACAATTGAACATTTAACGGACTCTGGCTATCCTCGCCAATCTTGTTCCAAAACTATAGTTGATCGCATAACTGGCTTTGCATTGTCAACTAATATATGCGGAAGTCTATCTCGTGTTTTAGGGGGCAAACCCTTAACCTAATCAAAAACATCTATGTGCTCATGGACTACTCTAACGGATTGCAAATTGTCGATAGATGCATCAAGTGATTCTAGGTAGCTAAGCCTAACTGATCCCTTAAGATCGCACGAAATCTCGAGGGTATTCCCGAAGCAAGTCAAAAGTCTAACTACCCTCCTTTCACAATTACTAGCTGACCAATCCATGCCTAGAATCAACCCATAGCCCATGAAACCAAAAACATAAGTATTACACTTAGACTTAATACTTAATATAGCTATTCTCAAATCCCTACAAACCAAAGATAAATGAGCCGAACCACAAATTTGATTTGAGACGATAATGGGATCTTCTACTATACAAGTGCTAAGGTGCAGAGACTCAATTATGGAAGCAGATATAAACGAATGTGAAGCGCTAAAATTAAAAAGAGTACTAACAGGATGATCAATAAGGAAAAACTAAACTCTTTCAACAGAAACCTCACTACCTCTCTCTCAGGTATGCTGGTGGTGAGAGCATGCATTTGCCCTCCTGAAAATCATGTCCTTAGTTCTTGCCCTTTAGTTATATGATCCGTTATACCAAAATAAAGATACTTCCTCTTGTCTTAGGTTTTACTATTCTTTCCTCCCCTCTTGTCCCGTGACTCTTCCACTTACACCTCTTTATTTTTATCTCCTTTGTGAACCAAGTCCATATCCATGAGTTCCTCATCCTTGGGTTGTGCTCCTTAGCAAAACTCCCTCATTCTCATCTTTGCCATCCTTGTGTAACTTGTTGACAAGTCTCTTGAAAGCTACCTCCATCGCATGGAAAATCCTACAAGGCTCGAAAGAAAATTAACCGCGGGTGAAACTACAACGGCTATATATGGAAGTGGGGCGCTTCTTCGCCCTTTGACATGTGTCGTAGTCTCATCAATCCTATGGAACCATGCCGCGATGAGGTTACCTCCCAGAAAGCCAAGAGCCCCGGAGACTCAGGAAACAAGGATTTAAAAGAGGATTAAAAGATAGTGCATATGGCATTGGGGAATATGCCTTTAAAACAAAACTTTTCTTTTGAAAATGCTTCTTTTAAAACTGTTTTGAAAATAATTTTACAAATCTTTTATCTGATCCAGTAACCTTCAGCTCTGATACCAAGTGAAACACCCCACCTCCGTTAAGGTCACTCACAAAGGGAATGCCTTAACTTTGGTGGAGCATTTTAGGTAAAATATGCAGATAAATTACAAGACAGACAAATAAAGCAGCGGAGAATAAAGTCATTTTATAGAACAATATGGTTCAGTCAAGATTTTACAACAGTTGTCTCAGTCATACTTAAAAGTAATACATAGAACTTCTATCTTGATCTAAAAATTTCAAATATAAAAGAAGCACAAAAACAACAATGGTAGTCCCTAATAAACCATGAACCAGCCATAGCAGTGGAAGAGAGAGTCCAAAGCAATACATCGACTATCTTCGAGCTTGGAAAGAAAACTGAGCTAAGTGGTAACATTTCCTCCCTGTGAACCGGGTGGGGGGGGACAGAAGAAAAGAGGCGAAACAAAACTAGGTCAGACATAAGTCTGGTAAATCAAGTGACTTTCAGCATATAAACAGGCAAAAGCATCATAACGTGAATAAATTGAATATAAGACAATACTGTAATAACAGGGACAACAAGATAACATAGGATAAGCATAAGGTATGATATGGCAAGATAAACTGAATGCGCTTCTACTCTTTCTCTGCTTCGCTACTACCTTGTTATTCTGATTTCTATATTTCTGCACCACCTAACTAGTGTCCAAACTAGTAATCCGTATAAAATGATAACGTGATCCCAATCCCCGTAATTGTGGTAGCCTTCAGGTGTACATCTATCGTGAGGATTCCACCTCAATCTGCCTAATTTCCCTAAACATGTCAGATGTACTCTTACTACCCTATCGACCGTGTAACGACCCAAGGATTTTCGGCCCTAAAAATCGACATAAATACAATTATCGTACCTCATGCCAACCTTCCAAACACCGAAAACACTGGATAGTTATTAGAAAGAATATTAGATGGCGAGATAAGAAAGAAAGAAATATTAGAGTAGTAGAAGAAGAAGGGCCAACACCACACGGAGTCTCACATCGCAGCGAAACAAAATATAATACAGAAATAAATCTTTATTGAGAGCTTTTAAAAATACTTACAATATCAGAGTACATCAACACACCTGGACAGTTATAATAACCTGTCCTCATATACAACACACAATGGAATAGTAGCTATATAATATCACACGTCTAAACACCTCCAGCTCGTCTCTGGATTTCGCAGCATCCGATAACCTGGACCTGTACACCGCAGTCTAACCCGAGCATTTCCAAAACACCGGGTCAGCCTTGTGAACCAGAGTGAGAAAAACTCGCACAGTATTAAGGGGAATCATCCAACATGATTTTTGAGTTCAAAAATCTTTTTGAAAGAAAAGGATAATCGTAAGACCAAATCCACACATAAATACGGACGGTTTTTACCTTACGAAAACCCGAAACATTTTTGAAATCAATATCTTTTCTGATATTATAATAGTGTCTAAATACAAGTAAATATCAATCTAGCGGAACGCTTGCATCTCACGCTCCACATATATAGTATACAATCAAAATCGTGGGCACTTATTGGAGATTGGATTCCGACTATGACAAGGTATGGGACCACCTGCCGATAGTGTATCTCTAGAGGCGAATACACTGGGTTCAACAAGAACGTCTTGCAACCCGGCCTACACATGACCGACCACTCATTTCGCTTGAGTGTATCGAATGTATATCACCAACGGTTGGGCTCAAACTACCGTTTCCTGTAAAGGGACAACATCGAAATAGATTAAAGAATCAAAAGGAATTTCTCTAGATAGGTGATTATATACCCTAATGGAAGCGACCCACATAGCCATGTTGCATGGCCGATTTTTGTCATTTTCCGGTTGATGAGGCTTGAGGTTTAAATTATCTTTGAACACCTGGTCATCATTCACTTTGAATGCCACATCGTCAGATCCGTCAAATCACTAATTGACGTCCACAAATATACTCCGGGTTTTAAAGAAGGGCCATTCTTCGTCACCTACTTGGTATATTTGTAAAAATTAACGTACGTGGTTTTAAGGAAATACTCCGTCAGACATCCGTCCATACAAATCATCCAGGAACAGGATGAACCGAAGGTACTCTCATACTACATCCAATATAGGAATCACCCCATGGATCAGTAGCGAGAAGTCCTTGCAACCCGTAGATTCCAACCACGACAGAACCACAGTTTATCTCTTGCTGCAATCCAAGATATTATTAGTGGTTCCTCCGTATAATGAAGATCCACGGTCTTCAATGCTCCATCTCGATCATCT